>CM035153.1:73300744-73809889 GCA_020205615.1 Panax quinquefolius | reverse complement strand
AAAAATATACTAACTCCCACTAACGTCAGGTCACAAACCCAAAAGTTTGCGCCAGTTAGAAATAAGCCAAAGGTCATAGGGCCTTGTTTGGCTAACCCCAAAACTCCTATACTAAATTATTTTTATATTATTTTTATTTTATAGTTTTTATTTGTCACACTTGCCACCAACTTAAATAGCTTACAATAATAATTATAACAATTATAATTTTATTATAATTATTTTGATAATTATATATCTAATTTAATTAATAAATTAGAAACATCACTTGATTTAATTTATTTATTTCCAAATAAATTAAACAATTCATTTAATTTAATTATTTTTTGAAATATTAAGCAATTGATTTAATTTAATTATTTCCTTAAATTAAATCTTTTAGATAAAATTATCTTTACTCAATTTAATTTACATTAATAAATTTAGTTACTAAATTAATTCACCATAATTTTATCAACCATTTATTTATCTCAATAAATAAATAATTTTAAAATATTTATTTAATTGATAAATATTTAAAATTAATTACTAAATTCATTTCATTCCTTGATAGTTAACTTAACTATTAAACCTCACTTTCCCAATATATGAATATATATTTCTTTTCACATCAGTCATATATTTCAACATATATAACACGTACATATACATACTCAAACTCAAAACATCTCATAATAAGAATTTTAATTATTAAATTCTTACTTTAATAATTTATAAAAATTCGAGTTGTCACATGGATTGGTGAGGATTCCATTACATTATATTAGAGTAGATGAGGACCAAAACCTTAGTTCTTAATAGATTTGGAGATTGAAGCAACTTAGAGACCATTGAAGATTCAAAGTATGAGCAAGGAGGGAGCATCAAATCTGCAAACAAGAGATTCTATCTTTTTCTCTTCTCTTATATTTGTCTTTTAATGGTTATTTAATTGTGGATTCTTATTTTTAATTCATTAATCATGAACTAAATCTTTTGTTTCAGATTACAATGGAGCTTATTAATTAGTTTATTTTTACTATGTTTCTCTATCAATTATTATGATTATTCTTGGATTGTCTATTATGATTTGTGCTTATTGTTTAATTGCCTAGCTAACAATTACCGTGATAATCTATATGAATTCGAGAGATGAATTATAGATATAGATTTGATCATAATAGCATGTGAGTGTGTTTTCTGTTTGGTGTTGGAATACATAAATAATGTCCAGGATAAAGATATACCTATACATTGCATGTAATTAGATAAAGAACTTTTGCTTAAAATCCTTTTTTATTGTAATTCACTAAGAGATATAGTGAATTAGTTAATTAGGGTATTCTTCTTAAGTTTATCATCTGTGGATTTAAGTTGATTTGAGTATGATGCATTCAGAGATGGTCATATTTACTTATATGTTCTTGATTAACAATTCAGAATAGTGAAAATAATTTATAAGAAGAGTGTTAATTTAAGTGAAGCAATAAGTGAAATTGTGATCTTAAATTTTCATAATCAAATTTTTAACTTGTGGTAATTAGGATTAGTTTAATTAAATAATTTAATTCCTAACCTTAAATGAATTGTTTAAATAAAATTAGTTTAGTTATGAGTTAGTATTTGGTAATTAGTATTAATAATTCCTCATGGGAACGATACTCTACTTACACTTTATTACTTGTTAACCACGAATACTTGTGTGCGAGCGTATTTTAAACTTTACCCAACAAGTTTTTTGCGCCATTGTCGGAGAATTAGTTTATTAATTTTTTCCAACATTAATTCCAATCAAATTAGTCTTAATTTAAATATTTTATTTTATTTTATTTTAATTCTCTTCCTATATTTCTCTCTTTTTAGGTACCATGGATGACTTTGCTTATCAATGGCCATATACGAATATGACTCAACCAAGGGACACATGAATTGATGGATTCAATGCATTTTTTGTATTGTCAGCACAAATTGAAACACTTTCGAAGAAGTTGGATGTTCTTGCAGCCCAACGTATTCGAAAGATCATAGTAGTTTTTAATTTTTGTGCTTGCAATCATCTGAGTCATCAAGACATAGTCAGATTTTGACCAGTACAATATGGGGGTGATTACTTGATAAGTAGGTTTTATACCTATTTATCCGGTATCTGTTACTTGAATTAGTTGTTTATACTCATGTTTTTTAGTTACTTTTCATGCATTTTGTGTTCATTTTGTAGATCTTAAGCTTGGGAACGATGTGAGCGACTATTGGTATGAAAACGCAAGGAAAAATAATCTGGGGATCGTTTGGGCTTTCATGTTCATTTCATGTGCTTGGCTTGGAACTTGGATTATGTTGTAGAGCTTCTTCTTAGATTTCCGGAACATCTTAAATCATTCCAATCGGAGTTCGGATGCAAGAGTTATGACCTTTGTACCAACGAACGTTGAACGTCACTGTTTTGGGTGGCCATGTGTATAAATGTCACTTCCAACCCAATTTCAGCCTTCATCCGTCCATTATTTCTCAATTATCAAAAAAGAAAAGTTGTAGAGCTCGTCGAGAGCTTCGATTGGATAGGTAGCAAGTCTCGTAAATCCTCCTGGATCAAACGTTATGACTGTTTTACCATAGGACACTGCAGCAGAAAACCAACGGCGCGGGCGCCCGAATTTGTAGTGCAATTTGGGCGCGACCGCGCCATTCCCTGCACCAAAATAACACGATCTGCTACTTGAGCACGGGCATGCGTAACTCCAGGCCATTCCTAGCGCGGCTGCGCCACTTCTGATGTTTACCAAAGCTGACTTTTTCACTAAACAGTGCAATTGAAGCGTAACTTAGAGGGAGGTTCAATTAGGGCTTATATATTAGACGTATTTTCATTATGTAAAGGGATTCCAGCCTCGTGGGGATCATTTTTACATTACATAAGCTCTTTTCTTTTCTTTAATTTCCTTATTAGATTAGAGTAGATTAGAACCCTAGAAGAGCTAAGATTTGGGGATTAAAGTAATTGAAGATCCTTGAAAGTTCATAAGTGAAACAAGAGAAGAAACTTAGATTTGCTGTGACGCCTCCAAATTCAGACCTCCACTTGGTCACTCGAATTCAGTTCATCACGTTCTCATGGTAAAAGCATAATAACTAAAATAACGCATACACAATAGAAAATCTACTTTAGAATAATATATAATGATTTATTAGCTAACACAGTCTTTAATCAAGCTTGACACGATTGAAGTATGCACATATGGTACAAAATCAGTTTGTAAGTCACCATGAAAATCAAATAACATAGTCTTTAATCGTTGATTTATAGTTTGCAAATACTTTTTGGACTTATCACTTGAAAGTCTATAATCACATCATTAAACATTCACTCATATCATCTAGCCTGCTTCTTAACACATCGGACATGTATTGGTCATATAATACATGCTAGAGTAATAATACAAGTATGCAACTCCTACAAATTAATAGCAGAAAACCGATCCTATCATAGATCAAGGCTGGCCACGCTTTGGTTTGTACTAAAAAGACGCTGGTAGTCTTGCTCCCGATTAAAACCAAAGTCGGTTTTGCTCCTACAGAAGGTCAGTGCATACTCGGCTGGTACGTTCATAAATAATCATGCAATACACATATGTTAATAGGTGGATAACCAAGTTTGACCTCATATCATAACATTATCATAGGTCACCATCTATTCTCATTTACTCAAGACTTTAAAGGCTAAATTCATAATTTTCTTATGTTTGATCGTTGAATAATAACTATGTGATCCACAAGTCAACAACTCATGTTTGCATTAGATTAGTCATGTATTACAAGTTATGACTTCTAGTTCATCCATGCTTGTTCTAAGCCACATTTAACTAGTTTTACTAAGCATAAGGCTCACTAGGCATTTATATTAATCATATCTACATGCATAACACATCTAATCATGATATCTCATACGCACAAATTAAACTACATAAGCATGCTCACAATCTTAACTCAATGTACATAGTTTATCAAGTTTATATTTGAAATATGCTTCGTTTATTATTTCCTGGAATTATGATACCTAAGCATGTTATATATACATTTATGATACATGAGTGCATCTAAGGGTATCATCTAACGTGCTCATAATCATCAGATTCTAACTTTCAAAGTAGCACCTCAACATTCACGTTCAAAGTTCGCATTTTCATTAGCAAAGCTTATTACTAAGTCCAACATAATCATGCTTCAATACGAAATTCATATACTTAAGTTAGTATATCTGACACGTATTTCAAAACCATACTAACATGCTCGCAAGATCAGAATATGCATTACTTCAAGTTCACAATTTCCTAGTTTTCCAAATCTTGAAGTTTTCTTAAAAACTTAACTTAAATCAAGCTAAAAAAATGTACTATATTCAAAAGAATATATAACCACATGCTAGGGTTATTTATATGCTTAACCTAACTATCATAGAATGCTTAGAACAAATCAGAAACATTAAAGTAGTATCTAAGAATAACAACACCACGCTATGTAGCAGCAGATTAGCTTATGGAAGTGGTAATGTAATACATACCACATCGAAAGCACCCGAAAAAAATGGCTTTGTAGAAGTAGAGCCTTAATACATAAGATGCTACACCTACAACTAGACCAGCTACCATGTTCCAAAACATGTGTACCAACTCAAATAACACAATGGCATGCTATTCTACATCAATTAACAAAGATTTCATACAATTGCAAGAATTTAGACAAAACTCAAACTAAGGACAAAATTAGGGATTATACCTCTTTGATGCTTAAATTGAACTCTCTCACTACTCTGATTATACCTCTACAAAGCTCAACAACTCACACCCTCAATTCACACTTAACAGACAATTCAAGCAACACAAAGAATGAAGGGAAGTGTTCAATTTATAGAAAATTTCTTGACCATGCCAAGCCATTATCCAAGAACTCAACCCAAAGGATGGAATAATTTCATGAAGGTTATCAAGGAGTAGGTAATTAGTGGTTGATTTGCATCATGAATGCCACTCCCCCCATGATCATTAGCTAGCAAGCTTTGGAAGAAAGGTAGGCTTAGCCTTTTTGAAACTCACGTGATTGAGAAATGAGAGGTAAAAAGGACTATCATTTTGGGACTAACTCGGCCATCATGTATACTTATGCAAATTCTCATTCTTGCTATTTTCTTATATACATATCAACTATATACTATGACTCAATGTCACAACATGTTTTAACATTTCAAGGTAGTAGATGAAATGTGAAAATGTAATATACATATAATCCATGTACATTTTATCACACTGATACATTTATTAAAATACTAGTTTACAGTATGCTCATGGTATATTATTTTAATACCTACCCACATACATATTGTCACATAGATAATGTATTTATAACATATAGTTCCAATATATTTAATCATAATGCCCATACAATATAGTTTTCTAAGACTTAATATATATA
The DNA here is from genome assembly GCA_020205615.1 of Panax quinquefolius. Classification (NCBI taxonomy): domain Eukaryota; kingdom Viridiplantae; phylum Streptophyta; class Magnoliopsida; order Apiales; family Araliaceae; genus Panax; species Panax quinquefolius. The sequence continues at coordinate 73,804,444 of CM035153.1, read as the reverse complement.
GCCACATAAATGTCACCTTGCACCATATAGTATGGTTGTATATGCTCATATGCACAAAACTCATTAATATAATATTATTATATTACTAACTTACCTATTTATGTTAAATAAATAATTTATGCACTTCCTTACTTAATTAACACCAATATTAATTAATCCAACCATTAATTAATATATTTATGGGTTTCCATAATCATTATTCATCTTTATAATATATTGCAAATAATAGTAATCACACATTATTAGTTAATTACAAAAATTCAATATTCTACCACAACCATCATCAATTAATTAATATAATCATTAATTAATCCTCATTATTAAATAATTAATATACCACACATCAATTATCAACTAATAGTATACTACACCAACAATTAACAATTAATATTACTTAACTGCTCATCTTATAATTTCTTCGCCGATTAACATTACTATTAGTATTTCCCATCACTATGCCACACAAGGTTTTCAACGAGTTTACCACAAACTCCACATATTCTCAATTATTCAATTATTTAATATAATTGAGTTATCTAATTTCATAACACGAAACTGTTCATATTCAAATAAATACTCATTCCCATTAACATATTTATTTAATAATACGCGAAAATTCTCGGATATTACATCCTCGCCCCCCCCTTAAAAAAATTCCATCCTGGAATTGATACAAGGTTACAAAAACAGATGGGGATAATCCCGCATCATCCTATCTTCTAACTCCCACGTTGCCTCTTCGACATTGTGGTTATGCCAAAGCACTTTTACAGAAGAAATGACTTTGTTTCTTAAAGTTTGCTCTTTCCTATCTAGAATTTGGAGAGGAATTTCTTCATACGCTAAGTTCTTCTCCACTTGAATGGGTTCATACAAAATCATGTGCTTGTAGTCAGGCTTGTACGGACGCAACACGGATATATGAAACATGTTATGGATGTGCTCCAAGTCAGGTGGTAGTGCAACTTTGTACGGTACTTCACCCACTCGCTTTAATATCTCGAACGGTCCTATGAATCTTGCACTCAGTTTTCCTTTCTTGCCGAAACGGATTTTTCCCTTCCACAGAGATACTTTTAAAAATACGAAACTACCGACTTCAAAATCTCGGTCTTACCGATGGAAGTCTGCGTACTTCTTCTGGCGATCTTGAGCTGCTACGAGTCTAGCCCTTTTCACTTTTACCACGTCTGCAGTTTGTTGTACTAACTTTGGTCCGAGTATTCGTCGCTCTCTGACTTCGTCCCAACATAAAGGCGTTATGCACTTCCTTCCGCAAAGAGCTTCATATGGTGGCATGCCGATACTCGTATGGTAACTATTATTATACTCAAATTTGACTAAGGGTAGGTGGTCGTACCAATTTCCCTTGAAGTCTATCACGCAAGTCCTAAGCATGTCCTCTAGCGTTTGTATTGTTCGCTCACTTTATCCGTCTGTCTGAGGATGATATGCAGTACTTAAACGTAATTGTGTTCCCATCCTCTCTTGTAAGCTTTTCCAGAATTTTGACGTGAAACGCGTGTCTCGGTCAGAAAGAATCGATACTGGAACTCCATGTCGTGAAATAATTTCCTTTACGTACAGACTCGCTAATTAATTTAAACGGTAGTGGATCTTGATAGGAAGAAAATGTGCAGTCTTCGTAAGTCGATCCACTATAACCCAAATGGCATCCAAACCTTTCTGCGTGACTGGAAGTCCTACCACGAAATCCATCGTGATATGCTCCCATTTCCACTCTAGTATTTCCAATGGTTGTAATAACCCACTCGGTCGCTGATGCTCTACTTTGACTCGTTGACACGTAAGACATCTAATAACGTACTCCGCGATTTCTCGTTTCAAGTTTGGCCACTAAAAATATTGCTTCAAGTCCTGGTACATCTTTGTGCCTCTCGGATGAATGGAATACGTCGTATTATGAGCCTCGTACAAAATCTCTTCTCTTAACTCGGCCACTGCTGGCACCCACACTCTCCCTTCGAATCTTAAGATACCGTCTTTATCTATTCGAAATTTTTCTTCCTCTTTTTCCGTGATCCTCCTCCTGATTTTCTCACATTCTTCATCTTTCTCCTAGGCTCCAACAATGTCGGACAAACTTCCATTACAAATAACTTCTCTTAAGACCTCTCGGGTCCCTTCACCTCTATTTCCAACTTCTCCATATCTCTTATTAATTCTTCCTGAGTCGTCAGTTGAAACAATTTCTCCCTTCCTTTCTTGCTCAGAGCGTCGGAACCTACGTTTGCCTTCCCCAGGTGATAAAGAATTTCACAGTCATAATCTTTGATTAATTCTAACCACCTCCTTTGACGCATATTCAACTCCTTCTGCGTGAAGATATATTTTAGACTTTTGTGGTCTGTGTATATCTCACATTTCTCTCCGTACAAATAATGTCTCCATATCTTTAACGCAAAAACTATTGCCGTTAACTCTAAGTCATGAGTAGGGTATCGTTTTTCATAATCCTTCAATTGTCGTGATTCATACGCAATGACTTTGCCGTGTTGCAAAAGCACACAACCAAGTCCTCTATACGACGCATCACTGTACAGCACAAATCCTCCCGTATCATCTGGTAATGATAATACAGGCGCCTCACACTATTACAAAACAGTAAATAGATAACGTTGAAAAAACGTTGTGGTTTCAGTCCGAAAAACGTCGTGGTTAAGGGTGTCATTTATTTGACACCCTTACACAACGTTTTTAAAACGTTGTAGTTAAGCACATTACACAAGGTTTTTTAAGAAAAAAACGTTGTAAATTTGTTTTCCACAAATTAGCAGATGCTTAAAAACGTTGTAGAATGTATGATTCCACAACGTTTTCTGGATAAAAATGTTGTAGTTTAATTTTTCGGACAACGTTTAGGCACATTTACACAACATTTTTAAAATGTTGTAGATTAAAAAAAAAGAAAAAAAAAGTTGTGGTTCCCCTATATTACCAATGCGCCTGCAATATGCTAATGCCATGATATATAGCTAAAATTACAAAGAATATTAATACTATACAATACATTTACATTCTAATAATTCTTTGTAATGCCAATTACAAAGAATATTAATACCATACAATACGTTTACATCTCAATAATGTCAAACTATCCATACATCTCAAATTCACTTTTTAATATAATTACTACTATATTGAATTGTGAATTTGACTACATCCACAAAATATACCAAACTATCCATAAAATTAAACTACTACCTAATTAAACTATCCGTAAAAAACATGAATGTAAAATAACATAAAAAGATCCATATCAATGAATCAGAAACTCAGTACACCACCGCGCATAAAGTAAAATGGGTTTAGAAGCTAAAATTGAAGCACCAGAGAGATGGACTTCCTATAAAAGTGAACTCTATTTAGAGACCAACAATAATGTCACAATCATAAGAGAAAAGAGACGAACCAGAAGCTAGAAATAAACTTACACCGCACAAGAGCATCCGGAATTGGAATTGGGGCCAAAATCTCGGAATCACCACCCTTCCATTGCTTCTCCTTTCTCTTTGGTTCTGCTTGATCTGTAATTAAAAGAATAAGGAGAAAAGTTCCTTAACAAATTAAACAGGATATCTGAGAATCCTTTTATAGAATAGTGTGTGTACACACACACACACACTCACTCTCTTTTCAAGAATAACATCTTAATATATCGTGCACAGATAATGAACCACCGGGTCAACCTCGTGCTCTAATATATTAAAAAATGATTTGAAGCAACACAAAATCGAAGTACATCAAGAGAGGCGAATTCGGTTATTACTTTGTAATCCACCTTCTCGCATCAAGAGTCATCATGAGGTTAACATTATCAATGTCCCAAAACTTGATAACAAACTCATCACCAAAGAACTGTGAACCAATTCTTCATATCAAACCGAACAACACCCACTGACCCGCTTCCCAAGACCAAGGTAACTTCTCTTGACAAAGACCTTCACTTTCATTCCACTCCACAATGTGTGATTCTCCATCTTTATTAGTCCCACATGAAAAAAAGCCTACAATTTATACAGAAAAAGTAAGAAAAAGATACAAAAAAGCATTAGAAGTCAAGACAACAAAGCTTATGTGAGTTATTGAAAACTAAGACATCAAACAAGCAATGAGACACTTCTGGATCATGTACCTCGTCCCATCAAAGATTTGTAGGTCATTTTGTGTAAGATTATCCCGGTGCATCATAATCAACTCTTGAACCCAAATTATCATATAACCATGCCTTAATCTTCCCATCAATGAGATGTTGAAAAGATGAACTGAGACAAAAGACATACGGCACTTGATTAAAAGAAGCATACTTAGAAGGCAAAACTACAAAAGGTCTATGGATCTCGCACTTCCTACCTACCACGAAAAAATAATAGTTTTTTGAAATTTGGGAGGAAAAGGGTTTCAATCTGAAGTTAGAGATTGTTTTTTAACTGAAAAATCTTGTGATAAAGTTCTGTTTTCTATTCTAGGAGTCTCTTATTGTTGGGTGTGGGTCCTCACCCATGAGATAGAATCCAAGATAGAAAAGAATTGATTTTCTTTGTGAGCAAGTAAGTGGGTTTACTTGATATTAATCCATTTAGAAATTGGGTTAATGGAAGAAATATTAGAATTGGAGATTCCATGAAAGGAATCCAAGTTGAAAAAGGATTTACTTGTTAGATTGGTTGGTGACCAAGACAAGGAGATGTGATCTCTAATTTGATTAGGAGAATAAATTATTTCTAATCCATATTAGGAATGGATTAAGAAGAGTACTATAAATAAGGCTATGGGGGAGTCTTATTTGACACATGAGAGAAGCTTGGTAGCAAGAAGGTACCAAAAGAATAAATTGAGAGAATTACAGTTTGTTGTTTCTGGGTATCCGCCGCCATCTCCGTTCAATTGAAAGCTTGAAGACTTTATTGCTTGGGATGTTTTGGGTGGTGAAGTTAATTAGTTTCTCAGCCTAATTAAAGGTAAATTTGTACTATCTCAATTTATTGTGTAACCTCAAGTTTTAGGGCATAAAACTTGTGAAGATTATTGTAAGCCCATTATTAGTGATATAGTAGATATTCGGAGTTTGACCCGTGATTTTTACCTCTTAATTTTAGAGGGTTTTCCACGTAAATTTGGTGTCTTGCTTGTGGATGATTATTTATTATTTTTGTTCTCATAATTGGTTTTGTTGATTTCATATTTAATTGCACAAAGAGGGAAAAGTAATTCCTGGGATATATATTATTTTTGGCGTACTTTTCCCAACAGTGGTATCAGAGCTTGGTTATTTTTATGGTTTTCTTGTGCCAATTAAATGGAGGATTGGACAGCAGGTTGCATGATTAATCTCAAGGCTACAAATTATGCAATTTGAAAGCCAAGAATGGAGGATTTTCTTTACTACAAGGATTTGTACGAGCCACTTGAGAACGATGGAGTTAAGCCCATAAACAAGAGTGACGTGCAATGGAACAAGATGAACAGGAAGACTATTGGTCTGATCAGATCATGGATTGATCAAAGTGTGTTTCATCATATTGCCACGGAAACTAAAGCCTATGCTCTCTGGCAGAAATTGGAGTCCATGTATGAAAGGAAGACGGCGCAAAATAAAGCTTTTTTAATTAGGAAGCTTGTGAATTCTAAATTCAAGGATGGAAACTCCGTTGCAGAGCACTTGAGTGATTTTCAGAGTTTGATAAATTAGTTGAGTACGATGAAGATGGTCATTGACGATGAGATGCAGGCTTTGTTGTTGTTGAGCTCTTTGCCTAATAGCTGGGAGACGCTGGTTGTATCACTGAGTAACTTCGCTCCAAATGGTACGCTGACTATGGATACAGTCAAAGATAGCTTGTTTAATGAAGAACAGAGGTGAAGAAATACTATGGTGATTAGCGCTGAGTCACAAGTTTTTGTAGCACAGAGTAGGGGAAAAAACAAAGGGAGAAACTCTCCTGAAGATGACAAATCCAGGGGAAGGTCAAGAGATAGAAAAGAAGTAATTTGTTTTCACTGCCAGAAGCCGGGTCACATAAGACGAGAGTGCAGATTTTTAAAGAAGGAGCAGTCTAAGGAAAAAGATGAAGATAAAGATTCGATTGTGTATCTATCCGACGTTGATGTATCCATTGTTTATGATGATAAACCCAAGTGCCATGTTAATTATTGGATTATTGATTCGGGTGCTTTGTTCCATGCTACTTCGCGTGGTGAAATCTTCACATACTATAGTAGTGGTGATTTTGGCTATGTATGGATGGGAAACGGAAGTGCATCCAAGATTAAAGGCATTGGAGATATTTGTTTAGAAACTAACAGTGGTTGCAGGTTGATGCTGAGAGAAGTCAGACATGTTCCAGATATTCATTTTAATTTGATCTCTGTTGGTAAGTTTGATGAGAATGGTTATAAAAGTTACTTTGGTGAAGGTCAGTGGAAGCTCACCAAAGGGTCTCTAGTGGTGACTAGAGGTAAGAAGGTATACACTCTTTATACGATGCGGGCGCATGTGAGAGGTGTTGAAGATGGGGGAGTTAAGCAAAAAAAGGTGTGGTACAAAGCCGTATGAGATGGGAGAAAAACCTTGCATGAGAACCATGAGAGAAAAGCTCTTCACTTTAAATGGGTACCAAAAGTGAAGAAGGAAAGTTATAGCTCGTAGCCAGTGTACAAAGTGGTTGTGAATGAATTTGGCAATCAAAAATATGTTAAGTTTGAGTTAGATCCTCCCATTGAGAAGAACCATGCCGATGAGACAAAGCCGGACATTAAGATATTTGAAAATTTTAAGAAGCTTGAGTTGAGCCAAGACTTCGTTGGAATTAATTCCGAGTAAGGAGTTGTGGTTGGTGATCCCTCCTCTCATGGGTTCGGAGGGGGAGATTGTTGGGTGTGGGTCCTCACCCATGAGATAGAATCCAAGATAAAAAAGAATTGATTTTCTTTGTGAGCAAGTAAGTGGGTTTACTTGATATTAATCCAATTAGAAATTGGGTTAATGGAAGCAATATTAGAATTGGAGATTCCATGAAAGGAATCCAAGTTGAAAAAGGATTTACTTGTTAGATTGGTTGGTGACCAAGACAAGGAGATGTGATCTCTAATTTGATTAGGAGAATAAATTATTTCTAATCCATATTAGGAATGGATTAAGAAGAGAACTATAAATAAGGCTATGGGGGAGTCTTATTTGACACATGAGAGAAGCTTGGTAGCAAGAAGGTACCAAAAGAATAAATTGAGAGAAGTACAGTTTGTTGTTCGTGGGTATCCGCCGCCATCTCCGTTCAATTGAAAGCTTGAAAACTTTATTTCTTGGGATGTTTTGGGTGGTGAAGTTAATTAGTTTCTCAACCTAATTAAAGGTAAATTTGTATTATCTCAATTTATTGCGTAACCTCAAGTTTTAGGGCATAAAACTTGAGAAGATTATTGTAAGCCCATTATTAGTGATATAGTGGATATTCGGAGTTTGACCCGTGGTTTTTACCTCTTAATTTTAGAGGTTTTTTCACGTAAATTTGGTGTCTTGCTTGTGGATGATTATTTATTATTTTTGTTCTCATAATTGGTTTTGTTGATTTCATATTTAATTGCACAAAGACGGAAAAATAATTCATGGGATATAGATTATTTTTGGCGTACTTTTCCCAACACTTATTAGGCAACCCTTCAACAAACAAATACCTGGATGTTTTCCTTTTGATGTGGGCATATGGAATAGACAGGGGCCCCGTGACCCTCGAAAGTGTACTGTTTAGATCCCGTTACAGTATCCCAAACCTGCATAGACATAAACTTATAAGATTGTAGTCACAGGCTTACCATTCCATCAGACATATTTGATAACAAAGCAAACCTTGATAGCCTTGTCATCCCCACAAGTTAGAATGCAAAGTTGTTTGTTTGGGAGTGAGAAAGCAAGATCACTAACATTACCAACATGTGCATCAATCTGAAAGAACTCATGATAGAGATTCACATAATTTTCTTTTGATAATTAAAGGATTGGAAGACAACAGTAGATATACAACACCAGCTAGATACTATACTTAGACAGCTAATTAGAAGTTCAGTACATAACACAAACCTCTAGGTGGTTCCATAAATCATCACTGCCATCAAAGGAGTATATGTGCAAAATGTGCTTTGAGTAGGCAACACTTGAATTAGAGGTCAGACAATTAACGTACCACCAGAAGCATATATCTCCAAAAGATCTCATCTTATTTTGTAATAGTTTCATTAAGCAAATAACAAAATAAATAAAAAACGTAAAACATAAATTCAAAGAAAAATTTCCAAACTTTTAGTAGCATGGAAGTACTAATATGATGAGAAAATAATAAATTAAAAGAGAAAAAAAGAAAGAACTGATAACAAACCAAATAGGGTGCCATCAAGACTCCACATCATACGGTTTACAGACGCGGTATACTCATTCGCTAATGATGCCTGTGTAAAGGGAGAAACTAATGTGATTTTTGCTTGTGAGAAACATGAAAGGATCAAACTTATGCAAAATTATTCCAGATACAATAGCTCATATACCTTCAGAGTCATAGAACATGCTCCAAGGTTCCAAACATTGAAATTTTTAAAAGCAATAAATGTCCATGCTACCTACTTTCCACACTGAAATATCACAAATATTCGTCCCAACTGAAACGTGAAAGGATTAAAGGTAAGACAGTTTTTCCAATTCTGAGCGTACGTTGGGAAGAGCAAAAAAAGTTTCTTGGTGAAAGCTAACCAAGAAGCATCATTTGTTACCTTTGGATGGAAATCCAAGCTCTTGACAACAGAACCACGATTCGGATGCTCTAGTGAAGTTTATTGGTACTTAAAAACATATCATCAAGGCATAACAATTTTGTATTCCTCACCGCCCTTTTACACTCGCAACATGGCTCCATCATCTTAAGCTTGGCGGTTATATTTGCAAAGAGAACCCTTTGCAATGTTGTTCAAGTACACCATAGGTGTCTTCCCTATAAGCTATCAAATGCAATAAACATAAATATATAAATAGATCAAACGATAAAATAAAAATATAAGAGACTTGGTGATGAACAAAGTTCAAATTTACGATTCACATGTCACCAATTATAGTCCCCTTTATCGATAATACTAATAGAATATCAAAATGGCTTAAATGTATATGATTGATGAGAATAGTTTAACATATTGATAATCTACAGTTCCACGTAAGAAATCATGCATAAGTTACACCTATCCAATCTCCTAAAGAAAATTTTCGGTTCTACTACACATAATATAATTGAACTAATAAAAGAAAATAACAAAATTAGAACAATAAGGGTTCGGTTTACTAACAGATTATGTAGAACCGCATTAATCGGCCGTAAAAGCCCAAGAGTCACAGTAGCCCTAACACTGACCGGAGATCGCCAGCCAACACCGTAAAAGCCCTAGATTTATCCGAGAAAAAGGCATCATTAGCAGCAGTTTGAGATCCAACAAAGATGCTCATAAAAGCCCTAGAATTATCCAAATTTCTCAAACCAAAACCTCAAATTCCATGCTTGAAACCGTGAAACAAACCAAATTAAAGCTCTTTAATGATTCTGAAGCTTCAAAAATGGCGAGATTTGAAGAGAAACCGAAGTTGTGAGCAACATTAGCAACTCCTGATTCTCTAAAAACATCGCCAACGACGGCGTCATCGACAAACCAGACTTCGACGAACTGGACCGGTTGATGTTTCCTCCTTTTAGAATCGCAGTCATCAAATCGAACGGAGACACAACTTGAGTGTCGCCGATGAGGCGTTCGTTCGCACAGAAAGTACCTCCATTATAGAGAGAAAGTATAGAGATAGGATAGGAGAGAGAAGAAGACACTCAGTGACAAATGCGAAAGAGAGCGAATTTGATTTTAAGTTTTCATTTCGCCTTTTTTTTAGCTCCGTGTTTTTCTTCATAGACAACGTTTTTAAAAAAAACGTTATCTAATTAAAACAAAAAAAATACCCTTTTAAATAGATAACGTTTTTGCATATATATCTACAACATTTTTTTTAAAAACGTTGTAAAAAAATACCACAACATTTTTATAAAAAACGTTGTGGTTTAAATGTTGTCTATTTAGTATTTTGTAGTAGTGTCACTTAATCTCTTCCTCAACTCTTGAAAACTCTCTTCGTATTTGTCGATCCATAAAAATTTCACCGTCTTCCTCGTCAAATTAGTTAACAGGGTCGCCATCTTAGAAAAATCTTGGATGAATCTTCGATAGTATCCAGCTAACCCTAAGAAACTTCTCACCTCCGTCAGAGTTCTTGGTTGTTCCCAATTACTTACCGCTTTGACCTTTTCGGGGTCTACTGAGATTCCATTCTCATCCACCATGTGGCCTAAGAATTGAACCTTCTTCATCCAAAATTCGCACTTAGAAAACTTCGCATACATCTTCTCTTTTCGTAGTGCCTCCAAAACAATCTTTAGATGTTTGGCGTGTTCCTCGTCTGTCTTCGAGTATATTAAAATATCATCGATGAAAAATACTACGAATTTATCCAAGTATGGCTTGAAAACTCGATTCATCAAGTCCATGAATGGTGTCGGAGCATTAGTCAAACCGAATGACATTACCAAAAACTCGTAATGTCCATATCGGGTTCTAAACGCAGTCTTTGGTATGTCCTCATCCCGCACTTTCAGTTGGTGATATCCCGTCCGCAGGTCGATCTTTGAGAAACACTTCGCTCCCTTCAATTGATCAAACAAGTCATCTATCCTTGGTAATGGATATCTATTCTTGATCGTTACTCTGTTCAATTCTCAATAATTGATACAGAGCCTCATCGATCCGTCCTTTTTCTTTACGAATAACATTGGTGCTCCCCAATGAGACACACTTGGTCGAATGTAACCTTTATCCAATAACTCTTGAAGTTATATCATCAATTCCTTTATTTCTACCAGCGTCATACGATATGGAGCTTTAGAAATCAGTGTCATTCTTGGTGCTAAGTCTATTACGAATTGGATTTCTCTGTCTGGCGGGAGGCCAGACAGATCATCCGAAAACACATCCTGAAATTCACTCACTACGGGTATATCTTTAATCTCTACTCCCTTTTTCTGAGTATCCACAACGTAAGCTAATTAACCTACACATCCTTTCTTTAACAATTTCTTGGCTTGCATCATCGTAACGCAACACGATTGCTTAAGTGATGAGCTACCAGAAAACACTACCTTAGACTTACTCGGAGTCTGAAGGTTCACACATTTGTTCAGACAGTCAATTACTGTTGCATGGTTATGTAACCAATCCATCCCCAGTATTACGTCAAATTCTCCTAGTCTAATACGAATCAAGTCTACGCTCAGTTCATGTTCTCTAATGTTTGCGTGACAATTTCGATAGACGTATTCTACAGGGATTATCTCCTTACTCGCAACTTCTATGTTCAAAGGATCTTCTAAACATTCTCGGGGTGTACTAAGTTTACTAGCAAATTCTTTAGATACGAACGAACAGGTGGCACCCGAATCAAATAATACATAAGCATTTATATTATTGATTGGGATTATACCTGACACCACGTCCTTTGCAGCTACGGCATCTTGGACGATCATGTTAAAGGTTTGAACGGTTGATCTATTGGGTTGCGCAGGTCCATCAATCATTAACTTACTTCCTCCTCCTTGGCTTCCACCAGCTCCACCACTTCCTTTCTTCGGGTAATCCTTTATCTGGTGCTCTGTCGATCCACAAGAAAAACATCCTATGATCTTCTTCGGCTTTGGGCAGTTTGGCGATATGTGCCCCTCTTGGTCGCAATTATAGCAGGTGCTTTTCCTCTTCCAGCATTCTCCTTGATGACTTCTTCCATATTTGTTGCATGCTTCGGTCTTCTTCTTGAAGTTTCCTTGATGATTCCCACCTTGGTTATTGTTTTTGTTGTTGTTATTCTCCCATTTCCTCTTTCCGGAGTTACTTCCTCCACTGCTTCTCCCTCCACCATGCTCACTTTCGGCGTTATTATTCTTCTTCTCCTTATGATACAGACTCAAGGCCTCACTGCCACATTTCGCAATGATTGCATTCTCCAACAATGTTGTAAAGGAATTAATCTGAAAGACCGATACCTTATTATACAACCACGATTTTAACCCTTGTTCAAAACGTCTCGCCTTCCTCTCCTCATCCACAACTTGGTGCTCTGCAAATCGCGCTAGTTCATTGAACTTAGCTACGTATGCACCGTCTTATCACCTTGTTTTAACACTAGGAATTTTACTTCCATCCTACTCTTCATACTTTTCAGGAAATAGTTCTCGAAGAACAACGTAGTAAACCTCTTCCATGATATTGTTCCTTCCCCCGCTCTCTGCTGATTTATTTCCCACCAATAGTTTGCTTCGCTCCTCATCATGTACGTGGCAAATACTGTCTTCTAGTCTTCACCCACGCGAGCTATAGTGAAGGCCTTCTCGATCTCCTTGATCCAGGTTTGCGCAACTATCGGGTCTGTAACGATCCAAAATTTTAATTTAAATATTTATTGAGTTATATAATTATTATTTGAGGTGTTTGTTGTTAAATAAATATGTTATTGATGTGATGGTTGATGAATCTAAATGTATTAGAGAAGTTTCTAAATTAAATTAATTTATAATTTAGAGATTTGTATTATAACATGAGGTGTTATGTTGTTGTGTTGATTACTATCGATGCCAGAACGATCCAAAATTTTAATTTAAATATTTATTGAGTTATATAATTATTATTTGAGGTGTTTGTTGTTAAATAAATATGTTATTGATGTGATGGTTGATGAATCTAAATGTATTAGAAAGTTTCTAAATTAAATTAATTTATAATTTAGAGATTTGTATTATAACATGAGGTGTTATGTTGTTGTGTTGATTTAATAATTTAGAAGGTATGTTAAATTATTCAATAAAGTTATAATGAAAATTATAATTCGGTGATATTTGCTAAAAGGCTATATTTAATTAAAATATAGTATGTGATTAATTTAATGGGTTAATGTTGGATATGAAAATAATATGTGATTATAGTTTATAAACTAAAGTGTTTATTAAAATAAATTAAAAAGGATTTAAATTAGTTTTTGTCAAACAAGGCTTAAGTATTTTAACTCTTTAATTTTTAAATGATTTGCCAAACAAAGCCTCATGGCTATGGCTCTTGAATTTATAATTTAAATAAAATAAATAATAAATATAATATATTTATATTATATACGTTTCTTTTAGTAAGTGATATTAGTTATTAGGCGTATTAAGGTTTCAGTTTTTGATTTTTTACGCTTAAGTTAGTCTATGGTTTAGCCTAAGTGAAGAAAACTAAGAAGTTCAGAGAACTTGAGAGAGAATTGGAGAGGAGCCTTAAGAATTTTCACAGCAAATTCAGTGTTTAGTAAGGTTGTGTAAGCTAATTGAAGGTAATTCTCCATAATCTCTATATTATGTATATATGTATATGTAGGGATGAGTTTTATGGCGTGAATGTGACGCCCCTAAAATAGGTATACATCACCCATCTTGAGTCGCCAAATACATGGTACATAAATCAAATACAACATAATTATACAACTGTCGTGTAAAATACGACAAAACATAAATTGAGATTAAACAAGAATATTGACTTATAGACAATATCCATTCTCAATGGAGTCCTCATAGACAATAAACAAACTCAAATTCAGTCCTCAATATATTTATTGTCACACTATTTAACAGAATAGTGAGGACTACTAATGCTATCATCTGAACTGTCAATCCGTTCCCCGACTCGTCCCAGCTATATTCTCATTTCCTGAAGAGAATAGTGAAGGAAAGGGTGAGCTCAACTAGCTCAGTAAGAAATATTATGACTAAGATAATGCAGGATAAATTATCATTAGCCTTCAACAATGTTAAATTGATAAAATATAATAAACATCAAGTTTAACTGCAGCGGAATAAGCAATCCATTAAAAGAGTCAAGTAGAGAATAAAATCTACTATCTTTTATGATTTAAAAGGTTTTTCATCACTTTTATCATTGAGACTCGACAATAAATAATCCACATCATCCCCGCACTTTTCAAACCAAGGATATTCATTAGTATCACGACCATAAATTATCCATGCACTACGGGCCAGGATATTCGTGTATTCATCAATGGTCATGATCATTTAACAATCATCCCATCATCGTTGCTACTGACGATGAGGACTTTTACCACATCATTTGTAACATTACGGTCATGATTACAATCAATAATCCTCGGTCATAATCATACCATGTCCATCTATGCACTACAGACCCACGAGATGACTTTCGAAAAATATAAACTTGAGGATGATGACAATGATATAAGAATTCAATAAAACAAGTTCAAGAATTAATTTGTCCAGGAACCAATAACGTCCAAATTGTCAACATGATACTTCTTTGTATAGTAAAATTCAATAATGCTCAGAAGAATATTTCCATGAAAAGATACTGGATGAAGTGCAAATATCAAGGATATTCTACTAATTTCATGGAGTATAGAAGTCAAAACTTTAACCAACTGAGTATAATAAAGAATGGAATAACAAAAGAAATCACCATGCATGCGGTACTTCTCATAGACAGGTTATTCCAACATAATAATAAAGACGGAACCAGGTCCGGTGTAAAACACACAGATAAGATATTCAAACAGAATAATAAAGACAGAATAATAAAGACGGAACCAGTTCCGGTGTAAAACACACAGATAGGATATTCCAACAGAATAATAAATGCGGAATAATAAATATGGAACCAGGTCAGGTGCAATTCACACCGACAGGATATTCCGACAGAATAATAAAGAACGAAATAATAAATGAATTTCACCAAGTATGCGGTACTTCGCATAAACAGGTTATTCCAACATAATAATAAAGAATGGAATAACAGAAGAAGATCACCAAGTATTGGGTAAACCACATATCTGATTCATTCCACCAAGTATAGGGTAAATCATAGCATCAAAGTTATTCCAATGAATAATAAAGAATGGAATAACATAAGGATTTCACCAAGTATAGGGTATGTCATGGCGTATCTGAGTTATTCAAATGAGAATAAATAAGAATGGAATAACATAAAGGATTTCACCAAGTATAGGGTATGCCACGATATCACGAGTTATGTATAGGGTATGCCACTTTTACAGGTTATTCCAATAGAATAATAAAGAATGGAATAACAGAAGTTCTCTTCATGAATAAGAAAGAATAACACCCCTTACCGTAAAAGACACTGGATATCAAAGTAGTGAAGTAGCAGAATACTCTTCTTCTTTTACTCTATAATTTCTCTCTCTAGAGTTTCAGTGAATTCGTAAGAAATAATGAAGGAATGAGCTTCTATTTATAGAAGAATGGATTGAATAGTAACTAATTCATGAATGGTCCAGATCGATTTACTTTTAAACGAACGATCCAAATCGATTTACTATTAAAACTTAAAACGACGGTCCATACTGATTTACTATTAAAACTTTAAACCAACGACCCATATTGATTCACTATTATAACTTTCCACAAGCGGTTCATATTGATTCATTCAACCAACGGTCTGAAAAATTAGCACATTTCCTAATGGAATAATATTGTACCCAAATACCCGAATGCACAATACTAGAGTGAATAGTATCCGGGTGAATAGTAACTCGTGAATAGTAACTCATAAATAGTAACTCGTAAATAGTAACTCCGACACATAAAGTGTCCCAAATACTCGAGTGAACAATACTAGAGTGAATAGTAATTTCGGTGAATAGTAACCCTGACACAAAAAGTGTCCCAAATACTCCAGTGAACAATACTAGAGTGAATAGTAATTTCGGTGAATAGTAACCCGTGAATAGTAACTCGTAAATAGTAACTCTGACATAAAAAGTGTCCCAAATAGTCGAGTGAACAATACTAGAGTGAATAGTAATTTCGGTGAATAGTAACCCGTGAATAGTAACTCATGAATAGTAACTCATGAATAGTAACTCGTGGATAGTAATTCCGATACAAAAAGTTCCCCGAATACCCGTTTGATCAATATAACCTCCAGACATCAATTATTATCGGAATAGATGTTGATTTCTACTAACACAAATAATCCCAACACAATGAAACTATCAAATTAATCTTTAATCAACACAAACTTATCCATCATTAATATCTTAACTCATAATATTTAACAACTAGGTTGTTCCTAGGAAAGAGGGGGCTTTCCAATAAGGATTTCTCCTTATTGGCGCGCAATTAGGTGACCAAACCTCTCCTTGACTGAACTTCTAGACATTGTAAATATTGCAATTTAATAATATGAATAACTTTGTCGTCTCAATTATCGATTTAATAAAATAACTTATTATGCACATGATACTGTGACAATAATCGAATCAATAATATAACAGATATGATGCAGCAATTACTGTAGCAATAATTGAGTATAACTGAGTGACTTCATATGTAAGCATCAATAATCAATACAGTGTGCTACTATGCAACCACACGTATTACTGTACTTTTACTACCGGGTAGTTCAACAGTATTAATGGTAAAACCTCCGCCGTTATTTTTATAAAATGATAATTCTGTCGTTTTCTAAATACGACAATACTTCTGTTGCGGGGTCCACCAATGATTGTACCGTCGTATGAATATTCCCCGACAAAAAGAATATTCTCCGACCAATCGAATATTTTATAACAACTTGCGTACTTTGCAAAATTTTCAAATACTACCCACAACTATAATATTATCTCAAATCCACACCTTAATATTAAAAAAAAATATTTTGAGAAATTAAATCTTTATCAAAAAAAAATCTGGGGTCTCACAATCTCCCCTCCTTATGAAATTCCGCCCTCGAAATTTACGTGCGTACCTGATATGCCGAACCGATGAGGATACCTCGTCAGATTCTAACTCTTGAGGTATAACCTTTAAGCGTAGAATATATTCCAGGATTTTAACAGGTACATCTTCATACGTTAAATCATCTGCTATCTCATCCGGTTCTAAATTAATAATGTGGTTCGGGTCGTCCCCATATTTACGTAACATCTATACGTTAAAAACATTATGAACACGCGACATACTTGGCGGGAAAACGAGTCTATAGGCCACAGTTCCTACTCGATCGAGGATTTCAAATGGGCCAATTAAATCGAGGGTTGTGATTTCCTCTCTTCGTCAATTCTTTCTTCTAGAATAACGCCCTCTTGAACCTTCTTCATTCATCAGCTCTGAGTATTTAGCTTGAGCGGCTTTAACTTTATCAATTAAAGTCGATTCTACTCATATATTCGTTATCTTCACGTGGGTCCCTAGAGTCTTTAACTCTATCTTCATCATTTGTAAGTTATACGAAATGAGTCTTTGTGTTAACAACATCGCACTCATAAACGCATACAATCTTCTACTCAACGCGTCAACTACCACGTTCGCTCTTCCACGATGATATTGAATGGTACGATTGTAATCTTCAACAGCTCGAGCCAACATCTTAGGCGCACGTTACGCACGTTTTAGTTGAAGAAATATTTGAGGGTTTAAGAAATGGGTTTTGTACTGGGGTAAATACAAAATTCTATTTCACGCTCTAGGGGTAGACTAGGAAGTCTTCAAGAATACGTTAGGAAATTTACTAAGGATAGAAATATCATTCAAATCTGTGACCCTCATCCAAGACTTGGATAGTACGTCACATTGATACCAACTGTGACTTCTATCCCTTAACTTGGATAGTACCTCACAATGATACCTATCAACTTGCCATCTTCATTCACGATGTTGCCTATAGAAAATCTAGCTTCGGTGCATTCCAAACAAGGAAGTCAACAATGAAAGGATCGGGGCTCTTTACTTATGGCTTGATATGACAATGATTGACTTTAGTGGTTTGGTTGCTTGAACTCACATAACAGGTTGGTTATGAATATAAAAGCTAACAACCTTACGAAAAGCATGATGAGTAGTTAACCAATTATTTCCAAAAATCACATCAATGCAAGTATTTTCAAAGAGATAAGATCGACAGGTAACGTGAAAGTGTTTATTTGAATCAAACAAGATTTATAAATAGTGGAGGTAACGAAGGCTCTTACTAACGAAGTTTCAATCAATAAGTCGAAGTCTAACTGTGAGACCCCAGATTTTATCAATAAAGATTTAAATTTTGTCGAAATAATTTTTAATATTATGGTGTGAATTTGAGATAACATTATAGTTGTGGGTAGTATTTATAAATTTTGCAAAGTATGCAAGTGGTTATATTATATTCGATTGGTCGGGGAATATTCGGTTTAGCAGGGAATATTCGTGACAACTACTCAATCATTGGTGGACCCTATTAATGTAATTATTGTTTGATTGAGAAAACGACAAAAATATTTTATTGAAATAACGGCGGAAGTTTTACCGTAGTTACTGTTGAACTACTTGGTAGTAAAAGTACAGTAATACGTGTGGTTGCATAGTAGCACATGGTATTGATTATTGATGCTTATGTGAGAAGTCACTCAGTTTGATTCCATTATTGTCGATTAATAATATGAATTATTATAGCGATAATGACGTTTTGTTTTATTCGTATTATTAACGTAATAAAATGAAACATCTTTTATATAAAATAGAATACTTTATTAAAGTTATTCTATAAATAGAATATATTATATTTTATTATGCATAGTGTTGCATAGTGTTTTTGCATAGTGTTTTGCATAGTATTGCATAGTGTTTGCATAGTAAAATGTTTTTATATAAATAGAATATATAATATTTTATTTAAAAGATTTTTCTTTAAATATGGACCGTCGAGTTAAAGTAAATCAATCTGGACCGCTCATGGATTAGTTACTATGCATTCCATTTTCCTATAAATAGAAGCTCATTCCTTCATTATTTTCTTACAATTCATTGAAACTCTAGAGAGAGAAATTATAGAGAGAAGCTATAGAGAAAAATTATAGAAAGAAGAAGAGTATTATGCTACTTCACTACTTCTATATTCAGTTCTTTTTACTGTAGTGGGTGTTATTCTTTCTTCTTGAAGAGAACTTCATTATTCCATTCACTATTATTACATTGGAATAACTCGTAAAAGTGGCATACCCTATACATAACTTTGATCACGCCAGATATACCCTATACTTGGTGAAATCCTTATGTTATTCCATTGCTTATTATTCTGTTGGAATAACTTTGATATCGCTGGTTTACCCTATACTTGGTGACATTCTTCTATTATTACATTGGAACATCCCATCATGTGTGTTTTACACCGGACCGGTTCTGCTTTTATTATTCATTGGAACATCCTCATGCAGGTGTTTTACACCGGACCGGTTCCGCTTTATCATTCTGCGCTGAATATCCTATCTCGTGTTTTTACACCGGATCCGGTTCCATCTTTATTATTCTCGTTGGAACATCCCGCTTGTGAATTTCACGACCGGTTCCGTTATTATTATTCTACGTTGGAATAACTTTGTCTGTGCTGGTACCGCATGCATGGTGATTTCTTTTGTTATTCCATTCTTTATTATACCCAAATGGTTAAAACTTTGACTTCTATACTCCATGAAATTAGTAGAATATCCTTGATATTTGCGTTTCATCCAAAGATCTTTCATGGAAATATTCTTCGATCATTATTGAATTTTACTCTCTGAAACGAAGATCATGTTGACAATTTGGACGTTAATAATTCATGGATTAAATAATTCTTGAACTTGTTTTATTGAATTACTATGTCATTGTCATCATCCTCATGTTATATTATGGTATCTTTGGCTTACGTGCATAGATGAACTTAGTATGATTATGACCGTGGATCATTCGGTATAATCATGACTTGATATAAATGATGTGACAAAAGTCCTCGGTGGCAGTAATGCAAAATGATGGATAGTTTTGGTATGATTATGACCGGGGTGATTCGGTATAGTCATGACCATTGATAATTTGATGAAAATCCTTGACCGTGGTACGTGGATGATTAGATGTGGTGGTTTATTATTGTCGAGTCTCGTGATAAAAATTGATGAAAACCTTTAAAACCTAAAAGATAGTAGACTTTATTCTCTACTTGACTCTTTTAATGGATTGCATATTATTCCGCCGCAGCTTAAACCGGTTGTCTATTGTATTTTATCGCTTTAACATCTGTTGAAGGCTAATGATAATTTATTCTCGCATTATCTTAGTCCTAATATTTCTTCTTGGGCTAGTTGAGCTCACCCTTTCTTTCACCGTTCTCTTGAGAAATGAGAACATAGTCAAGGGCGAGCCTCGGGGAACGAGTAATGGTCCGAGAGGATAGCATTAGTAGTCCTCACTATTCGTGAAATAGTGTGATAATAGTTGTAATGAGGACTCCTTGAGTATGGATATTGTCTAAATGACAATATTCCTATTAGAACTCTCGCTTTATGTATTGTCGTATGTTATATTACATGTATATGTATAATTAAGTTGTATTTGAATTTATATACCATGAAAGTGGCGACCCAAGATGGGTGGCGATACCTAATTTTGGGGCGCGCGCACAATGGTATATCGAGCTTAGGATATGATCCTGGCTAAGATGTGAGAATAGTACTAGGAGGGAAAGACGGGAATTCCTTCGCTAGTATGACCTACCTAAATTTATTTGGTATTTAATTGGTCTCACGTCGGTATAGGGATAATATTTGATATATTAATTAACCCTTGTGTTGTGGCGGTGTTTGGAAATGGCAAATGAAAATATTCACAATGGAGTGAATGTGACCAGTTGTGACACCTTTAATCACTAATCGAGTTAATGCGATTAATGTCGACGAGGAACAAATTAGAGATATCCACGTAGTAAATGAAGAACTAATTGTTGCACCCGAGCTAGTTGCAGAGGTAGCAAATTGAAAGTGAGAAGCGAGAGGAAGAAGAAGAAGAGAGAACCCGAGGAGAATTGGTTAGAAGAAATTTATGATCAAAACTTAGAATTACAAAATCGTGTTCGTGAGCTAGAAGAACAAAGTTGAAGAATGGCAAACGGTCGTGGAACAAAGGGATACAACAATTCAAAATTGGGTTACCCGATATGTGATGCTCGAACAAAATCACGCTTTGGCGGTGTGTAAGATATTAAAGTTGGAATCGAGAATTTAAAATCAAAGATCAAATGAAAGAAGAAACAATCGAACGAAGGAGAATAGACGATGCATGGGTAAAAGCTTGCACAATGCGTTGATAGTGTAGAAAAAGACGTCCCATCCAATAAAGCCAAAATAGATGAAATGGACTTTGCTTTTTGACAAACAATTGGAGAGAACCAACATCGAATTGAAATTACCACATGCATAGCGGTCAACCCGAATTCGATATGGATCGAGAATAATGATTCAAATCATGGATCGAGTTGTGAAGAAGCACTTAAGGGTGGAATGTACCTATAGTAAAGTCAAACTTCATTAATTTAAGTGAGGCGTTTGTCGAAAACCGAAGTTATTACGGGTAAATTAATTATTGCGAAGTCTATACTTTATTCAATACAAGTTCTACCCACTCTTTTATTCTACCTAGTTGTGTTCAATGTTTAAATTTGACTCAAAAAAATTAGACTTTGATTTATCTATTGAAACTTCGTTGGGAGAAACCTTCGTTACCTCCAATCTGCTTATTAATCTTGTTGTTTCAAATAAACACTTTCACGATCTTATATCTTTAAAAATTCTTGCCTTTGAGGTAATTTTTGAAAACGATTGATTAACTATTTATTATTCTTTTTTGTAAGGTTGTTAGCTTTCATATTCCTAACCAACTTTGTTATACTGAATTTATAGTAACCAAACCCTAAAGTTAATCATTGTTATATCAAGCCATAAGTAAAGAGCCCCGATCCTTTCATTGTTGACTTCCTTGTGTGGAAATGCACCGGAAATTTACTTCTACAGAGGCGACATCGTGAATGAAGATGGCAAGTTTATAGGTATCATTGTGAGGTCTTATCTAGGTTAAGGGATAGAAGTCACGGTTGGTATTAATGTGACGTACTATCCAAGTCTTGGACGAGAGTAACATTTTGAATGATATTTCTATCATTAATAAATTTCTTGACGTATTCTTGAAGATTTCTAGCCTACCCTAGAGCGTGAAATCGAATTTTGTATTGACCCCAAAGACAAAAACCCATTTCTTAAACCCTCAAATAATTCTTCAACTAAAATGAATAGTTTTACGTGGTTTATGATGAAAGTCATAATAAAAGCATTGGAATAATGAAAATCATGGGTATATGAAGTATTAGTAAGTTTTATGATGAGTTATGTTGGTTAGTATGTGAAAACATGAAAGTTTCTTAGAAATCACAAAGAGTTGAAAATCGATTTTGGTGAAAAACGTAACATGAAATTCAATTGACTATATCTCTTATTATATTTTGAATTTTTGAATGTGGTCAAGTCCTAGAGTTAGATCTATGAGTTACCTAACTAATCCAAGTGGAATTACTGGAAAAGGTGTTGTAGATTTTTGTGGGGACTGATTTTTAGCAAAGGAGGCCAAAGCTGTAAATTTCGAAAATGCTACTGCCCAGAAACTTTAAGGGACTATTTCGGCCACTTAAATTATGAGAAAAATTCTGGCCTTTAGGGACATGAAGGTATATGGTATAAAGTATCTCCTGTCCAAAAATGAGCTCATTCTGACTTAAAATGAGCAAGTTATGACTCTTTCAATATTTAGATTTTTCCGACGAAAAATGCTATAACCGGAGTTCTATAACTTCGATGACCATGAAAATTAAACTAGAAGCTCACGTTAACATGTGTAAGGTCCTGCCAAGATTTGGGAATTTTTGGAGTTAAACTTGAGGTAGCTAATTTCTTAAGGAATTAATTAGAAATTAATTTTTGAAAAATAGTAAATGAATTTTAAAAATTCCGAGAAAAATATATTTTCATTATGGGAGTATATTATGCTAAATCCCAGAAAAGAAATATTTTTGGGACTAATTTGGTATTTTTCATGAAAATAGTTTAATTCTGAACATATGAGTTAAATATGTTATGTGAAGTAACAAAGTTGAAAATAGGATATTATGGCTAGAGAATCCTATATAGAGTATATGCATATTTTTTGAGAGATTTGATAATTGGTGATGATATCTTATGAGTATGGCATTTTTGAATGATTAAAAGCATTATATGGTAAAACGTAAACAATTAAGAAAAATTGTTTATAAATTTAAGAAATGATTAAAATATTGTTATAATATTAATGATATTAGATTATGAGATTATTAAGTGATTGATAACATGGGGATATTCTTGAATCTGGATAAATTATATTATAAATGTTTAATATTTATCCTTTATCTCATTTGATTGATTCTTTATATCATTATCCTCATGCTTATATTATGTTGAAAGTCATCTACATGGCTGTAGTGCATAGATGGACTTGGTATGATTATGACCGAGGATTGTTAAGGTATAATCATAACTCAGTAATTGAAAACACAATTATCTTTGGCCGTAGTGCATGGATAATTTGTGGTCGTGATATTAATGAATACACAATTATCTTTGGTAGTAGTGCATGGATAATTTGTGGTCGTGATACTAATGAATACACGATTATCTTTGGTAGTAGTGCATGGATAATTTGTGGTCGTGATACTAATGAATATCCTTGGCACGTAGAAATGCAGGGGATAATTCGATGATGTGGATTAATTATTGAATGAGTCTCGTGAATGAAATATTAATTCATGGATGTGGTAAAAGTTATCTTTGGTAGTAGTGCATTGATAGACTTGGTATGATTATGACCACGGATTATTCGGTATAATCATGACCAGTAATTGAAAACACGAATATCCTTGGCGATGGTGCATGGATAATTAATGGTCGTGATACTATTAAGTTTGAGTTTCAAAGATTATTGGTTTTACAGTTGTATATCTTTAGCTTTGTAGTGCAAAAGATGAATTGTTAATGAATAGCTTTGGCGATTTCAAAGATGAATTTAATATTTTTAAACGATAAAGGTATTCAAGGTATCCTCATCTCTTTATCATACTAGGTATCGCACCCCTAATTTCGAGGCTTAAATTCCATAAGGAGGGGAGATTGTGAGACCCAGATTTTATCAATAAAGATTTAAATTTTGTGAAATAATTTTTAATATTATGGTGTGAATTTGAGATAACATTATAGTTGTGGGTAGTATTTATAAATTTTGCAAAGTATGCAAGTGGTTATATTATATTCGATTGGTGGGGAATATTCGGTTTAGCGGGGAATATTCGTATAACGGCTCAATCATTGGTGGACCCATAATGTAATTATTGTCGGATTGAGAAAACGACAAAAATATTTTATTGAAATAACGGCGGAAGTTTTACCGTGGTTCTTGTTGAACTACTCATTAGTAAAAGTAAAAGTAAGATGTACGTGTGGTTGCATAAGTAGCACACGGTATTGATTATTGATGCTTATGTGAGAAGTCACTCGGTTTGATTCCATTATTGTCGATTAATAATATGAATTATTATAGCGATAATGACGTTTTGTTTTATTATTCGTATTATTAACGTAATAAAAGCGAAACATCTTTTATATATAATAGAATACTTTATTAAAGTTATTCTATAAATAGAATATATTATATTTTATTATGCATAGTGTTGCGTAGTGTTTTGCATAGTGTTTTGCATAGTATTGCATAGTGTTTGCATAGTAAAATGTTTTTATATAAATAGAATATATTATATTTTATTTAAAAGATTTTTCTTTAAATATGGACCGTCGATTAAAGTAAATCAATCTGGACCGTTCATGGATTAGTTACTATGCATTCCATTTTCCTATAAATAGAAGCTCATTCCTTCATTATTTTCTTACTTAATCATTTGAAACTCTAGAGAGAGAAATTATAGAGAGAAGCTATAGAGAAAAATTATAGAAAGAAGAAGAGTATTATGCTACTTCACTACTTCTATATTCAGTTCTTTTTTACGGTGAAGGTGTTATTCTTTCTTCTTGAAGAGAACTTCATTATTCCATTCACTATTATTACATTGAATAACTTTGTAAAAAGTGGCATACCCTATACATATACTTGTATATGCGGCATACCCTATACTTGGTGAAATCCTTATGTTATTCCATTGCTTATTATTCTATTGGAATAACTTTGTATCTGCCGTTTACCTATACTTGGTGACATTCTTCTATTATTCATTTGAACATCCTCATGCATGTGTTTTACACCTTGGACTCGGTTACTGCTTTTTTATTATTACATTGGAACATCCTGCTGCGTGTGTTTTACACACCGACTGGTTCCGCTCTTTATCATTCTGTTGGAATATCCTATCTCGTGTGTTTTACAATCGGATCCGGTTCCATCTTTATTATTCTTGGAACATCCTGTCTTGGGTGTGAATTTCACCGACTTTGGTTCCGTTATTATTATTACTGTTGGAATAACTTTGTCTATCACAAGTACCGCATGCATGGTGATTTCTTTTGTTATTCCATTCTTTATTATACCCGGTTGGTTAAAACTTTGACTTCTATACTCCATGAAATTAGTAGAATATCCTTGATATTTGCGTTTCATCCAAAGATATCTTTTCATGGAAATATTCTTCCGATCATTATTGAATTTTACTCTACTGAAAACAAGATCATGTTGACAATTTGGACGTTAATAATTCATGGATTAAATAATTCTTGAACTTGTTTTATTGAATTACTATGTCATTGTCATCATCCTCATGTTATATTATGTTATCTTTGGCTTACGTGCATAGATGAACTTAGTATGATTATGACCAGGGATCATTCGGTATAATCATGACTTGATATAAATGATGTGACAAAAGTCCTCAGTGGCCTGTAATGCAGTGATGGATAGTTTTTGGTATGATTATGACCAGGGGTGATTCGGTATAGTCATGACCATTGATAATTTGATGAAAATCCTTGACCGTGGTATAGGGATGATTAGATGTGGTGGTTTATTATTAAGCTGAGTCTCAGCGATAAAAATTGATGAAAACCTTTTAAAACCTAAAAGATAGTAGACTTTATTCTCTACTTGACTCTTTTAATGGATTGCATATTCCGCTGCAGTTAAACTGGTTGTCTATTGTATTTTATCAGTTTAACATTGTTGAAGGCTAATGATAATTTATTCTGCATTATCTTAGTCATAATATTTCTTACTGGGCTAGTTGAGCTCACCCTTTCTTTCACCGTTTCTTCTTGAAATGAGAACATAGTTTGACGAGTCGGGGGAGCGGAGTAATGGTCCGGAGGATAGCATTAGTAGTCCTCACTATTCTGTGAAATAGTGTGATAATAGTTGTAATGAGGACTCCTTGAGTATGGATATTGTCTAAATGACAATATTCCTATTAGAACTCTCAGTTTATGTATTGTCGTATGTTACACGACAGATGTATAATTAAGTTGTATTTGAATTTATGTACCATGTAAGTGGCGACCCAAGATGGGTGACGTATACCTAATTTTGGGGGCGTCACACTAACTTCTCCGGAGTCAAATTTAAACGTTGAACGCAAGCAAGAGAGATAAAATAATGGGTAGAATCGGTATCTTATAAGGTATAGACTTCGCAATTTATAATTAACTAACATGTGCTAACTTCGTTCGGGTTACTCGCTTTTTGAGAAGTCATGAAAAACGCTCTCCCTTGCACTACCGGTTTTTACTTTTCTGGGACGACCTTTGGTGCCTCCATCCTAGCTGAACTTGTCTTCGGTGAACGACAAAATCGGGCTAGGTGACCTTATTTTCCACAATTATAACATGCCTTGGATGGCATCGCGCAGTTTGGACTGATATGTCCCTCCCCTCCGTATTTGAAACATATGATAGGTGGTCGTTCTCCTTCCTTAACAACGGGTTCTGGTGCTGACGTCTTTCCATCATTGTTGAATTTTCTCTTCTTAAAATGTCCATTCTTATTATTTTGGCCATGATTACCACCGAAGTGGTTACCATTTCTGGCATGTTGATTCCCTTCACGCTTATTTTCACCGTTTCGATGACTGCTATCACTGGTATTATCATTTTGCCGGTTGCTCCCTTTTAGTTGGGTTGACTCACTATCGTGCTCCAGTAACTGAGCCCTATTAACAACATTTGAATTCAAACAAAGTTTATGAGAAATGAGGTATTGACGTATCTCGAGTTTCAAACCTCTTAGAAACATCTGTGTCATTCTCTCCTCATTATCAACCAAATGGGATGCAAACCGGGATAACTCGACAAACTTAGCTTCGTACTGTGACACGGTCATGTTATTTTTCTCCATTTTAATGAACTCTACCTCTTTCATGTGATGAATACTTTCTGGAAAGTACTTGTCGTTGAACAATTCTTGGAACTTCTCCCAAGTCATCTTCATCATGGCGGGTTGAGTCGCTTTCTGATTCCCACCATGAATCCGCCTCACACGCAATACATGAAGGTGGAAAAGGGAACCTTTTGCTCCTCGGAGCATCCCAAGACATCAAATATCTTGCAGATCTACTTTATCCACGTCTCCGTATTAAGTGGTTTTGGCTCTCCAAAAAACTCCGGTGGTCCCAACTCCTTGAATTGATTGGCGGTGACCGTCCGAGAGTTGCCAGTGTTTCCACCTGTATTTTGGACAGGAGCCGCTCTCGCCTGATGTTGCATGAATTGCATGAAGCCTCGGAACATTTCGTCGTTCATCATTTGGTCAGTGTTGTTGTTTGCATGAGGATTGTCGCCTTCCTAATGCACATTGTCCTGATTATTGATCTGTGGAGACTCAACGGTCTCCTGTGCTCTATTGATGTTCTCAACATTCTCGGATGCCATTTTCAAATACTCTCACAAAAAGGGTTAATTAACATATAACATATTATCCCTATACTCTGAATGACCAATTAAATACCAAATAAACTTAGGTAGGTCATACTAGCAATAGAATTCCCCGTCTCTCCCCTCCTAGTTCTTATCTCACATCTTAGCCAGGGATCATATCCCTAAGCTTTGATACCAACTGTGACGCCCCCAAAATAGGTATACATCACCCATCTTGAGTAGCCAAATACATAGTACATAAATCAAATACAACATAATTATACAACTGTCGTGTAAAATACGACAAAACTTAAACCGAGAGTTTAAACGAGAATATTGCCTTCTAGACAATATCCATTCTCAATGAAGTCCTCATAGACAATATACAAACTCAAATTCAGTCCTCATTACATTTATTGTCACACTATTTAATAGAATAGTGAGGACTATTAATGCTATCATCTGAATCATCAATCCGCTCCCCCACTAAGTCCCAAATTATATTCTCATTTCCTGAAGAGAATAGTGAAGGAAAGGGTGAGCTCAACTAGCCCAGTAAGAAATATTATGACTAAGATAATGTAGGATAAATTATTATTAGCCTTCAACAATGGTAAACTGATAAAATACAATAGACATCAAGTTTAATTGCGGTATGATAAGCAATCCATTAAAAGAGTCAGTAGAGAATAAAATCTACTATCTTTATGATTTAAAGGTTTTCATCACTTTTATCATTTGGGACACGACTTAATAAATAATCCACATCATCCACACTTTTCTACAAACTAAGGATATTCATTAGTATCACGACCACAAATTATCCATGCACTACGGGCCAAGGATATTCGTGTATTCATCAATGGTCATGATCATGCCAACAACTGTCCATCACTACACTACGGCCAATGAGGACTTTTACCACATCATTTGTAACATTACTACCATGATTACAATCAATAATCCTCGGTCATAATCATACCAAGTCCATCTATGCACTACTGAGCCACGATGACTTTCAAAAAATATTAACACGAGGATGATGACAATGATATAAGAATTCAATAAAACAAGTTCAAGAATTAATTTGACCAGGAACCAATAACGTCCAAATTGTCAACATGATACTTCTTTGTAGAGTAAAATTCAAGAATGCTCGGAAGAATATTTCCATGAAAAGATCTTTGGATGAAGCGCAAATATCAAGGATATTCTACTAATTTCATGGAGTATAGAAGTCAAAACTTTAACCAACCGAGTATAATAAAGAATGGAATAACAAAAGAAATCACCATGCATGCGGTATTGCAGATGATAAAAGTTATTCCAACAGAATAATAAAGATTTTAACCGAGTCCTGTAAAACACACGCATGTGGATATTCCAAATGTAATAATAAAGAGCGAGAATAATAAAGATTTGAACCAGTCCTGTGTAAAAACACACCAGACAGATATATAGCAAATGTAATAATAAATGCGGAATAATAAATATGGAACCAGGTCAGGTGAAATTCACACCGACAGGATATTCCGGCAGAATAATAAAGAACAAAATAATAAAAGAATTTCACCAAGTATGCAGTACTTCGCATAAAAAGGTTATTCCAACATAATAATAAAGAATGGAATAACAGAAGAAGATCACCAAGTATTGGGTAAACCATATATACAGGTCATTCCACCAAGTATAGGGTAAACCGCGCATACAGGTTATTCCAACAGAATAATAAAGAATGGAATAACATAAGGATTTCACCAAGTATAGGGTATCTTTGCGTATTATCAAAGTTATTCAAATGAAATAAATAAGAATGGAATAACATAAGAATTTCACCAAGTATAGGGTATGCCACGTATACAGGTTATGTATAGGGTATGTCACTTTTACAGGTTATTCCAACAGAATAATAAAGAATGGAATAACAGAAGTTTTCTTCATGAATAAGAAAGAATAACACCCCTTACCGTAAAAGACACTGGATATCAAAGTAGTGAAGTAGCAGAATACTCTTCTTCTTTCTCTCTATAATTTCTCTCTCTAGAGTTTCAGTGAATTCGTAAGAAATAATGAAGGAATGAGCTTCTATTTATAGAAGAATAGATTGAATAGTAACTAATTCATGAATAGTTCAGATCGATTTACTTTTAAACGAATGATCCAGATCGATTTACTATTAAAACTTAAAGCGACGGTCCATACTGATTTACTATTAAAACTTTAAACCAGCGACCCATATTGATTCACTATTATAACTTTCCACCAGCGGTCCATATTGATTCATTCAACCAACGGTCTGAAAAATTAGCACATCTCCTAATTGAATAATATTGTACCCAAATACCCGAATGCACAATACTAGAGTGAATAGTATCTGAGTGAATAGTAACTCATAAATAGTAACTCATGAATAGTAACTCGTAAATAGTAACTCCGACACAAAAAAGTGTCCCAAATACTCGAGTGAACAATACTATAGTGAATAGTAGTTTCGGTGAGTTTTAACTCCGACACAAAAAGTGTCCCAAATACTCGAGTGAACAATACTAGAGTGAATAGTAATTTCGATGAATAGTAACCCGTGAATAGTAACTCGTAAATAGTAACTCCGACACAAAAAATGTCCCAAATACTCGAGTGAACAATACTATAGTGAATAGTAATTTCGGTGAATAGTAACTCCGACACAAAAAGTGTCCTAAATACTCGAGTGAACAATACTAGAGTGAATAGTAATTTTGATGAATAGTAACCCGTGAATAGTAACTCGTAAATAGTAACTCCGACACAAAAAGTGTCCCAAATACTCGAGTGAACAATACTAGAGTGAATAGTAATTTTGGTGAATAGTAACCTGTGAATAGTAACTCGTGAATAGTAACTCCGATACAAAAAGTTCCCCGAATACCCGTTTGATCAATATAACCTCCAGACATCAATTATTATCGGAATAGATGTTGATTTCTACTAACATAAATAATCCCAACACAATGAAACTATCAAATTAATCTTTAATCAACACGGACTTATCCATCATTAATATCATAACTCACAATATTTAACAACCAGGTTGTTCCCAGGAAATAGGGGGCTTTCCAATAAGGATTTCTCCCTATTGGCGCGCAATTAGGTGACCAAACCTCTCCTTGATAGAACTTCTAGACATTGTAAATATTGTAAATTAATAATATGAATAACTTTGTCGTCTCAATTATCGATTTAATAAAATAACATATTATGCACATGATACTGTGACAATAATCGAATCAATAATATGACAGATATGATGCAGCAATTACTGTAGCAATAATTGAGTATAACTGAGTGACTTCTTACGTAAGCATCAATAATCAATACAGTGTGCTACTATGCAACCACGCGTATTACTGTACTTTTACTACCTGGTAGTTCAACAGTATTAACGGTAAAACCTCCGTCGTTATTTTTATAAAATGATAATTCTGTCGTTTTCTAAATACGACAATACTTCTATCGCGGGGTCCACCAATGATTGTGCCGTCGTACGAATATTCCCCGACAAAAAGAATATTCTCCGACCAATCAAATATTTTATAACAACTTGCGTACTTTACAAAATTTTCAAATACTACCCATAACTATAACATTATCCCAAATCCACACCTTAATATTAAAAAAAAATATTTCGAGATATTAAATCTTTATTCAAAAAAAAATCTGGGGTCTCATAGTGAAGTTTCAAACTCTGTGAATTCTAGTTTTCTATAAATTGTGTTACGTAATCTGCTGATGTTAATTAGATAGAGTGATGATTAGAAAGTATGTTTAAACATTAATTGCATGCTAATTTCGGTTTACAGTAGTAGAAAATTTCGACAGTGTATGTTTAGATATATTTTTTTCCATATGTTCATGAAAAGTATCAATTTTGGTGGCCAATTAGTATGTGAAATTATAAATTAAAGCTTGTATATTTTAGTTCAATGAGAATCGAGCATAACGTAATTGGAATGGAGTGATTTGGCCAAATAATGAATTCACATGGATGATTTTTGAGATGAATATAAAAAAATTGGAGTTTTATATGAAAAAACATGAAAATTGAGAAATTAAAATAGTTTTAGTTACTGTTAAATTGCGCTAAGTGGTTGAATAGGTTAGCAATCATGTCTATGATAGTTGTACATTTATTTTACGTGTTAATATCACTGTTTAATGGGTGAAATTCGTGTTAGTTGGCTTAAGAAAAGTGTCCAAGCTTTGTTCTGCAAAACTGGGTTACGCAAGTCGGTAGACGCAGACGCATAATCATCAGCATGGCAGCGCTGACATCCTATATAAAAACTTCATGTGCCGCATGAAAGTGCCCATTTTAGACAATCGAAGTTTGCTTCTTCTGCAAACTTTGGTTGTTATTTGTAGCTTAGCTTAAGGTTATGGAATGTGAGAATCATGTAACAACAAGGTTAAATAGAGTCATGTTATGTAGATTATGAATTCAAAATTTGTAAAAAAATTATTAGTAAATCAAGAACGCGTTATGTGGTAATTTTGTATACATAATGAAAGTTAGACAAGTGTTGTGAAGTAAAACACTTAGAGTTTCTGAAATGTGAACGGTAATGAACATTTTATGATATGTTAGCATGTCTAATAGGTATTGTGGTTCTAAAATTATGTGTAGGTGATCGTGAGTTTAACTTTATAGCTTATGCTCAATGCAAGTTTTCTAACTCTATATTTACATTGAGCAAGTTTCTAAACTCTATCTTTTACATTGAGAAAGTTTCCTAATTTTTTACTTTCGTTGAGATAGTTCCATTATTACATTATGAAGCTTTATTTTTTTTGATTGAGCAAGCTTTCTATTTCAACTGTTGATTGAATAAGTCAATCGTCCTAGTTCGTTCGAACGAACTTTAACTCTAATTTTATTTGAATTCTCTTTTTGTTGATTCATTCTCACTTGTTTATAGTTAAGCAAGTTTCTTAAGTTACATTCTTATATAATTAACACAGCTTGAACTCTCGTCTTTATTTTTGAACTGCTTTTAATCTTTGCTTGAATTTAATATCATGTTGGGCAAGTTTTTAGTTTCCAGCTTGCTACCAGTTAATGCATGTTTAGTGATTTCATTTCTAATGTTATAAGAATCTAACCTTAGCTTAATTATGGTTCAAGCAAAGGTTAACCATTTTATTCATTTCATTGAGTACTTATGCTCTATAGTTATTTCAAGCATGAGTTTGATATGTATAACCAGTTCATTTATGATTCCCAATTGTTCTAAGTTATGTTGTAATTATCAAACACTATTGATTCAACTAGTCCTCTAGTTGGTGTTCGTTAAACTTCAAATTACCCTTGGAAGCTTATCCAAACCAAACTTTCTTTGGTGCGGACTTGTACTCTAAATACTGAGATGAACAACCCTATTATTATTAGGGGATAACATACGCGTAGCGTTAAAATATTTGTGCACAATACATTGTACGAAGGGCTGATCCCCCTAAGTACGAGGAGTCCGTATAGTCTTATGACTGTTAAAGTTGGAGTTGAAAGATTATTCGCAACTGTGGACATAGTTCATGGTCTTATGACCCTCAGTTATGTTTATTCCGTAGTTTGGATTTCAGTTCCTGATTATCATTGTTAGAGTGCTATTCAGTCTTGATGAGCCTATTGCTGACAGTTATTATTATTATATTCCTGTTGATTCATTGTTATATCCAGTGAGCAATTGTTTTTCTTACTCATGCATTTTTATAAACTCATTGCAGTTAAAGTAGAGAAGGTAGATGAGCCTTCAACTAGCAAAGGAAAGGGAAAATTGTACAAGTGATGCTGATTTGTACTTTTATTTGTTATGATGATCTTAGACTTTATTTTAATGATGTTATGTTATAATTTAATTCCGCATTTGAATGACGTTTAAAGGTTAGATAACCTAGGATGTTATTTTTAAACCTTATGATGTAACCCTATTTAAGGGGTGATTTTATGATTTAAATATCATTTATTTGTGTAGATAGTATGAATGTATGGATAGTGAGCACCAAATCTTGTGGGAATGAAGTACCTAGATTTGGTGGTGTCACAGGTTGGTATCAAAGCTTTAGGTTATGAACCTTAGGTGGGGAAAAGCCTTAGAAAGTAACCTTTGAAAAGATAGTGATGATAAACTCTTATTGAGTTTTAGGAAAGAGAAAGTAATAAAACACTTATGTGCTTATGTGATTATAACTTATGTGCTCGTGGGTGTCGAGTAGTAATGATTAGTAATTAAAACTTAAACTTTGGTTGGCAGGATGACTATTATAGGAGGATCCACTCAAGCTAGAGAGGAGGAGCCTCAAGATATTCAGGTAGTTTGGGAACAACTACTACCACGGTAAATAGTTCCGTCGGTCACAGTAGTTGAGTAGGAGAGGGTACCTAATGAGGATGATGAGATAGAGACGGACGAGGAGGACCCCGTGGAGCTGCCACAGTCGGGGGATGAGGAGGACGAGGAGGAAGAGTTTCCACTTAATTCGATAGCTGCCCGTATGTATGATGAGGTGTATGACCGCAATGTGGAACTTCAAGATACTGTCGAAGAGGTACAAGAGATAGTAGCTGAACAACAGACCTCGATGGCACAGAAAGACGATTAGATCCAGGATCGAGAAGAACGACTGAACAACGTTGAAGAGAAGCTGGACCACACTGAAGGAGAGAACGAGCGAATGATGGAGAAGATTGTAGAACTGTAGAATAAGCTGAAGGAGGAATCTACAAAAATAGCAAGAGCCGAAGACGCGTACAGTGAAGTTTATCAACGAGTTGGAATAGCGGAGAGGGATGCACAAGCAAAAAGGAGAAAGATGGAAGAGATGAACAACGTATTCAACACCATGGTCAATCGAGCTCAAGATTGAGTCATGGGTTATCCGATTCAGTTCGAGACGCTACCATCATACGTGTTGGATCACCGAACAATGTTCCGAATTATGGAAGAAGAACGTCGTAAGTCTACGCAGTATCTTAGTAGAATATTATAGAGAATGTAATTGATAAGTGGTTAGAAAATAAATGAAATGTAAATCCCGAGTATGATATAACCAATAGGATATATGATGATGATGTTGTCCTGAAACTGTTATAGTTCAGGAAAGTAATGTAAATAGCAGTGATGCTATTGTTTTGATGTTTTTTTATGATGAATGAATAAAAGTTAGTATTTTATTCAAAGTGTTAAGTGTTATATGATAAACTTTTATGATTTGAAACTTAAGTATATAGTACTTAAAAGGTTGAATAGAAGCTAATGGATGTATTTTAACAGAACATGCCTCCAAGATGTCAACCACCACGATAGAGAACCACTAAGGAAACCAACAATAACAACAATGTGGAAGGAAACCCTATCCAGCAGCTAGTGACGTTATTGACGGGTGCTTTGCAGAATCAACCTCAAAATCAAGGTACAATGTTCAAGGATTTCAAGGCGGTCGGACCACCTGAATTTCGTGGGTCAATAAATCCAGTCGAGGCACAAACTTGGATTATGGAGTTAGAGAAGGTGTTCGATGTTGCAAGAGTAGGGGAGGATTAGAAGACTGCTTTTGCAACATTCATGTTGAAAGCAGAGGTTAGTTATTGGTGGCAAGCCAACAAAACTCGGGAAGGGCCAGGAGTGATGACCTGGGGTAGGTTTAAGGAGTTGTTCTTCGAGACCTATTTCCCAGAGAGTTCGAAGAGTCAGCTAGAGGTTCAGTTTTTAGAACTAAAGCAGGTAACGATGTCGGTGTCAGAGTATGTCGCAAGATTGAATGAGTTGGCGAGGTTTGCGCCATATCAAGTCAGCATAGATGAACGCAAGGCGAAGAGGTTTGAGCAGGGACTGAAATCCTGGTTGTACAGTACGGTTTCCCTGTTCCAATTGAGGACGTTTACAGCAATGATGGAGAAAGCAATTCTCGCTGAAAGTGGAGGCGGGGCAGTAACAAAACACAATCAAGAGCAGAAGAAGAAGAAGAGTGAAGGTGAAGTTAAGAATGGTGGAGGTGGTAACAGTGGAAATGGCAACAATTTGAAGAGGAAGTGGAAAGGGAATGGGGGAGCTGGAAATCAGCAAAGAAACTAGCAAAATAAGAAGTTCGAAGCATACGCTACGTGTGGAAAGTTTCACAAGGGTGTGTGCTTGATGGGGAAGCGAGTATGCTTCAATTGTGGCCAAGAAGGTCACATCGCCCCAAATTGCACTTAGGGTAAGAAGAATATGTGCTTCACGTGCGGATCCAAGGATCACTTTGCTCGTGAATGCCCTAAAAAGAGATCTGGTGAGACAAATGGGAGCAAGGGAATTGCTAGTGGAGGTGCGTTGGCTATTGCAAGACCAACATTAATAAATAAGCCCACAGCCAAAACCCTCAACATGATGGTGCAGGACGCGGTGGAATCAAAAGATGTCATGTCAGGTATTATCCCAATTAATGATATAGATGCATATGTATTATTTGATTCGGGTGCTACTTGCTCGTTTATATCTGATGAATTTGCTAAGAGGTTAGAAATACCTTGTGAAGAGTTGAAATTTCCTTTAAACATATAAATTGCGAATAGGGAAGTGATTCCTGTTAGGTTCGTGTACAAGAACTGTAGGGTGAACATTAAGGGGAATGTTATGAAAGTAGATTTAATCCCGATAAAACTCGGAGAGTTCAATGTTATTTTGGGAATGGATTGGCTATTCAATTATGGAGCGATAATTTACTGCCAGAAGAAGTGTGTAAACCTTATGACTCCGTCAAAGGTAGTTTTTCATGGTAGCAAATCGCCTATACAAATGAAATGTCTGACGATGATGCAGGCCAAAAAGTTATTGAGTCAGGGCTGTGTAGGGTATTTAGCTTGCATAGTCGATACTCAAAAGGAGAAGGGTGTGAAACTAGAGGAAATACCAGTAGTTAGGGAGTTTGTGGACGTGTTTCAGGAGGATTTGCCAGGACTTCCGCTTGACCAAGAAATTAAGTTCATAATCGACCTAGCGCCAGGAACCGCTCTGATATCGAGAGCCCGGTACAAAATGGCTCCGATGGAAATGAAGGAACTAATGGTACAACTACAAGAACTGTTAGACAAAAAGTACATTCGGCCGAGTGTGTCACCGTGGGGAGCACTGGTGTTATTCGTGAAGAAGAAGGATGGGTCAATGCGTCTTTGCATTGATTATAGGGAATTGAACAAGGTCACTATTAAAAATAAATATCCGTTGCCAAGAATAGATGACTTGTTTGATCAATTGAAGGGTGCTAGATATTTCTCGAAAATAGATTTGAGAAGTGGGTATCACCAATTGAAAGTAAGGAAGGAGGATGTACTGAAGACGGCATTCTGAACTAGGTATGGATATTACGAATTTTTAGTAATGTCTTTTAGTTTGACAAACGCCCCTGCAGCATTCATGGATTTGATGAACAGGGTGTTTAAACCATTTTTGGACAAATTTGTGGTGGTGTTCATCGATGATATTTTGGTGTACTCTAAAACTCAGGAGGAACACGTGGAATACTTACGTTTGATGTTGGAGACGTTAAGAAAGGAAAAGTTGTACGCGAAATTCTCTAAATGTGAATTTTGGCTAGAACGTGTATAATTTCTTGGGCATGTAATTGATAAGGATGGGATTTCGGTGGATCCATCAAAATTCAAAGCTATGATAAATTGGGAACAACCAAGAACTCCATCAGAAGTAAGAAGTTTATTAGGGTTGGATGGATATTACAAACGATTTATTCAGTATTTTTCCAAGATTGCTACTCCGTTGACAAATTTGACAAGAAAATCAGTAAAATTTGTTTGGACGAAAAAGTGTGAAGAAAGTTTTTTAGAACTGAAAAAGAAGTTAAGTGTGGCACCTGTGTTGTCATTACCAGATAATATAGGAAACTTTGTGGTGTATAGTGATGCTTCACATCGAGGATTAGGTTTGTGTCCTTATACAAAATGACAAGG
Source organism: Panax quinquefolius (assembly GCA_020205615.1). NCBI lineage: Eukaryota > Viridiplantae > Streptophyta > Magnoliopsida > Apiales > Araliaceae > Panax > Panax quinquefolius. The sequence goes on along the minus strand of CM035153.1, from coordinate 73,766,588 downwards.
TTATTACGTATGCATCAAGGCTACTGAAAGACTACAAGAAAGGGTATCCGACTCATGATTTAGAGTTGGCGGCGGTTGTGTTCGCATTGAAGATATGGAGACACTACCTCTACGGAGAGATATGTGAGATCTACACAGACCATAATAGTCTGAAGTATATTTTCACCCAGAAAGACCTGAACATGCGACAAAGGAGATGGATGGAATTGATAAAGGATTATGATTGTGAGATCTTTTATCATCCAGGTAAAGCAAATGTGGTTGAAGATCCCTTGAGTAGGAAAAGTAGAGAAAAATTGATGTTTTTAACTGATAAGGAGGAGCTCATTTCAGCAATGGCAAGGCTAGAGTTGGAAATCAAATTTCCAGAAGAATCCGATGAAAAATTATTTCAGATGGAAACTAGTCCAACTTTGGTGGACAAAGTGAAAAATGCGTAACTACAGGATGAAGAATGCAAGAAAATAAAGGAAAGCATGGGCGAAGGTAAAGAAGTGAAGTACAAGGTCGATACTGAGGGACTGCTGAGATTCGAGGGACGAATTTGGGTTCCAGCAGTTCAGGATATTAAAGAAAAAATTTTAACGGAAGCACATAGCTCAAGATATTCAATTCATCCAGGAATTACGAAAATGTATCAAGATTTGCGGCGTCATTTTTGGTGGCTGAACATGAAAGGAGATGTTGCAGAATGCGTTGCAAAGTGTTTGACATGTCAGAAAGTGAAGGCCGAGCATCAACGACCAAGCGGATTACTTCAACCGTTGGAGATACCGGAATCGAAATGGGAGCATATTACAATGGATTTTATAGTAGGTCTTCCAACGACTCAGAAAGGGTATGATGCGATATGGGTGATAATGGACAGACTGACAAAATCTGCACACTTTTTTCCAATCAAGATTTGATTTAATCTTGATCAGCTGGCGAAACTATATGTTAAAGAGATCGTCTCAAGACATGGATTTCCAGTGTCAATTGGTATTAGACAGAGATCCGAGGTTCACATCAAATTTATGGAAGAGACTACAAGAATCATGGGAACGCAATTGAAGATGAGCACATCGTATCATCCGCAAACCGATGGACAAAGCGAAAGAACGATCCAGACGCTTGAAGATATGCTCAGAGCGTGCATCATGGATTTTAAAGGAAATTGGGATGATCATTTACCGTTGGTGGAATTTGCATACAACAACAGTTACCACGCAAGCATTGGTATGCCGCCATACGAAGCATTATACGGCAGGAAATGCAGAACTCCCCTATGTTGGAATGAAGTTGGTGAACGTTAATAACTAGGACCAGAACTAGTTCAGCAGACCGCTGAAGTGGTCAAACTCATTAGAGCAAGATGGTAGCTGCTTAAGATCGACAAAAAAAGTATGTTGATCAACGCAGGCAGAGTCATGAATTTGAAGCAGGGAATTTTGTATTCCTGAAAGTTTCTCCTTGGAAGGAGAAGATTAATTTCGGCAAGAAAGGCAAGCTCAGTCCAAGGTTTATTGGACCTTTCAAAATTTTGCGAAAAGTGGGGGAGGTAGCTTGAGAAATAGCTTTACCTCCAGAATTAGAGAATGTGCACAATGTTTTTCATGTGTCGGTGTTACGACCTTATAAACATGATTACAAGCATGTGATTGAGTATGAACCGTTGCAGTTCAGTAAAGATTTGTCTTACGAAGAGATTCTTATCTAGATAGTCGACATGAAAGAATAGGTGCTCAGGAATAAAGTGATACCTTCTGTGAAGGTGATATGGAGAAACCACAATGTCGAAGAGGCTACATGGGAACTCGAAGCTGATATGATGAAGAATTACCCTGAGTTATTTGTTTAATCTGTGTCTTTGATTCTGGGGACAGAATCTTTGTAAGTAGGGGAGAATGTGACGATTTGATTATTTAAATTGTGATTCTGGGACAGAATCCTTGAAAGGAGGGAAGGATGTAACGTTCCAAAATTTTAATTTAAATATTTATTGAGTTATATAAATATTATTTGAGGTGTTTGTTGTTAAATAAATATGTTATTGATGTGATGGTTGATGAATCTAAATGTATTAGAGAAGTTTCTAAATTAAATTAATTTATAATTTAGAGGTTTGTATTATAACATGAGGTGTTATGTTGTTGTGTTGATTTAATAATTGAATGGTATGTTAAATTATTAAATAAAGTTATAATGAAAATTATAATTTGGTGATATTATTAAAAGGCTATATTTAATTAAAATATAGTATGTGATTAATTTAATGGGTTAATGTTGGATATGAAAATAATATGTGATTATAGTTTATAAACTAAAGTGTTTATTAAAATAAATTAAAAAGGATTTAAATTAGTTTTTTTGTCAAACAAGGCTTAAGTATTTTAACTCTTTAATTTTTAAATGATTTGCCAAACAAAGCCTCATTACTATTGATATTTTGAATTTCTAATTTAAATAAAATAAATAATAAATATAATATATTTATATTATATATTTTATTATATAATATTTATATTAGTTATTAAGTTATTAAGGTTTCACTTTTTGATTTTTTATGCTTAAGTTAGTCTATGGTTTAGCCTAAGAGGAGAAAACTAAGAAGTTCAAAGAACTTGAGAGAGAATTGGAGAGGAGTCTTAAGAATTTTCACAGCAAATTCAGTGTTTAGCAAGGTTCTGCAAGCTAATTGAAGGTAATTCTCCATAATCTCTATATTATGTATATATGTGTATATGTAGGGATGAGTTTATGGTGTGAAGTTTCAAACTCTATGAATTCTAGTTTTCTGTAAATTGTGTTACATAATCTGTTGATGGTAATTAGATAGAGTGATGATTAGAAAGTATGATTAAACAATAATTGCATGCTAATTTCGGTTTACAGTAGAAGAAAATTTCGACAGTGTATGTCTATATGTATTTTTTCATATGTTCATGAAAAGTATCAATTTTGGTGGCCAATTAGTATGTGAAATTATAAATTGAAGCTTGTATGTGTTAGTTCAATGAGATACGAGCATAACGTAATTGGAATGGAGTGATTTAGCCAAATAATGAATTCACAATGATGATTTTTGGGATGAATATCAAAAAATTGGAGTTTTATATAAAAAACATGAAAATTGAGAAATTAAAATAGTTTTAGTTATTGTTAAATTGTGCTAAGTGGTTGAATAGGTTAGCAATCATGTCTATAATAGTTGTACATTTATTTTACGTATTAATATCACTATTTGATGGGTGAAATTCGTGTTAGTTGGCTTAAGAAAAGTGTCGAAGCTCTGTTCTGCCAAACTGGGTTCTGCAAGTCGCGTGGGGGCGCGACATCCCCATATAAAACTTGCATGGCCGCTCAAGTGCCCACTTTCAAACACTGAAGTTTTCTTGTTCTGCAGACTTTGGTTGTTCTTTGTAGCTTAGCTTAAGGTTATGGAATGTGAGAATCATGTAACAACAAGGTTAAATAGCGTCATGTTATGTGGATTATGAATTCAAAATTTGTAAAAAATGATTAGTAAATCAAGAACGCGTTATGTGGTAATTTAGTATACATAATGAAAGTTAGACAAGTGGTGCAAAGTAAAACACTTAGAGTTTCCGAAATGTGAATGGTAATGACCATGTTATGATATGTTAGCATGTCTAATAGGTATTGTGGTTCTAAAATTATGTGTAGGTGATCGTGAGTTTAACTTTATAGCTTACGCTCAAGGCAAGTTTTCTAACTCTATATTTACATTGAGCAAGTTTCTAAACTCTATCTTTTACATTGAGAAAGTTTCCTAATTCTTTACTTTCGTTGAGCTAGTTCCGTTATTACATTATGAAGCTTTATTTTTTTTGATTGAGCAAGATTTCTATTTCAACTGTTGATTGAATATGTCAATCGTCCTAGTTCGTTCAAACTAACTTTAACTCTAATGTTATTTGAATTCTCATTTTGTTGATTCATTCTAACTTGTTTATAGTTAAGCAAGTTTCTTAAGTTACATTCTTGTATAATGAACACAGTTTGAACTCTCATCTTTATTTTTGAACTGCTTTTAATCTTTGCTTGAATTTAATACTATGTTGGGCAAGTTTTTAGTTTCCAGCTTGCTACCAGTTAATGTATGTTCAGTAATTTCATTTCTAATGTTATAAGACTCTAACCTTAGCTTAATTATGGTTCAAGGAAAGGTTAACCATTTTATTCATTTCATTGAGTACTTATGCTCTATAGTTATTTCAAGCATGAGTTTGATATGTATAACCAGTTCATTTATGATTCCCAATTGTTCTAAGTTACGTTGTAATTATCAAACACTATTGATTCAACTAGTCCTCTAGTTGATGTTCGTTAAACTTCAAATTACCCTTGGAAGCTTATCCAAACCAAACTTACTTTGGTGCGGACTTGTACTTTAAATATTGAGATGAACAACCCTATTATTATTAGGGGATAACTTACGTGTAGCGTTAAAATATTTGTGCACAATACATTGTACAAAGGGCTGATCCCCCTAAGTACGAGGAGTCCTTATAGTTTTATGACTGTTAAAGTTGGAGTTGAAAGAATACTCGCAACTGTGGACATAGTTCATTTTCTTATGACCCTTAGTTATGTTTATTCCATAGTTTGGATTTCAGTTCCTGATTATCATTGTTAGAGTACTATTCAGTCTTGATGAGCCTATTGCTGACAATTATTATTATTATATTCCTATTGATTCATTGTTATATTCAGTGAGCAATTGTTTTGCTCGCTCTTGCATTTTTATAAACTCATTGCAGTTAAAGTAGAGAAGGTAGATGAGCCTTCAACTAGCAAAGGAAAGGGAAAATTGTACAAGTGATGATGATCTTAGACTTTATTTTAATGATGTTATGTAATAATTTAATTCCGCATTGGAATGACGTTTAAAGGTTAGATAACCTGGGATGTTTTTTTAAAACCTAATGATGTAACCCTATTTAAGGGGAGATTTTATGATTTAAATATGATTTATTTGTGTAGATACTATGAATGTATGGATAGTGAGCACCAAATCTTGTGGGAATGGAGTACCTAGATTTGGGGTTGTCACAGGGTCATGAAGTATGAATGAATGTATGGTTCCCGCTAACTCTGGGGGTCCTACACTCTTAAAGTCTTTGAAGGTTGTTACTGGGACAGCTTGGGGAACGGGTGGTACGGGTTCGTTTCTTCCCCTCAGAGCTTCTCCCAATAAATCTACCAGTCTCTGTATCGGATCTACAGGACCTCTCTCATCATTAACGGACTCTTCTGGGACAGTTATTCTACGTCTGGGCAGCATTTTCTGCATCACAAAATTTTTCACTTTATTATCTAGTTATAATACTTAGACATTTCTCAAATAGAAAAGAACTACAAGTTTATAACACATTTCTGAAATAAGATAATTTATATTAATATGACGAATGGTTACATTACATGTTCTTTTCTAGCATACGGCTATAAATTATATCACATATCCCCTAGTATCACAAAAGACAGGGACATACTAACTTACTACCCCTCTAACACTTTTCAGAAGTTTGGGGGTTTACCACTATCTCACATCTTACACAAAAGATTGAGATTACAACAACATACTAACAACACATAGATAAGATACTACAACTACTAGTCTTCATCCTCTAGACTCAATCAAACATCCCATGCTCCACAGTGCTCTGATATTCCTTCTACGTAATGTGCACTACCATATCCCGACTTATGGTATGTCGGGCCTGTCCTTGCTCAGCTGGGTAATGATTTACCCCATCGATCAATCTCTCCATGGTCGTGTGTAGATCATAGCCCATCTTGTTCATCTTCTTCCTCTTGCATCATACCTCATCCTCTAGATCATCTGCCCTATCATTAGCTTCCTCCCACTTCTCCTCGAAGTGAATCCTATCCATTACCTCCACCTCTAACTGAGTTCGGAGAGCCTCCTTCTCCGTCCTCTCACTCAAAACCTTTTGTTCTAATTCATCCAGCTTTCCTGCCATGTCTACATTCCTCGCCACCGTTCGATGAAACAAAGCTCCCATCTGGATCCCTGCCTCCTTACGGTGAGCAAATTCCACCTCCATCTCCTGCATCACTAGCTGTCTCTGATGGTCCTCGTCCCTTAACTTTTGGAATGCATAATCCCTCTCCTCAGCCTCAGCCTCAAGCTCCTCTACTCTACATCCCAACTCTAATATATGTTCCTCATACTCTTCTAACATCCGATGTGATGCCCCCAAAATAGGTATACATCACCTATTCTGAGTCGCCAAATACATGGTACAAAATACAAATACAATCTTTAATATACAACAAGAGAGCTGTGAGTTTTAACACAAATACTGTCTTCAAGATAATATCCACTCTCAGAATAACTCCTCATTACATTTATTGTCACACTATTTAACAGAATAGTGAGGACTACTAATACTATCATCTGGTCCATCACTCTGTTCCCCGACTCGTCCCAGCTATATTCCCATTTCCCGAAGAGAATAGTGAAAGAAAGGGTGAGCTCAACTAGCCCAGTAAGAGATATTATGACTAAGATAATGTAGAATAAATTATCATTAGTCTAAAACAATGTTAAACTGATAAAATACAAAAGATATCTAGTTTAACTGCAGTGGGACAAGCAATCCATTAAAAGAGTCAAGTAGAGAATAAAATCTACTATCTTTTATGATTTAAAAGGTTTTTCATAACTTTTATCGCTGAGACTCAGCTTAATAAATAATCCACATCATCGAATCACCCCTGCACTATGACCAAGGATATTCTTTAGTATCACGACCACAAATTATCCATGCACTACGGGCCAAGGACATTGGTGTATTCATCAATGGTCATGATCATGCCAGCAACTGTCCATCAATGCACTACGGGCCAATGAGGACTTTTACCACATCATTGGTAACATTACGGTCCTGATTACACCGAATAATCCCTGGTCATAATCATACCAAGTCCATCTATGCACTACAGGCCACAAATGACTTTCAAAACAAATATAAACATGAGGATGATGACAATGATATAAGAATTCAATAAAACAAGTTCACGAATTAATTTATCCAGGAACTAATAACGTCCAAATTGTCAACATGATACTTCTTTGTAGAGTAAAATTCAAGAATAATATTCATGCACCAAAAATAATTTGGACATAAAAGAATTAATTTTTCATCGTGTATAGTATCCCATGAATAGTACTTTGGGAATAGTACCTCGTGAATAGTACCCCGGCATGAAAAGTACTCCAAATACCCGAGTGAATAATATTCTGGTGAATAGTAATTGTGGTGAATAGTAATCCGTGAATAGTAACTCATGAATAGTATTCTGACATGTATAGTGCCCCAAATACCCGAGTGAATAATACTAGAGTGAATAGTAACGGGGTGAATAGTAACCCATGAATAGTAACTCGTAATAGAAAATACCAAATAAAATGATATTTCATGACGTGTATAGAAGTCAAAACTTTAACCAACTGAGTATAATAAAGAATGGAATAACAAAAGAAATCACCATGCATGTGGTACTTCGCATAGACAGGTTATTCCAACAGAATAATAAATAACGGAACCCGAATCCCAAGAAAAAGCACCGGCAGGATATTCCAATGTAATAATAAAGATTTAACCGTGTCCCGAGAAAAGCGCATGATGGATATTCCAATAGAATAATAAAGACGGAACCAGGTCCGGCGTAAAACGCAAAGACAGGATATTCCAACAGAATAATAAAGAATGGAATAACATAAGAATTTCACCAAGTATAGGGTAGCCCGCGTATATAGGTTATTCCAACAGAATAATCAAGAATGGAATAACATAATTTCTCTTCATGAATACAAAAGAAATAATACCCCTTACCTCAGAAGAAACTGGATACTGGATTAGTGAGGTAGCAGACTTCTCTTCTTCTTTCTCTCTATAATTTCTCTCTATAATAATGGCTCTTAAGCTGTAGTGAATTGGTGAGAAATGAAGGAAGAATGAGCTTCTATTTATAGGAAAACATAGTTTTGATAATTGCACATTTTGGGCTCGAAACATTACAGTATAATACCTTCCTCTTTTTCTTCCTTTTTAATTTAGTCCTGCAAGTATTATCAAACTTGCACCACCTCCCCTAATAGTAAATAATGTGATTCAATAGTAAATTATGTGACTCAATAGTTCTAGACATGTGAAAATTCGAATTACAGTATAGTACCTCCATCTATACCTCCATTTTTAACTTAGTCATGCAAGTATTATCAATCTTACACCAACTCCCCTAATAGTAGCAAGAATATGAATCAATAGCACACACATGTGAATAAATAGTTATAATCATATGACTTAATAGTAATCAATTGCTCATTTATCCGGTAAAATACCCGATTGGTCAATATAACCTCCAGACATCAATTTTTATCGAAATAAATGTCGATTTTCACTAACACAAATAATTCCAACACAATGAAACTATCTTTATCAAAAATAGAAATTTTGAAATTTCAAAGTTTGACTTTTCTCGAAAAAGTCAACTATTAACTTTTTGACCAAATAGTAAAAACCGAAAATTTTTGTGTTTATAGTCTATTTTTACTAATTTCATCGTTTCGAACTCAAATATCACGTCCGCGTCTCCAAATTCAACTTCGAACACAACTTCAATTTTTAATAACATTCATCAGTAATCGAATCAACTAGGTCGTTCCCAGGAAAGAGGGGGCTTTTCAATAAGGATTTCTCCCTATTGGTGCGCAATTAGGTGACCAAACCTCTCCTTGACAGAACTTCTAGGCATTGTAAATATTGCAATTTAATAATATGAATAACTTTGTCGTTTCAATTATTGATTTAATACAATAATATATTATGTAGATGATACTGTGACAATAATCGAATCAATAATATGAGAGATATGATGCAGCAATTACTGTAGCAATAATTGAGTAACTGAGTGACGTCTTACGTAAGCATCAATAATTAATACCGTGTGCTACTATGCAACCACGCTTATTACTGTACTTTTACTACCGAGTAGTTCAACAGTATTAACGGTAAAACTTCCACCGTTATTTTCATAAAATATATTTGTCGATTTCTCAATCAAATGATAATTTCATTAATGGGGTCCACTAATGATTGTGCCATCGTCATTTAATATTCCCCAACACAAAGAATATTCCCCGACCAATCGAATATAATATAACAACTTGCATACTTTGCAAAATTTATAAATATTACCCATAACTATAACATTATATTAAATTTACTCCATAATATTCAAAAAAAAATCAAGAAATTTAAATCTTTATTCGTAAAATTTGGGATTTTACACCAATTATTTCAATATTTATGCCTACTGAATTGTTAATAGGAATTCTCAAATGCCAAAAGTCCTTTTCCAAGTGATCAATTGCCTTCTATTTAATCCAGATTAATCTTGCTATATTCCTATGCAAAACAATTGAATTAAACACTTTTCAATCCCAATTTCTTATGTGTTACATGCGGTGAAGAGATATTTCCATTCTATTCACAAACCTAATTATTCACTGTGTAGATAACTAAGTCACGTGTCATCATGCCCAGTTCTAACCCTAGAATTCCTCTTCCAATTCCTTCTAGAGTAACAAGGTAATTACTGATCAGATAATTAATCAATAAGCATAAGGCAAGATAAACAACTCACTTTAACACAAATAATTGGAATAAATTAAATAACTAATTTATAGCCATAAAAGGTTCAATTGAAATCTTAATAAAAGAGTTAGTTCATAATTAATGAATTAAAACCAAGAATCCACAACTGAATAGACATTAAAAGATAAAAGTATGATAAGAGAAGAGAATAAAATCAGTTGTCAGCAAATTTGATGTTCCCCTCTTGCTCTTGCTCTTTTTCTTCAATGGTTTCCAAGTTGCTTCAATCTCCAATGCTAATTAAGAACTAGGGTTTAGATTCTAATCTAATGGAGTGTTTAATCTAGTTTAATCTATGTATTCTCCCTTTATTTTATGCCTTATATCAAGTATTTATAGGTTACAAGTCCAATTTTGAGCTTAGGAACAAACCCAATCTAATTTGGAGTCAAAAATGTGTTAAAATTTGCCCAAAAATACGTCCAGGCCATCACCAAGCCCTTCCCCAGCGCGCCAGCGCTGGGCTTGATGCTCAAACACTTCTCCCCAGCACCCCGGCGCTAGGCATAGGCCAAAAATGGGTGCCCCAGTATTGGCCCCATGTTCTGACATTTTCTACTCCGATGTCCTTTGGGAAAATGGCCATAACTTCTTTGTCTGAAATCTGATTTTGATGATTCAAGATGTTCTGGAAAGAGGAGAAGTAGATCTACAACTTTCATTCTTTAAGTTTTTCAAAATAAGGTCCAGAGAAATACTCAAATTAGCTTTGAAGTGACTGCTGGGTAAATAACAAGCCAAAAATGCTAATCTAGCCACCCCAAACGTCGATCCAAGTAACTTTTGTCCCAATTCTTACAAAACAACCTAAAACATGCATGAATAGACACAAACACTTTAAATCAACCAAAAGATTAAGCTCAAACGCACTCAATTATGAGTATAAAACTCACTCATCAAATACCCCAAACTTAAAAATTTGTTTGTCCTCAAGCAAAAACACAAAAGAACTAAAAATAAACAATCTAACTCAACTACATGAATGCATATGCATGTTCTACTTCCTAATATACCTACGAATCTAGTAATAAATCAGTATGATATATAGCCATAGGCCTCAAAGATACCAATGATACTCAAATAATATATCCAATCAAGTCAAAGTCCATAACTCTAACCAATTAGTCAATCTAAACCTATCATCACCCATGTTGTGCGTGTGTGCTTGTTAACCATCCTAACCAATCACAGTTCAAGATAATCACATAACAAACATCTTAAAAGAAAAATTTCAGTTCCAATTCAATTACTTTTGTGAACATGACAACTCCGGTTAAAACTAAGCAATTACCAAGTCTTAAGGTAAATACAGGATTTATTTATACTCTTATTCAATCACGAGGGCATTTTTGCTCTTTCTCGTGTTTTATTCATTTTTTTATTTCATGGCTATGCAATGTCTTATTCCCTTAGGCTTTTCAGTGCTACCTTAACGAGCTTTCGACCAACGACTCCCAAGCCATTAAGACCTTAGGGCGCTAGGTGTAAAGACAATCCCCTCGGGATTACTTACTCAAGTAACTAAGGCCAGAAAACTAGACAAGTATGCCACGGTGTTTATTTTATCTTTTTTTTTCTTTTTCTGGATTTTCTATTTTTTTTCTTCTTTTTTTTTCATTTCTTTTCTTTTTTCTTTTTTCTTTTTTCTTTTTTGTATATATATATTCCATAGATTCCCCCAAACTCAAGCTTTTACATCATTCCAACTTTTAGTGCCAGTTCACTAATTTTCTTAAATTTTAACCAAGATTTTCCCTCAGAAACAAATTATGAAACCCTTGAACCAAGTGGATTAAAACAGTTAAACTTTAAGTGCTAATCGGTTACATAAGTTTCAGACATGCTCAGATTATCATCATGATTAAAATTAGAACTCATCATCAATTATCAACACTGTTCAAGTTAACAATTAATACCAATCTAATAATCATAAGTAGAGCTAAGACCACACCAACCGATCACACAGATTCATGCAAAAATTAAAAAAAAATGCAATTATACTACATGAACACATACTAATGCAACACATATATGAATAAACACATAAAAAAATGAACTACTATGCAGATAACTAACTATATGCAATATGACACTAAAATGCCCCCAAACTTAAACTAGACATTGTCCTCAATGGATGAAATATAAAAAAGTAAAGCAGAGGACTTCCCTGAAAATATAGAAATCTTCCTCCTTGTCCACTAAGTTTGGAGAATAGGCTAAGCACATGGAACAAATTGGGCACCACACTTGAATTTAACTTGAATAACCTGTAAACCATAATAGAAGCAATTTTATTAAATCCTAAATAAATGCAAATTCAAAACTACTAATATAAAACTTAATAAAAACTAAAAATAAAAATTAAACTTGGGTTGCCTCCCAATAAGCTCTTGTTTTATAGTCTCAGCCTGACTTCTTCAATTCTCTATCCAATTCCCCTATAAATATTGAGGAACCCTCCATCCATCAGAAGCAATGTCTCTTTTGGGAGGTTCTCATTTGCAAAAACCCTTGAATTGAAGTCACCTAGCATGCTCTTTGTAGATAGGTTCCCTATTAAGAACGTCCAACAACTAGGTATTTTCTCCATTATGTCTATGATTAGATTGGGGCATTGAAGCTTAATAAACATAATGGAGTCTTACTCTATCTTCTCCTTTTCATCCAACCATGACTCCAGAACTGTACTAGCTCTTATGTCACAAAGAGCTTTGCCGATGACATGACTGCCAATTGGGCATGGTTTTGCAAAATTACCCGAATTCTTGAACTTTGGTGGAGAAGGTACATGGGACACTAATGAAATCGGTTCATCTTCGTTGCTACTCAAAGTTATATCTTCACCGATCTCCTTTTCTTGGTCTCCATGTCTTTCCTCTCTTTCAACATCTATATCATTTGGCACATCCGGTTGCAGATTTGGTTCGGGCTCACCATCAGTCTCGGAATTCATGTCATAGAGCCAAGGGTATTGAGGACAAATGTTTGAGGCATTGGTTAGTTATTCTGTTTGGTTTGTAAAATTTTGACTCAATATCTCTTGATTAATCCTCCTCTCCTCATATGAAGCTATGTACTTGGACAAAATTTCCTCCAAATTTGAATGTTCTTCCTGTTGTAGTGGAGGTGGACACGAGAAATCCGGTGGGTATGTTGAACTTGGAGCATAAAATTGATCTTGATGAGTATGGCTCCATGAAAAATCTGGGTGATACCCCCAATCTTGATAATAGTTGTTAGGATAGACATAATTATTGGGGTAATCACCACCGTACTGTACCGGCTCGAAACTGATGGCGCATTGATGACTCATATGATTTCCAGCACAATAATCACAGTAATGTTACTACACTTTGACGACGTTGAGCTTCAAAAGCTTCAAACATCCTCAAAAGTGTCTCAATCATCTTGACAATGCGAAAAGTTTCTCGAGTCCGTCAATCTCCTCTCCCTTGGTTTGAGTCATTCTTGCCATCCTTCGACTCAGTATGGTCAGGCAAACCTCTAACGTCTTGAAGTTGCCTCTATAGAAGATGTATTAAGTCCATCAATCCATGTTTCCCTTGGTTAAGCCAAGAACGTGTATGGCCATTGATACTCAAACTCATCCATGGTACCTAAAAAGAGAGAAATATAGGAAGAGAATTAAAAATAAAAATAAAAATATTTAAATTAAGACTAATTTGATTGAAATTAATATTGGTAAATAATTATTAAATTAATTCCCCGGCAACGGCGCCAAAAACTTGTTGGTTGATTTCGCAATCAATGAATACGTGCAAGTATACACGGTCAACAAGTAATAAAGTGAAAGTAGAGTATCGTTCCCACGAGGAATTATTTAATAAAAATTACCAAATACTAACTCTTAACCAAATCAATTTTATTCAAACAACTGTAAATTGTGATTTTTCTAATTAAGAAAACTAAATTAACAATTAAGAGAAATTATTCTAAAAAAAATCAAATAAATAAAACCAAGATTTGAATGAATTCAGATAAATAAGGATTAAGACTTCAATATCCCCAATTATGAACTCTAAATCAATTATCCAATTATCCCAATATCTATGCCTCTTTGAATTGTTAATGAGAATTCTCAAATGCCAAAAGTCCTTTTCCAAGTGATCAATTGCCTTCTATTTAATCCAGATTAATCTTGCTATATTCCTATGCAAAACAATTGAATTAAACTCTTTTCAATCCCAATTCCTTGTGTGTTACATGTGGCGAAGAGATATTTCCATTCTATTCACAAACCTAATTATTCACTATGCAAATAACTAAGTCACATGTCATCATGCCCAGTTCTAACCCAAGAATTCCTCTTCCAATTCCTTCTAGAGTAACAAGGTAATTACTGATCAGATAATTAATCAATAAGCATAAGGCAAGATAAACAACTCACTTTGACACAAATAATTGGAACAAATTAAATAACTAATTTATAGTCATAAAAGGTTCAATTGAAAGATAAAAGTATGATAAGAGAAGAGAATAGAATCTGTTGTCAGCAAATTTGATGCTCCCCTCTTGCTCCTGCTCTTTTTCTTCAATGGTCTCCAAGTTGCTTCAATCTCCAATGGCTAATTAAGAACTAGGGTTTAGATTTTAATCTAATGGAGTGTTTAATCTAGTCTAATCTATGTATTCTCCCTTTATTTTATGCCTTATATCAAGTATTTATAGGTTACAAGTCTAATTTTGAGCTTAGGAACAAACCCAATCTAATTTGGAATCAAAAAGGTGTCAAAATTCACCCAAAAACGCGTCCAGGCCATCACCAAGCCCTTCCCAGTGGTCGGTATGGGCTTGCGCTCAAACATTGCTCCCCAAAGACCCCATGGCAATAGGCATAGGCCAAAATGGGGGCGTCCGGTCTTTGGCCCCATGTTCTGACATTTTCTGCTCCAACGTCATTTGGGAAAATATTCATAACTTCTTCGTCGAACTCTGATTTCAATGATTCAACATGTTCTGGAAAGAGGAGAGGTATATCTACAACTTTCATTCTTTATGGTTTTCAAAATAAGGTCCGGAGAAATACTCAAATTGGCTTTGAAGTGACTGTTGTATAAATGACAAGCCGAAAACGCGAATCTAGCCACCCCAAACGTCGATCCAATTAACTTTTGTCCCAATTCCTACAAAACAACCTAAAACATGCATGAATAGACACAAACACTTAAAATCAACCAAAAGATTAAGCTCAAACGCACTCAATTATGAGTATAAAACTCACTCATTAATTATACCTCTTTGATGCTTAAATTGAACTCTCTCACTACTCTGATTATACCTCTACAAAGCTCATCAACTCACACCCTCAATTCACACTTAACAGACAATTCATGCAACACAAAGAATGAAGGAAAGTGTTTAATTTATAGAAAATTCCATGACCATGCCAAGCCATTATCCAAGAACTCAACCCAAAGGATGGAATAATTGCATGAAGGTTATCAAGGAGTAGGTAATTGGTGGTTGATTTGCATCATGAATGCCACTCCCCCCATGATCATTAGCTAGTATGCTTTGGAAGAAAGGTAGGCTTAGACTTTTTGAAACTCACGTGATTGAGAAATGAGAGGTAAAAGGGACAATCATTTTGGGACTAACTCAGCCATCATGTATACTTATACAAATTCTCACTCTTGCTATTTTCTTATATACATATCAACTATATACTATAACTCAATGTCACAACATGTTTTAACATTTCAAGGTAGTAGATGAAATATGGAAATGTAATATACATATAATCCATGTACATTTTATCACACTGATACATTTATTAAAATACTAGTTTACAGTATGCTCATGGTATATTATTTTAATACCTACCCACATACATATTGTCACATAGATAATGTATTTATAACATATAGTTCTAATATATTTAATCATAATGCCCATACAATATAGTTTTATAAGACTTAATATATATAGCCACATAAATGTCACCCTACACCATATAGTATGGTTGTATATGCTCATATGCACATAACTCATTAATATAATATTATTATATTACTAACTTACTTATTTATGTTAAATAAATAATTTATGCACTTCCTTACTTAATTAACACCAATATTAATTAATCCAACCATTAATTAATATATTTATGTGTTTCCATAATCATTATTCATCTTTATAATATATTGCAAATAATAGTAATCACACATTATTAGTTAATTACAAAATTCAATATTCTACCACAACCATCATCAATTAATTAATATAATCATTAATTAATCCTCATTATTAAATAATTAATATACTACACATCAATTATCAACTAATAGTATACTACAACAACAATTAATAATTAATATTACTTAATTGTTCATCTTATAATTTCTTCACCGATTAACATTAATATTAGTATTTCCCATCACTATGCCACACAAGGCTTTCAACGAGTTTACCACAAATTCCACATATTCTCAATTATTCAATTATTTAATATAATTGAGTTATCTCATTTCATAACATGAAAGTGTTCATATTCAAATAAAAAATCTTTCACATTAACATATTTATTTAATAATACGCGGAAATTCTTGGGTATTACATTTGATATTCTTAATCCCTAACTCTATTTACTTCTATTTGTATCTTTCAATGTATATTCAATTGTGGATCATGGATTCTAATTCAACTATGAGTTAAACTCTATTTTGGGATTGCAATGGAATCTATTACCTAGTTTATTTTGACATACTTCATTGTAAGAATTATTAATTGTTATGAGATTGTCTATTAAGCTTCATGCTTATTTTCTTAGTTGATTGGCCATCAATTATTGTGATAATCCAAATGAACTTGAAAAACGAAGTATGGGTTTAGATCTGATCTTGATAGCTTGTGCTTGTATGTTCTATATGGTGATGGAATGTATGATGCATGCTTAGGATAGACGTATACTGAAGCACCACTCGTAGTCAATTGAGAGCTTGGGCTTAAATCCTATTTATTTGTAAATTGCATACACATATAGCGGTTTAGATAATGTGGGTGTTCATGTCTATTTTATCAATTGTGGATTACATGTGATATGGGTATGGTAAATCGAGAGATGGCTATATTTCACTTTTATGTTCTCGACTAACAATCAAATATAATTAATTTGGCTTAAGAGGAAGTGTGTCGATTTAAATGATTCAATAGGGGAAATTGTAATCTCGAGTCTTCATTATCTAGTCTCATTATAGGGGTAGTTAGTATTATTTAATTTCATAGTTTTCATCACTATATTAAATCATTCGTTTAAATAAGACTGAAATGGTTATGGGTTAGTGCTTGGTAAACTTTATTAGTTAATTTTCTGTGGGAACGATACTTCACTTACTCTTTATTACTTGTTGACTATGTATACTTGCACGCATATATTGATCGATAAAATGACCAACAAGTTTTTGGCGCAGTTGCCGAGGAATTATTTTAAAAAATTTTGCCAACATTAATTTCAATCAAATTAGTCTTAATTTAAATATTTTATTTTATTTTAATTATCTTCCTATATTTTTCTCTTTTCAGGTACCATGGATGACTTTGCTTATCAATGGCCATATGCAAATATGACTCAACCAAGGGACATAAGCACTGAGGGACTCAATGTATTTTCTACATTGTCAGCACAAATTGCAACACTTTCAGAGAGGTTGGATGTTCTTACAGCCCAACGTACTCGAGAGATAGCAGTTACATGTGAATATTGTGCTGGCGAGCATCCAAGTTATAAGTGCAACATCAATGTCGGACAAGTACAGTATGGGGATGATGACCTCAACAACTATGCTTATCCCAATTATCATCAAGGTTGGGGGTATCACCCATATTTTGCATAGAATTATAACTATCAAGATCAATACTTCGTCCCAAGTCCAACATATCCATCGGATTTCTCATATCCACCTCTAATGCAACAAGAGGAAAATTCAAAGTTGAAGGAATTCATGTCAAAGATCATAGCAGACCAGGAAGAGATGATAATGAGTCAGTAGTTATCAACCCAAAATCTTAATAGACAGATGGAACAGCTCATTAATCCCATAATGAATGGTCCTCAATACATGGATTTCGAAACTGAAAAATTTAATTGAAGACTAGAGGATCAATGGTTCAAGTTTATAGTGTCAACTGAGGAGAAGATGATTGAGCAAGAAAGGTTAATTTGGAATCTTCAAAATCAGATGGATCAAATTTTCGAAGCCTTGAACAATCGCCCTCAAAACGATTGGTGTTATGTCATGGATGATGAAACTGATGGAGAACCAGGAGTGTACATGCCACTAGATGAGCCCAAAGAAGTTGTTATTGAAGAGACAACTTGGGAAGTGGATGATGTAGAACTGACTCGTATAATACCCCAAGTGCCTTTTCAGTCAGAGTTGAATTATTTAGTGAACTTTGCACACCTATGTCCCCTTGGTAGCCACATTCAAAGTAACGATCAGTATGATAAAAAGGCCTCTTATACATCAAAGTGGGCTGAGGAAGAGAAAATAGAAGAGGAAAAGTCCATTGTATTTTTCATGCCTCAATGCAAAAATTTATTCACAAATATAACGGACGAAGCATCTTACTATGTAATAGAACTGGGGGCATCATGTACAGGAAATATGCTAGGTTGTTTCAATTCACAGACTCGCAAGATGGGGAACCTACCTACGCACATTGTAGTTCTAATGGATGGAGGGTTCTTAGCTTATTCTAGATGAATCAGATAGCGGTGTCAAGAAAAGAGTCCAGCTAACGGACTATAAACCGAGCGCTAGATGAGAGGCACCCCATCCGATCTTTCTCCCTTCTTGTTTAATTCTTATTTATATTTCCAATTAATTCTTCTTCTATGTTTAATTCTTCATACTTTCCATATTTAGTAGATGTTTGATTGTTGTAAGTCTTAATAATAGTTGGATTATTTCTCCTCTCAGGTTCAATCCAATTACTTTAAGCATTCAAGATCAAACAGAAGTCAAAAAAATTGAAGCTGCTAAAGAATAGGGTAGCGCGGCCGCGCCCAACTACAAGCCAAACACAGCGCGGTAGCGCCATATCTCAGTCATAGAAACAAACACTGCTAAATTTTTACAATTTCTGATTCAAGCATTCTAACTGTTAGAAGTCCACACTCAATTTCCAACTTTAGATTATCTCAAACTTATCCATCGCCTGATATACCATCGGATCTTGAGGAGGCAAACAGAGATGACATTGCAACTTCGGGGAGTATTCTTTCACTTTTAATTACAATGAGGGCATTATTCATTTTAAGTTTGGGGGTATTGGGTTTAGTATGTAGTTTAGAGCATGTGATATAGATTAATTTCATGTTACATATAGTTAATTGCATGTTAGTAGTTATTAGTTTAATTTTGACATAAATTTTTTCTTTTTGTTTGCTTAATATCTGTTTAGTTGCATAACATTGCATAATCCTAGGTTTTTAGTTAGTTGAATTCTAATTTGGCCAATGATGACATAGAAATTTGATAGATTTTTGAATTTAGTGGATAACATGAGCTTAGTTATAATGTTATACATGATTTAATTCATGCTTGTTGTTTAGATGCTATCGGTTAGCACATAGGTGTTCATATCTGCTTGTTGGTTTAAGAATAATTTGTTTGTTTGCTGAGTAAAAAATGTTATTTTTAAAGATGGAATTGTGTATAAAGTAGACATAGACTATGAAAACACAGATAGTCAAACTTTGAGAACACATGGGTATGCTTGCTATTGGGACGAGATGGAGCGTAAAATGCACTCGTTTAAATAGAAATGGAAAGTGAGATGGAGCGTAAAATGCACTCGATATATAAATAATTAAAAAAATTAAAAAAAATATCAATAAACACCGCGGGAAAGTGCAAAAATCGCCCTCGTGGGTAAAAATAAAGCAGAATAAATCCATTGTTGAACATTAGTTTGTATTGATGTGTTGGAGTAGTTGATGTCTCATTAGTATATGCAGTTCTTAATTTAAACTTCAATTTTTTGTCTTAAGCAATATAGCATGTGATATCTTCACCTTTGTCAGGCTTATCTGTGAACACATCACACACACACAACATCTTTATAGCAGGTTAGGATTATCTGATTGTATGTCATTATGCCTTTAGCTTAGTTTGATGCTTTGTTCTTGGTTCTTGATATTTCTCTGAGGCATATCTTATTGGAATTCTTAACATGGCTGGAAATCTAGAGATTCATTGTCATAGTAGCGTAGCTTGCATAGCATGTATATTATATTATATTGTGTTGCTTGAGGACAAGCAACGGTTTAAGTTTGGGAGTATTTGATAAGTAGGTTTTATACCTATTTATCCGGTATCTGTTACTTAAATTAGTTTCTTATACTCATGTTTCTTAGTTACTTTTCATGCATTTTGTGTTCATTTTGTAGATCTTAAGCTTGGGAACGATGTGAGCGACTATTGGTATGAAAATGCAAGGAAAAGCAATCTGGGGATCATTTGGGCTTTCATGTTCTTGGCTTGGAACTTGGATTATGTTGTAGAGCTTCTTCTTAGCTTTCTGGAACATCTTGAATCATTCCAATCGGAGTTCGGATGCAAGAGTTATGACCTTTGTACCAACAAACGTTGAACGTCACTGTTTTGGGTGGCCATGTGCAAAGATGTCACTTCCAACCCAATTTCAGACTTCATCTGTCCATTATTTCTCAATTCTCAAAGAAGGAAAGTTGTAGATCTCATCGAGAGCTTCGATTTGATAGGTGACATACCCCGTAACGCCTCATGGATCAAAAGTTATGACCGTTTTACCGGAGGACACTGCAGTAGAAAACCAACGGCGCGGGCACGCGAATTTGTAGTGCAATTTGGGCGCGGGCGCGTCATTCCTTGGACCAAAATAACGCGATCTGCTACTTGAGCACGAGCGCGCCTAACTCCAGGCTATTCCCAGCGCGGCCGCACCACTTCTGATGTTGACCAAAGCTGAATTTTTCACTAAACAGTGCAATTGAAGCGTAACTTAGGGGGGGGGGGGGGTTCAATTAGGGCTTATATATTTGACGTATTTTCATAATGTAAAGGGATTCCACCCTCGTGGGGATCATTTTTACATTACAGATGCTCTTTTCTTTTCTTTAATTTCCTTATTAGATTAGAGTATATTAGAACCCTAGAAGAGCTAATATTTGGGGATTGAAGCAATTGAAGATCCTTGAAAGTTCATAAGTGTTACAAGAGAAGAAACACAGATTTGCTATTCTTAATCCCTAACTCTCTTTACTTCTATTTGTATCTTTCAATGTATATTCAATTGTGGATCATGGATTCTAATTTAACTATGAGTTAAACTCTATTTTGGGATTGCAATGGAATCTATTGCCTAGTTTATTTTGACATACTTCATTGTTAGTCTTATTAATTGTTATGAGATTGTCTATTAAGATTCATGCTTATTTGCTTAGTTGATTGGCCATCAATTATTGTGATAATCCATATGAACTTGAAAAACGAAGTATGGGTTTAGATCTAATCTTGATAGCTTGTGTTTGTATGTTCTACATGGTGATGGAATGTATGATTCATGCTTAGGATAGACATATACCGAAGCACCACTCGTAGTCAATTGAGAGCTTGGGCTTAAATCCTATTTATTTGTAAATTGCATAGACATATAGCAGTTTAGATAATGTGGGTGTTCATGTGTATTTTATCAATTGTGGATTACATGTGATATGGGTATGGTACATCGAGAGATGGCTATATTTCACTTTTATGTTCTCGACTAACAATCAAATATATCTAATTTGGCTTAACAGGAAGTGTGTCGATTTAAATGATTCAATAGGGGAAATTGTAATCTCGAGTCTTCATTATCTAGTCTCATTCTAGGGGTAGTTAGTATTATTTAATTTCATAGTTTTCATCACTATATTAAATTTTTCGTTTAAATAAGACTGAAATGGTTATGGATTAGTGCTTGGTAAACTTTATTAGTTACTTCTCCGTGGGAACGATACTTTACTTACTCTTTATTACTTGTTGACCGTGTATGTTTGCACACATATATTGATTTGTAAAACGACCAACAAGTTTTTGGCGGCGTTGCCGGGGAATTATTTTAATAATTTTTGCCAACATTAATTTCAATCAAATTAGTCTTAATTTAAACATTTTATTTTATTTTAATTATCTTCCTATATTTTTCTCTTTTCAGGTACCATGGATGACTTTGCTTATCAATGGCCATATACAAATATGACTCAACCAAGGGACATAAGCACTGAGGGACTCAATGTATTTTCTACATTGTCAGCACAAATTGCAACACTTTCGGAGAGGTTGGATGTTCTTGAAGCCCAACGTACTCGAGAGATAGCAGTTACATGTGAATATTGTGCTGGCGAGCATCCAAGTTATAAGTGCAACATCAGTGTTGGACAAGTACAGTATGGGGATGATTACCTCAACAACTATGCTTATCGAGCCATAATTTTTAGAACCAGATGGAACAACTTGTAAGACCCCAGCTTTTATAAATAAAGATGAATTTTTCTATAAATATTATTTTTGAATATTATGGAATAAATTTGATATAATGTTATAGTTGTGGGTAATATTTATAAATTTTACAAAATGTATGCAAGTTGTTATAAAATATTCGTTTGGTCTGGGAATATTCTTTTTGTTAGGGAATATTAGATACAACTACTCAATCATTGGTGGACCCCTGAATGTAATTATTGTCGGATTGAAAAACGACAAAAATATTTTATAAAAATATAATCACGGAGGTGTTACTGTTTAAAACCTGTTGAACTACCCGGTGGTAAAAATACGATGTCTACGGCGTGGTTGCATAGTAGCACACTCTACAGTATTGATTATTGATGCTTACGTGAGAAGTCACTCACCTATGCTCAATTATTGCTACAAAGATAATTCTTTGCATCATATCTATTATATTATTGATTCAATTATTGTCACAAAGATTATCATACATATAATATGTTATAGTATTAAATCAATAATTGAGACGACAAGTTATAAATGATTAATAATTGTTGAAAGATTAAATATGTGTTGATGAAAATAAAATGATTTGTGGTAAGTTTGATTATTTTATGGGGGCTCATATGTCATCATCTAAGAGTCTCTTCGTCAATAGTATTTACCTTCGTCAATACTAATTACCTTCGTTAATAGTAATTACCCTTGTGAATAATATTTACCTTCCTCAATAGTAATTACCTTCGTCAATAGTAGTTACCCTTGTGAATAGTATTTACCTTCATCAATAGTATTTACCTTCGTTAATAGTAATTACCTTTACCGGGGACGTCGAACCACTTGTCGTTTCACATTACAGGTGGCCGAACCACTTGTCGTTTCACATTACAAATCCAAACCACTTTTCTTTTCACATCATTAGTCGCCGAGCCACTTGCCTTTTCACACACGGCGGTGCTAAGCTAGAAATCTTCTATAAATAGAGGCCTAGGGCTTCATTATTTTTCACAATTTATTCAAGCTATAGAGAGAAAAGTATAGAGAGAATAAAAGAGAAAGAAGAAGAGTATTTTGTTACTACTTCTCGCAGTAGTATTCAATCTCCTACCAAAAGTAAGGGGTGTTATTCTTTCTTATTCATGAAGAGAACTGTTGTTATTCCATTGCTTATTATTACATTGGAATAACTTTTGTACGCATGGTTTACCTATACTTGGTGACATTCTTCTATTATTCTGTTGGAACATCCGATTACATGTGTTTTACACCTGACTGGTTCCGCTTTATTATTATTCTGTTGGAACATCCCGTCTGTGTGTGTTTCTGTGGGACTGGTTCCGTTATTTATTATTCTGTTGGAATAACTTTTATCATGCGCGTCTATCGCATGCATGGTGATTTCTTTTGTTATTCCATTCTTTATTATACCCAAATAGTTAAAACTTTGACTTCTATACTCCATGAAATTAGTAGAATATCCTTGATATTTGCGTTTCATCCAAAGATTTTCATGGAAATATTCTTGACCATTCTTGAATTTTACTCTACAAAAAACAATGATCATGTTGACAATTTGGGCGTTAATAATTCCCGGATAAAATAATTCTTGAACTTGTTTTATTGAATTCTTATATCATTGTCATCATCCTCATGTTTATATTTTTTGAAAGTCATACATGGCTTTTGTAGTGCATAGATGGACTTGGTATGATTATACTAGAGACTATTTGGTGTAATCATGGTAGTAATGTTACAAATGATGTGATAAAAATCCTCAGTGGCCGTAGTGCATTGATGGACAGTTGTTGGCATGATCATGATCATTAATGAATACACAAATATTCTTGGCCCGTAGTGCATGAATAATTGTGGTCGTGATACTAAAGAATATCCTTGGCCGTAGTGTAGGGGTGATTCAATGATGTGGAATATTTATTAAAGTGAGACTCGACTATAAAACAATGATGAAAAAACCTTTTAAAACCTAAAAGATAGTAGACTTTATTTTCTACTTGACTCTTTTAATGGATTGCTTATTCATTGCAGCTTAAACCGGTTGTCTATTGTATTTTATCGGGTTTAACATTGTTGAAGACTATTGATAATTTATTCTGCATTATCTTAGTCATAATATTTCTTACTGGGCTAGTTGAGCTCACCCTTTCTTTCACTGTTCTCTTCAGGAAATGAGAATATAGCTGGGACGAGTCGGGGAAACGAGTGATGGTCCTGAAGATAGCATTAGTAGTCCTCACTATTCTGTGAAATAGTGTGATAATAATTGTAATGAGGACTTTTTTTTTTTGAGTTTGTATAATATCTAGTAGATTTATATTTGTATTTAAACTCACGCTTTATGTCGTATTGTATACCTACGCTTATGTTAATAAGTTGTATTTAAATTACATACCATGTAAGTGGCGACCCAAGATGGGTGATGTATACCTAATTTTGGGGGCGTCACGGTTAATATCGAGCTTAGGTAGAGATATGATCCACGGCTAAGATGTGAGAATAGTACTAGGAGGGAGAGAGAGGGGAATACCTTCGCTAGTATGACCTACCTAAGTTTATGTGCTATTTTATTGGTTGGTCGAAGATAGGGATAATTTGTTACATGTCAATTAACCTTTTGTTTTGTGGCGATGTCGAAAATGACATCCGAGAACGTTGAGAATAGCAATGGAGCGCAGCGATCGTTGATTCACCACATATCAATAATCGGGATAATGTGCATCCGGAAGGCGATAATCCTCATACAAACAACAACACCGACCAAATGATGAATGATCAATGTTCGAGAGGCTTTATGCAATTTATGCAACAAAGAAAGAGAGCGACTCTTGTCCAAAAGCGTGGGTGGAAACACGGAAAACTCTCGGGCGGTCACCGCTAAACAATTCAAGGAGCCGGGACCACCGAGTTTAAGGGAGAGCCAAAACCACTTCCGCGTAAGCATGGATAAAGCAGATTACCAAGATATTTGATGTCTTGGGATGCTCCGAGGAGCAAAAGGTTCCTTTGCACGCCTTTATGTTGCGCGGAGAGGCGATTCTTGGTGGGAATCGGTAAAAGCGTACTCAACTTCTTTGTCTTGAAGATATCTTGGGAGAAGTTCCAGAGTCGATCAACGACAAATACTTTCTGAAAGTATTCGCCACATGAAGGAGGTGGAGTTTATCAAGTTGGAACAAAACAATATGGCCGTGTCGCAATACGAGGCAAAATTTGCGGAGTTATCACGGTTCGTCCCCACTGGTGGATAATGAAGAGAGAATGGCGCCAATGTTTTTAAGAGGTTTGAAGTCGAGATACGTCAACATCTTATTTCTCATAAACCGTGTTTGTATTCGGATGTTGTAAATAGGGCTCGATTAGTGGAACGCGATAATGAGTCAACGAAACTAAAAGAGAGCGGTAAGCAAAATTATAATACCAAATGAGAGTAGTCATCGAAGTGGTGACAACAAGCGTGGAGGAATCAACGGGCGGAGATATGGTAACCACTTCGGTGGTAATCGAGGCCAAAACAATAAGAATGGACATTTCAAGAAACGGAGATTCAACAATGATGGAAAGACGTCGGACCAAAGACCCATTGTTAAGGAAGGAGAAAGACCACCTATCATATGCTTCAAATGCGGAGAGAGGGACACATCAGATCAAAGCTGCGTCATGCGAGTCCAAAGCATGTTATAATTGTGGAAGAGAAGGTCACTTAGCTCGATTTTGTCGTTTACCAAAGACAAATTCAGCTAGGATGGAGGCACCAAAGGCCATCCCAGAAAATTCAAAATCGGTAGTGCAAGGAGAGCGTTTGTTGTGACCTCCCAAAGAGCAAGGAATCCGAATGAGGTCATCACGGGTAAGCTTATCATAAACTCTAATGAAGTCTATACTTTATTTGATACCGGTTCTACCCATTCTTTTATTTCTCCTACTTGCGCTCATCGATTAAATTTGACCCGGAGAAATTAGACTTTGACTTATCTGTGGAAACTCCGTTGGGAGAAACCTTCATTACATCCAATCGTTTATAAGTCTTGTTTGGTTCAAATCGGTACCCTCACATTACTGTCGATCTTATTTCATTAAAAATACTTGCATTTGGCGTGATTCTAGGGATTGATTGGTTAACTACTTATCATGCAAAAATTGATTGTTTTAAATAAGGTTGTTAGCTTTCATATTCCTAATCAACCTATTATCTTGATTCAAACGACCAAACCATTAAAATCAATCACGGTCATCTCAAGCCATAAAGCTATTCGTTTATTGAAAAGCGGATGTCAAGCTTTCTTAGCTCATGTCACGATTTAAACAAAAATACGTCGGTTTTGAGCGATATTTCTATTGTTAATAAATTTCTGACGTATTCTCCAAAGAACTTCTGGCCTACCCCGTGGCGTGAAATTGAATTTTGTATCGACCTTGAACCCGTTATAAAACCTATTTCCAAAGCCCCATATCGAATGGCTCTATTGAACTTCGAGGAGTTAAAGACCCAACCGCGAGGAATTGTTAGACATTGGCTTTATTCGTCCTAGTACTTCTCCTTGGGGTGCTCTGTTTCTATTAAGTGAAGAAGAAAGATGGGAGTATGCGACTTTGTATTGATTATCGGGGAGTTGAATCATGTCACCATCAAAAATAGGTATCCATTGCCACGTATTGATGACTGTTTGACCAACCAGCAAGGAGCCAAATTCTTTTCAAAGATTGATCTTCGTTCCGGATATCACCAATTGAAGATTAGAACCGCTGACATTCCAAAGACGGCTTTTAGAACTCGGTACGGGCATTATAAATTCCTAGTCATGTCCTTTGGATTGACTAATGCTCCTGCTGCCTTCATGGATATGATGAACCGAGTATTCAAGGAATATTTAGATCACTTTGTGGTCGTCTTTATTGATGACATCCTTATTTATTCCAAAAGCCGTGAAGATCATGAGAGCAACACTTGAGGTGACACTCCAAAAGCTTCGTGAATATAAGCTTTATGCCAAGTTGAAGAAATGTGAGTTACGGCTTGAAGAAGTAGCATTCCTTGGGCACGTGGTATCAAGTCATGGAATATCTGTTGACCCAAAGAAAGATTGAAGCTATTCAAAGTCGGAACAACCTAAATCGATGATCGGAAGTACGTAGCTTTCTCGGTTTAGTGGTTATTATCGGAGATTCGTGGAAGGATTTTCTCGAATCGCTACTCCATTGACTCGGTGACTCGAGAAAGATACAAAGTTCGGTTGGAGCGAAGAATGTGAGAAGAGTTTTCAAGAACTTCAAGAGGAGACTTATTTCAAAGACCGCTCTAACAATACCATCCGGCTCGAGAGGATTTGTCATCTACATGATGCTTCGACAAAGGGTTGGGATGTGTTCTTATGCAACATGGAAAAGTTATAGCCTATGCCTCGCGATAACTCAAAGAATATGAGAGGAATTATCCTACTCATGATCTAGAGTTAGCGCCTATTGTCTTTACACTTAAAATTTGGAGGCATTACTTGTATGGGGAGAAAGTGGAGATCTTTACGGATCATAAAAAGCCTCAAATATTTCTTCACTCAAAAGGAACTCAACATGCGACAACGACGTTGGCTTGAACTGTTGAAAGATTATGATCATATCATCCAATACCATCCAATACCATCCTGGAAAAGCGAACGTGGTAGCTGACGCATTGAGTAGAAAATCATATACGAGTGCGATATTGTCAACGCAAAGGCCCATTTTGTGTGACTTGCAAAGGATGGAGATAGAGTTAAAGACTCGAGGACGCATGTGATGATAGCGGTATACGAGTAGAACCGACTTTAATCGATAAAGTTAAAGCCGCTCAAGCTACTGAGACACGGAGCGATGCGTATGAGGAAGAAAGTGCAAAAGATGCTATCTTAGGAAGCAAGAATCGATGAAGAAGGAATACTTGAGTCAACTCTAGACTTTGTGTTCCTAACGACCACGATTTAAAGTATAATATCATGATGGAGGCGCACAACACACCATTTGCAATCCATCTCAGGAGTACCAAAATGTATCGTGATATTAAATCGTACATTTTGGTGGAGCAATATGAAGAGTGAGATAGCGTTTGTTTATCTCAAGGTGTCTAACTTGTCAACGAGTTAAAGCGGAGCATCAAGTACCAAAAGGTCCATTGCAACCACTTGAAATTCTAGAATGGAAGTGGGAGCACATTACCATGGATTTAAATTCTTTGGTCTTCCTAAGGTTTCTCAAGGCATTGATGCGATTTGGGTCATTGTTGATAGATTGACCAAGTCTGCTCATTTCTTATCGATACGAGAAACTTATACACTTGAACGTCTTGCTCGTATGTACATAAACGAGATTGTAAGACTACATGGTATGCCGGTATCCATAGTTTCTGATCGAGACCCAAGATTCACTTCACGATTTTGGGTTATAGTTTGCAAAAAGCTATGGGCACAGACTTACGATTTAGCTCGGCATATCATCCTCAGACGGACGGACAGTCGGAGAGGACTATTCAAACTCTTGAAGATCTATTAAGACTCTGTGTCCTTGATTTCAAGTGGAGTTGGGACAAGTTCTTACCATTGGTGGAGTTTTCCTACAACAACGGTTATCAAGCATATTGGCATGGCTCCATTCAAGCATTGTATGGAAGAAAGTGTTGTTCTCCAAAGATCTTTGGGATGAGGTGGGTGAAACAACGTTGTTGGGACCGGAGTTGATGCGTATGACTACGGAAAAGATTCAAACGATCCGAAACGTATAAAAACCTCACAAAATCGACAAAAGAGTTATCTTTGATCTTCATCGAAAGGGCGTGAAATTCGATATAGGAGATCATGTGTTGTTAAGAGTTTCTCCATGGAAAGGAGTTACAAGATTTGGAAAGAGAGGAAAACTTAATCCTCGATTCATCGGTCCATTTTAATCCTCGATCGAGTAGGAACGTGGCCTATAGACTCGCTTTCTGCTTGAAATATGTCTCGTGTTCATAACGTTTTTCACATATCTATGTTACGTAAATATGTGAAAGACCCGAACCATATTATTGAGTTAGAACCGGACGAAATAGCGGAAGATTTGACATATGAAGAGGTTCCCATTCAAATTTTGGATAAGAAGGAACATATTCTACGCTCGAAGTTATACCTCAAGTCAAAGTTTTGTGGAGGAACCACGATGTTGAGGAAATGACTTGGGAGTTAGAATCAAAATGAAATCAAGGTATCCTTACCTCTTTGACATACCGTGCACGTACCCTAATTTTGAGGAAAAAATTTCATAAGAAGGGAGGTTGTAAGACCCGACTTTTATAAATAAAGATGAATTTTTCTATAAATATTATTTTTGAATATTATGGAATAAATTTGATATAATGTTATAGTTGTGGGTAATATTTATAAATTTTGCAAAGTATGCAAGTTGTTATAAAATATTAGTTTGGTGGGGAATATTCTTTTTGTTAGGAATATTCGTATAACTACTCAATCATTGGTGGACCCCACAATAATGTAATTATTGTCGGATTGAGAAAACGACAAAAATATTTTATAAAAATAACTATGGAGGAGGTGTTACCGTTAAAAGCTGTTGAACTACCCGGTGGTAAAAGAAATAAATGTCTGGCGTGGTTGCATAGTAGCACACGGTATTGATTATTGATGCTTACGTGAGAAGTCACTCACTATGCTCAATTATTGCTTTCACGATAATTCTTTGCATCATATCTATTATATTATTGATTCAATTAATGTCACAATATCATCTGTATAATATGTTATAGTATTAAATCAATAATTGAGACGACAAGTTATAAATGATTAATAATTGTTGAAAGATTAAATATGTGTTGATGAAAATAAAATGATTTGTGGTAAGTTTGATTATTTTATGGGGGCTCATATGTCATCATCTAAGAGTCTCTTCAATCGATAGTATTTACCTTCGTCAATAGTAATTACCTTCGTCGATAGTAATTACCCTTGTGAATAGTATTTACCTTCGTCGATAGTAATTACCTTCGTCGATAGTGTGAATAGTATTTACATTCACAATAGTATTTACCTTCGTTAATAGTAATTACCTTTACGACGTCGAACCACTTGTCGTTTCACATTACAAAGCGCCGAACCACTTGTCGTTTCACATTACAATCGAAACCACTTTTCTTTTCACATCATTAGTCGTCGAGCCACTTGCCTTTTCACACACAGCGGTGCTAAGCTAGAAATCTTCTATAAATAGAGGCCTAGGGCTTCATTATTTTCACGAATTTATTCAAGCTATAGAGAGAAAAGTATAGAGAGAATAAGAGAAAAGAAGAAGAGTATTTTGTTACTACTGCTTCTTTGTAGTATTCAATCTCCTACCAAAAGTAAGGGGTGTTATTCTTTCTTATTCATGAAGAGAACTGTTGTTATTCCATTGCTTATTATTACATTGTTGAATAACTTTTGTATACAGTTTACCCTATACTTGGTGACATTCTTCTATTATTCTCATTGGAACATCCGAATGCATGTGTTTTACGGGACCCGGTTCCGTCTTTATTATTATTCTATTGGAACATCCTGTCTGTATGTATTTTACACCTGACTGGTTCCGCTTCTTTATTATTATTACATTGGAACATCCTGCTCATGTATGTTTTTTACACCGACCGGGTTCCGCTCTTTATTATTATTACATTGGAACATCACATCATGTGTGTTTTTACGGGACTGGTTCCGTTATTTATTATTCTTTGGAATAACTTTTATGCATGTAAGTCCTATCGCATGCATGGTGATTTCTTTTGTTATTCCATTCTTTATTATACCCAGTTGGTTAAAACTTTGACTTCTATACTCCATGAAATTAGTAGAATATCCTTGATATTTGCGTTTCATCCAGTATCTTTTCATGGAAATATTCTTCTGATCATTCTTGAATTTTACTCTACAAAACAGTATCATGTTGACAATTTGGACGTTAATAATTCCTGGATAAAATAATTCTTGAACTTGTTTTATTGAATTCTTATATCATTGTCATCATCCTCATGTTTATATTTTTTTGAAAGTCATCTGTGGCCTCTAGTGCATAGATGGACTTGGTATGATTATGACCAGAGACTATTCGGTGTAATCATGACCGTAATATTACAAATGATGTGATAAAAATCCTCAGTGGCCGTAGTGCATTGATGGACAGTTGTTGGCATGATCATGACCATTAATGAATACACAAATATTCTTGGCCAGTAGTGCATGAATAATTGTGGTCGTGATACTAAAGAATATCCTTGGCAGAAAAGTGCGGGGTGATTCGATGATGTGGAATATTTATTAAAAGTGAGTCTCAACTATAAACGATGATGAAAAAAAAACCTTTAAAACCTAAAAGATAGTAGACTTTATTTTCTACTTGACTCTTTTAATGGATTGCTTATTCACCGCTAGATTAAACCGGTTTATCTATTGTATTTTATCGGTTTAACATTGTTGAAGACTATTGATAATTTATTCGCATTATCTTAGTCATAATATTTCTTCTTTGGGTTAGTTGAGCTCACCCTTTCTTTCACTTTATTCTCTTGTGAAATGGGAATATAAATGGGGGCGAGCCGGGAAGCGAGTGATGGTCCTCGAAGATAGCATTAGTAGTCCCTCACTATTACGTGAAATAGTGTGATACTAATTGTAATGAGGACTTTTTTTGAGTTTGTATAATATCTAGTAGACGATATTTGTATTTATACTCACGCTTTATGTCGTATTGTACCACGGCGCTTATGTTAATAAGTTGTATTTAAATTCTGTACCATGTAAGTGGCGACCCAAGATGGGTGATGTATACCTAATTTTGGGGGCGTCACACAACTCATCACTACTTCAACCCATGGTCCTCAATATATGGATTCCAAAACTGAGACAGATAATTCAGGGTTGGAGGAATTGTTGTCCAAGTTTGTAGTGTCAAATGAGGAGAGGAGGGTTAATTAAGAGGGGTCAATTCAAACCCTTTAGAATCAGATAGATCGGAGGTTCAAAGCCTTGAACAACTGTCCTCAAAATAATTGGTGTTATGACATGGATTCCGAGATTGACGAAGTGCCCAAACCAAATCTACAACTGGATGAGCTACTAGATGTTGAAAAAGGGATACAAGTGGGGATAATGAAAATAAGATCGGTGAAGAACTACCTGTGAGACCAACGATGCTGAGCCGATGTTATTAGTGCCCCAAGTGACTTCTTCGCCAATGTTTAAGGATCCAAGTAGTTTTGCAAGACCGTGTCCAGTTGGTAGCAATGTCATAGGCAAGGATATATGTGATAAGAGAGCTAGCACAACTTTAGAGCCAAGGTGGGATGAGAAAGGGACGATAGAAGAAGACCCTATTGTGTTTGACAAGCTTCCATGCCACAATTTGATCACAAACATAATGGGGAAAGCACCTAGTGGTTTGCCGTACATAATGGGGAACCTATCTACAAAGAGCATGCTAGGTGACTTTAATTCAGGAGCCATTACTAATGGAAACCTCTCAAATGTTATATTGTTATTGATGGATGGAGGGTTCCTCAATTTTCGTAAGGGGAATTGGATAGAGAATTGAAGAAGTCAGGCTGAGACTATAAAACTAGCGCTTATTAGGAGGCAACCCAAGTTTAATTTTTATTTTTAGTTTTTATTAGGTTTTATATAAGTAGTTAAAAAAATTGTATTTATTAGGATTTAATAAACTTGCTTCTATTGTGTTTATAGGTTAGTCAAGTCCAATTCAAGTGTGGTGCCCAATTTGTTCCATGTGCCTAACCTATTCTCCAAACTTAGTGGACAAAATGGAAGATTGCTATATCTTCAAGGAAGACCTCTACTTTACTTTTTCCTATTTCAGCCATTGAGGATAATGTCTAGTTTAAGTTTAGGGGGTTGTTCTTATTGTTTAGGATTGCATATTTAGTATAATCATGATGATTGCATATAGTTAGTATTATTGTTTTAGTTTAGTGTTTATTTCATATGTTAGCATGTTATTTAGCTTATCTTTAAAAAAATAATTTAAAATTGTTGCATTTAGTGTAGATAGGTTACATTGCATGAACCTAAGTTTTCAGTTGGTTTGAAATTCTTTTGGCCTATGATGAGATTGGAATTACATGATTTTTAAACAGTTTTAATGACTTAGGCCTGGTTGTATTATCATAGCATGATGTAAATCTTTATCTGTTTGAATCTGATGTAACTGGATTGCACTTTAGAGTAACCATTATGATTTGCACAGTGTGAATGGTCACATAATTGTCTTCTAGTGGGAAATTTTTGTTTTAATGAAAGAGATATAGTAAACAGTTAGTAATGACTAGGATTACGCAAAAGCTTAAGTTTTGGGGAATTCATTAGGTATGCGTGCTAAAAAAATAGAAAATCCAGAAAAGGAAAAAAATTTATTATATGAATAAACACTTTGGCCAGTTTAGTTCTGTGGCCTTTGATACTTGAGTAAGTACTCCCGAGGGGATGTCTCTACACCTAGCACCCTAAAGCTTGACGGTTTGGGAGTCGTTGGTTGAAAGCTTGCTAAGGGGTATCATTGAAAAGCCTAAGAGGACTAGACATTGCACAGCCGGGTGTAACCACGGGAATGTGCAAAAATTGCCCTCATGAGTGAATAAAAGCAGAATAAACCCCTTGTTGACTCTTAGCTTAGTTGTTGCATAGTTTTGTTAGAACTTAATTTATTTTTCTATTTTTCTTGAGTTGAAACTGTATTTTCCCTTAAAGAAGCATATTATGTGAAGTATTTGTTCTGTAGCGAGTTTAATTGTTGCTAAGCGCACACACACACACACACACACACTACATCAGTGATGATAAGTTTTGATTTGTAAAATAATATGCATTATGGCCTTGTTCTTGGTTGGATTCTCTGTTTGAAAATTATGTAGTTTCTCTAAGGCAATTCTTGTGAATTTCAATCGGGTTGATATTTGGATTCATTAGCATTTTAGATTAGATTAGATGACATTTTGTTTAGTTTATTGCATTACATTATGTTGTGTTGCTTGGGGACAAGCAACTGTTTAAGTTTAGGGGAATTTGAGAAGTAGGTTTTATACCTATTTATCCAGTATTTATTACTTGAATTAGTTGCTTAAATCTATGTTTCGTAGTTACTTTGCATGCATTGTGTATGAATTTCATACCTTTAATGTTATTTTGTTGGCTGTGACACGACATTGGCGTGAAGAAGCAAGGAAAAGCAATTCAGACATCTTTAGGACTAAATTATGCAAGAAAATTCAAGAAAGGAAGATTGTAGAGATTTTAACACCAAGTTGGATACAGGTTCTTCGTTTGGAACTTGGATTTTATTATAGATCTACTTCTTATAGTTCTATAACATCTTGAATCATCCCAATCGGAGCTCAGATGCGAGAGTTATCTCCTTTTTATCAACAAAGATCAAAGTTAAGAGTTGTCATGCTTGCAATTTACATTCCAACTACTTCAAGCCAAATTTCGACCTTGCTCCAGCTAGAATCTATCACTTTGCAAAGAATAAAAGTTGTATATCTTGTCGATATCTTCGATTTGATAAGTGATAGGTTCCGTAACTTCTAGCGAATCAAATGTTTTGCCTAGTTTACCAAAGGACGTCGCAGCAGAAAACAGAGCGACGCGGGATACGTCGGAACATCAGAATTTCTGCTACTATAGCGCGGGGCGAACCCAAATTGCCCTAGGAGCAGAACTGGGTGCGCCGATCGGCAGGGTGAGAGTTAATTTGGGTGTTATGTTGTCCAATTTGAGCTAGTATTGGATTGTTAGTTGCCTAACTTGTTAGGGTTTACAATAGAACTATAAATACTTAATTATAACTTGGATTGGCGAGGATTCCATTAGATTATATTAGAGTAGATGAGGACCAAAACCCTAGTTCTTATTAGATTTGGAGATTGAAGCAACTTGGAGACCATTGAAGATTCAAAGTAGGCACAAGGAAGGAGCATCAAATCTGCAGACAATAGATTCTATATTTTTCTCTTCTTCTATCTTTATCTTTTAATGGGTATTCAATTGTGGATTCTTAGTTTTTATTCATTAATTATGAACTAAATCTTTTGTTTCAGATTACAATGGAGCTTATTGCTTAGTTTATTTTTAGTATGCTCCTCTATCAATTATTGTGATTATTCTTGAATTGTCTATTATAATTTGTGCTTATTATTTAATTGCCTAGCTAACAATTACTGTGATAATCTATATGAACTCGAGAGATGAATTATAGATTTAGATTTGATCATAATAGTATCTGATTGTGTTTTCTGCATGGCGTTGGAATATATAATTTATGTCTAGGATAGAGATATACCCATAGATCGCATGTAATTAGATAAAGAACTTGTGCTTAAAATCCTTTTTAATTGTAATTCACATAAAGGTATAGTGAATTAGTTAATTAGGGTGTTCTTCTTTATTTTATCATCTGTGGATTTAAGTTGATTTGAGTATGATACATTGAGAGATGGTAATATTTACTTATGTTTTCTTGATTAACAATTCAGAATAGTGAACATAATTGATAAGAAGTGTATTAATTTGAGTGAAATAATATGTGATATTGTGATCTTAAATTTCCATAATTTGATTTTTAACTAGTGCTAATTAGGATTAGTTTAATTAAATAATTTAATTCCTAACCTTAAATGAATTGCTTAAATAAAATTAGTTTGGTTAGGAGTTAGTATTTGGTAATTAGTATTAATAATTCCTCGTGGGAACGATACTCTAATTACACTTTATTACTTGGTGACCACGTATACTTGCATGTAAGCGTATTTTAGAATTTACCCAACATTTTTCAACCTGAAAAAGGGTTAGGAAAGGATCACCAGGGAATCAAATGCCCAATTCAAGTTCTTAGCCAGACAGGGATAGCCAAATTAGGCTATTCTTTTTGGTCTAGTCACAGGAACCCTCACAAGCATAAATCGGTTCATTCATCCGCAAGGCAGTTGCATAAACCTACATGTGCTAATCTTGTACAGCCTTTATGGAAAGTTCCTGCCCCTGTGGTAGCTATGTTGTTTCCTAAGCCGATACCGGTTAAAGGAAAGGAAGTCTAGATTCCTGTTGGTTGTTTTCCCGATCAATATATGCGTGCAAGTGTACACGGTCAGCAAGTAATAAAGAGTAAGTAAAGTATTGTTCCCATGGAGAATTAACTAATAAAGTTCATCAAGCACTAACCTGTAACCATTTCAGTCTTATTTAAATGATTGATTTGCTATCTATATATTTAAACTATGAAATTAAATAAGCCTAACTATCCCTAGAGTGAGATTAAATAATGAAGACTTGAGATCACAATTTCATCTATTGAGTCACTTAAATCAACACACTTCTTGTTAAGCCGAATTAATTGCATCGGATTGTTAGTAGAGAACAAGAAAGTAAAGCATAGTCATCTCTCAATGCACCATACCCATATCATATATAATCCACAGTTGATAGAATACACATGAACACCCACATTACCTAAACCAATATATGTCTATGCGATTTACAAATAATTAGGGTTTAAGCCCAAGTTCTCAATTGACTACAAGCAGTGCTTCGGTATATGTCTATCATAAGCACAAATTATATATCCCATCACATTGTAGAACATACAATCACAAGCTATTATGATCAGATCTAAATCCATACTTCGTCTATCAAGTTCATATGGATTATCACAGTAATTGATGGCCAATCAACTAAGTAAAAAAACATGAATCTTAATAGACAATCCCAAAGCAATCAATAAGACTAACAATTAAGTACATCAAAATAAACTAGGTAATAGAATCCATTGCGATTCCAAAATATAGTTTAACTCATAGATAAATTAAATCTATCATCCACAAATTGAAATAACATCATAAGAATACAAAATTGGAATCAAAGAGAGGATAAGAGTAAAGAATTGAAGTGAAAATCTGTTCTCTTGCTCCAAGTTTGAATCTTTAATGCTATCCAATTGCTTCAGTCTTCAGATCTGATCAGATCTAGAAAATAGCTACTAAATCTACTCTAATCTAATATTAAAAGTAAAAAGAAGAAAAGAGAGCAATCCTAAACTAACTGATCCCCTCTCAAAGGGTGGAATCTGCCTTCATACTGAAAATTAGTCGAATAATATATATGTCTAGTACATATGCCCCTTCTCCAAGCAATAACTCTATTGGACAACTTAATTAAAAGTCAGCCTACAGGAATAGACCGGCATAGTTGCGCTATGATTGTTCCTTAGAGTGGCGCAGCTGCGCTGTGTGAGATCTGGAAAAGCGCCTGGCCTTGATTGTCTTTGTTGCGGTCAAAGGCCAAGTCAGTTAGGCGTATACTGCAGGCACCAAATAATAATACGACTTGTTCTACAATCTTCTGATGTCTTCTATTGCATAGCTTCTTACTCCAAGTTTTCCTTCCATCATCAAGCCATCATAATTAGCTCCATTTACACCAAGAGAGTTCCCATTGATGAAAGTACAAAAGAAAGCACAAATGCATAAAAAGTTATACAATAAAATGAGTTTAAACAACAAATTAAGTTGGTTTATATATAAATAAGTGGTAGTAAAACCACTTATCAAATACCCGCAAACTTAAATCGTTGTTTGCCCTCAAGCAACCAAAATAAAACAAAATAAAAATGTAATGCACTAACTATCATGTATGCAACCTACACAATCATGAATTTAAATCCAATAGTCAGCTAGAAATGAAATTCAAATGCAATGCCTCAGAAAAACTAAAAGATAATTTAACAGAAAAGCTACCCAAGATAAAATCATAAAGCATAACACTTTGTAAATCCAAATCTATCAGCACTGATATAGTGTGTGAATGTGAAGCAACCACTAAACAAGCTATTGAACAAATTTTTCACATACTATGCATCTTAGGGGGAAAGAACCAGTTTTAACTTAAGAAAAGCAGTAAATCAAACATGTTCTAACCAAGACCATGAATTACTTAAGTAAGAGTCAACAGGGGGATTTATTCCTTTATTTACTCACGAGGGAGATTTTTGCACTTTCCCGCGGTGTTTATTAATTTTTCATAATTCTGAAGGCTGTGCAATGTCTCATTCCATTAGGCTATACATTGCTACATTAGTGAGCTTTCGACCAACGACTCCCAAACCATAAAGACCTTAGGGCGCTAGGAGTAAAGACATCCCCTCAGGCTTACTTACTCATAATAGCAAAGGCCACGAAACAAGACTAGCCCCAGTTTATTCACTTTCTGTTATTTTTTATTTTTTTATTATTTTTTATTTTTTTAGAAGGCATGCATACCCACTGAATTCCCCCAAACTTAAGCTTTTTACAATCCTAGCTATTACTATCTTAGTAATGACACTCTTTCATTAAAATACAAAGTTCCCACCAGAAGACAAGTATGTGAAAATTTAAACTAAGCACATCATAATGGTTACTCTAAAGTGCTAACTGGTTATATCAGTATCAGACATATAAGGATTTATATTATGATATGACATCACAACCAAGTCTAAGTTTTCAAATCATTTCAAGAATCAAGTAATTTCAATTTCCTCATAGGCCAATTAAATAACAAACCAACTAACAACTGGATTCATGCAATTTGTCCTAACATAGTCAACTAAAACAAAACACTATCAACTAAAACAAAATAAAATGCAACATGATATGAATTATACTAAATGCAATAATAAACCTAATACCCCCAAACTTAAAAACTACAATGTCCTCATTGGAGATAAAAGGTATGGGAAACTCCCCTAGTTGTCCTCATCATCACCATCCTCCTCTCGCTCGAGTGGAGTGTCTAGAGGTGGATATGGAGTAGCCATCCCAAATGTCAAAAACCGGAGCGGTGATCTCAGCTGGCTAAACGCGTCTGATAGGACTCCAGAGAACTCGGCAATGAAGGCTTCAAAGTTTGTGTTCATCGCATCCATCCTTCTCTGGAGGCAGCGATTGTCCCGGTCCTGCCTGCCTGGAGGTGCCCTAGCTGAATGAGAAGCAGCAGTGTTCTCCTCTCCTTCATTATCTTCTTCATCATTACTCTCTGACCCATCTTCTGGAATAATGAACCCCAAGCCTTTGGGGTGAGACTCTACACCATTCTAAATGATGTATTTCTGAATAGTGGTGTGATCAATGTCTCTTATCAGCATCTGTAGAGCCTCAGTATCCCACTCAACTTCCACAACCAAACACAGTCGAGTAATAACAGAAGCATGTGGTATGCCCCCCTAAAGTACTCCCCCTCATGTGTCACATCATCGACTAATTGATGACATGCCCGATGTCAATTGCTTTCATCTTCAGGATGCCATATAGAAATGTAGCTCTGTCAGTCGTGACATCGACATGATGACTGATGGGGAGTATGCTTGCGCATATGAAGTTGTACCATGCCTTTTCATATCGACTCAGCGAGATCTGTGGGAAGTGAACTTTTCTATCATTGCCAGATTTGGTGGTACATTTTGTGCCTGGCTTGCATAGCTCATTCACCAATTTATCTAAGTCTATTTCAAACTTCTGCGACTCTGCCTAGTTTGCAGCACCTGATGGTAGTGTGTCCACATAGAATATGTCATTAATCGCGTGCTTAGTGTACTGCACTTGCCTTCCTCGCAGAAAAGAAAGGCCATTATGAGTCTCTCGAGCGTTGGCGTAGAATTCTCTCACTATAGCCATCGGGGCAACCACCGGCTTGGACACCACTGCACCCCATCCGTGTGCCACAATCTGTTCTTTCAATTTCCCATCTTCTCTCCCCGGCCTAAAACCCCTCTCTGGTATGAATGATTTTCCCACTAAAACATCCAGATAATAGTGATGGGAAGATAAGTTCACGAACCTAGAGGTATCCAAAATGTCTCTGGTATTCCCCTCACTCTCATGCTCACTGCTCGATGATGGTGATGGGGTTCAAATTCTCTTAGGCATGCTACGGATGAAGGTATTATTTGATGAGAGAATTTTTGTCTTAGATGCCTTAAACCCTTCAATTAACCAAAAATGTGTCTCTTTATCAAACAACGGAAGTGCACTTAATAGAGATCCAAAATCAGACCCTTTCTGTCACTGTGTCCTCGAATTCACACCCACATACCTCTTTGACCCTTGATCGAACAACTACTGTGCCACTCTACTGCCTGAGATGTTGAGAAGTTTGGATATGAATAGGTACGGTGCTGGTGGAGGGTTAGGGTAAGGGTTCGGTAAGAATGGAGTATGGGGTATGTATGTATTTGGATTTAGGGCTTTGATTGGGAGGAGGATATGGAGTATACTAGAGAGTTAGAGATGGATTAGGAGAAGTCTACATAAGGGAGAGAGTACACTGCCAAATTTGATTTTTAAGTAGAGAATGAAATAAGACCCGAGCCGAAATGCTTTTAAAATCAGAGTTAAAAGTCGGGCACAGCTACACTATATTTTGCTTGAAGAGGGGTGCAACTGCGCTGTCTTCAACTCTGCTCTAACATGTGACACAGATGCGCCAGTTTGGACCTATACAAGGGCGCATCTGTGCTGCTGTTTGGAAAAATCTAATTAAGCACAACACACAAGTATACGTGGTCAACAAGTAATAAAGTGATAAGTTGAGTATCGTTTCCACATAAAATTATTTAATAAGAATTACCGATTACTAACCTATGACCAATTTAATCTTATTTAAACAAATAATTTAATAATTTAAT
Organism: Panax quinquefolius; assembly: GCA_020205615.1. Lineage (NCBI taxonomy): Eukaryota > Viridiplantae > Streptophyta > Magnoliopsida > Apiales > Araliaceae > Panax > Panax quinquefolius. The sequence continues at coordinate 73,725,670 of CM035153.1, read as the reverse complement.
TTAAAATAATTAAATAAACTATTACTAACTATCCCTATAATGAAACAAGATATTGAAGACTTGAGATTATAATTTCACTTATTGTTTCATTTAAATCAACACACTTCCTGTTAAGCCAAATTAGTTATACTAGATTGTTAATCAAGAACACGAAAGTAAAATATGGCCATCTCTAAATGCACCATACTCATATCAAATCAAATCCACAGATGATAAAATCAATTTGAACACCCTAAATAACTAACACACTATATCTCTATGTGAATTTCAATTAAAAAGGGTTTAAGTTCAAGTTCTTATTAGATTACATTCAATGCTTCGGTATATCTCTATCCTAAGCACACATCATGAATTCCAACTCTATGTAGAACACATAAATACATGATATTATGATCAGATCTAAACCTATAATTCGTTTCTCATGTTCATATGGATTATCACAGTAATTGTTAGCTAGGCAATTAAGCAGTTAAGGACGAATCATAATAGATAATCCAAATATAGCTAATAAGACTAACAAGAAGTATATCAAAGTAAACTACATAATAAGATCTATAGTAATCTCAAAACAGAGTTTAATTCATAATTGAACTAGAATCCATCATCCACAATTGATTAAGCATTTAAAATATACAAATAAATAAGATAAGAAATCATAATTGAGATAAACAAATCTGCATTCTCTTTCTTCCAATTTGATTCTCCAATGATAATCAATAGCTTCAATCTTCAAATCTAATCTAATCTAGGGTTCCTAATCTAAGTAAGAAAGTAAAGAATAAGTTAATAGAAATCTATCTCCAGAGAGATTTATTGGAGTCTTAGAACTAGCCCCCCAATCCAAGTTAAAATCAAGTATTTATAGTTCTAATGGACACCCTAGCAAGTTAGGCGACTAAGAATCCTATTCTAGCTCAAATTGGACAACATAACACCCAATTCAGCTGTCTCATTGCCGACCGGCGCGCCCAACACTTTTCCTAGGCCATTTTGGGTGCGCCCCGTGCTACTATTGCAGAAAATCTGCAGGCCCAGCAAACCCCGTGCTGTTTATGGCGCACCCCGCGCTGCTTCTTTTTCTGCTACTATGTCCTTTGGTAAAACAGGCATAACTTTTGATCCGCTAGGAGTTACGGATCCTAACACCTATCAAATCGAAGATATCGACGAGATATACAACTTCCATTCTTTGAGATTTGACAGATTCGGGCCGGATAAAGGTCAAAATAGGGCTTGAAGTAGATGTTATGTAAATGGCAAGCATGACAACTCTTAGTTTTGATCTTCGTTGATAAAAAGGCCATAACTCTCGCATCCGAGCTCCGATTGAGATGATTCAAGATGTTTCCAAAAGCTAAGAAGTAGAGCTACAATAAAATCCAAGTTCCAAGCCAAGAACATGCATCCAACTTGGTGTTAAAAGCCCTGAAATCTTCCCTTCTTGCACTTGCTTGCATATTTTACTCCAAAAGATGTCCAAATTGCTTTTCCTTGCTTTTTCATGCCCATGTCGTGTCATAACCTATAAAATAACATAAAATGTATGAAATGAACACATAATGCATGCAAAGTAGCTACAAAACATAGGTTTAAGCAACTACTTCAAGTAATAGATACCGGATAAGTAGGTATAAAACTACTTATCAAATACCCCCAAACTTAAACCTTTGCTTGTCCTCAAGTAAAAACACAAATTAACAATACTATGTAATGCAACTAATCTATATGCCTACAAATCCAGCAATAATGACAGAAACAAGTCTAGTCAACCGGCCTTAGAGAAATCAAGTAAACATGCTAATACATCATATTAAAACAAATCATTAACTTCCCAATCAATCATTAATTCTTAGACTGTTATCACTAATATAGTGTGTGTGCGATCCACAACAATGTTAATTGATATAAAATCAAATTTAACACATAATAAGTCTCTTCGAAGGCATCATACAGTGTAAACTCACGAAATCCAAAAACAAGCTAGATCCAACTAAAATCAAATAATTACCAATATCGAGGGTCAAAATGGGATATTTATGCTTCATTTTTCATCTACGGGGGATTTTTGCTCTTATTTCCCATTTTATTCATTTTTTCTTTTGGTTTATATACATGTAGCTATGCAATGTCTTATTCCCTTAGGCTTTTTAATGCTACCTTAACGAGCTTTCGACCAACGACTCCCAGACCATTAAGACCTTAGGGAGCTAGTTGTAAAGACAATCCCCTCGAACTTACTTACTCTAGTAACAAAGGCCACAAAACTAGACAAGCACGCCATGGTGTTTATTCATACTTTCTTTTTTTTCTTTTGTTGTCTTTTTGTTAATAGCTTATATACCCCAAATATTCCCCCAAACTTAGGTTCTTGTCTAACTTTAGTCATCACTACTTATTGTTGTCATTCTTTCATTCAAACTAGCATTATCCTTTAGAGTCTCATTCTGTATCAATTTAAACTCAATCAATCAACAAGTTGTTTTTACTATGATGTCCTTATTATACCAGTTTCAAATTGAAAAAGACTCAATTCATAACAAGAAATCACATCAAAGCTCTAATAGTGAGTACTATACTTGTCTACCCAATTCCAATCTCATCATTGGCCAAAACAAACTATAAATATCAAACAGCTTGACTCATGCAAGATGTACTAAATGCTATATAAACATAGTAAACTAACTACTAATTTTGAAAATTTTCAATTTTTTTTATTTTTTTTTAATTTTAAAAAAACTGAATGCAAAAACTAAATGTAACTATACGAACTACAATGTAAATAATTAACTATATGCAATACGACACTAAAATGCCCCAAACTTAAATTAGACATTGTCCTCAATGGCTGAAATAGAAAAAAGTATAGTAGAGGACTTCCCCAAAAATATAGCAATCCTCCTCCTTGTCCACTAAGTTTGGAGAATAGGCTAGGCACATGGAACAAATTGGGCACCACACTTGAATTTGACTTGAATAACCTATAAAGACAATAGAAGCAAGTTTATTAAATCCTAATTTATGTAAATTTATTAACTACTAATATAAAACCTAATAAAAACTAAAAATAAAAATTAAACGTGGGTTACCTCTTAATAAGCGCTTGATTTATAGTCCTTTAGCCAGACTTTGTCTGGTCAGCGTTATCCAATTCCTCTTCGAAAGTTTAGGAATCCTCCATCCATCAGTAGCAAATAATCCTTTGGGAGGTTCCCATAAGCGATGGCCATAGCATCAAAGTCACCTAGCATGCTCTGACTCGGTATAATCTCCATGAAGAAGGGCAAATAACTAGGTGCTATCTCCATTGTGTTTGTGATCATATTTGGGCATGGAAGTGTATCAAACATAATGGGTTCTTCGTCTATTTTCTCTATCTCGTCCCACCACGGCTTCAATGTTGCACTCGCTCTTATGTCATAAATGTTAGGTTTGTAATATTCATGTGCGCAATCAAATTGCATAAATTAGCGGAAGCGAGTAAAATCAGAGTTTAAAAATTTTACAAACCATATACCCGGATCACCCTTTATGCACAATTATTAATTAAACGAAAAGAAAAGAATAAAATCATACCCTTGAAGATCGAGCTTCCTCAGGTACAAGTTCACCTCCAATCCTTTTCACGTTCAACTTGAATCCACCGGGTTTGGTTCCTTCCTTTGATCAACGTTAGCCACCCATATGTTTGGCCTCTAGAGGTGATCCACCAAGGAAAATAAAGATTCAAGAAGAAGGGGTATTGGCTCAACCCTAGTTTTCTATCTCTATAGAAAAGGGCGTACTCTCCAACAAATTGGAATTATGTCGTTGTTGTAAAAGTCAACAACCCCCACCACCCATAATAAGACTCCTCTTATTTATAGATGTGGGCAACCCACCTTAACAATTAAGGAATTGGGTTTTATTTAATTAATTAAATTCTTTTAATTAATTAAGCTCCCTAATCTTATTAGGGATAATTAATTAAACTCTTTTAATTAATTTAACCTCCTAATCTTATTAGGAATAAATGAGAGTACTTATATTAAATTAATTCCTAAACTCTTTTAGAAATTAAAATAATAATAATTGTAATAATATTAATAAGACTCCTCTTATTAATTTATATTTAATATTTCTAAAATATTAAATAATAATATTAAGTTATTTAATTTATTCTATCACCATAGATTAAATTAAATATACATAACATATATTTACGATTATGCCATTAACTTCTTGAATAATTATTCTTCCTTTTATGGTGTGACCCTTTAGGTTCTCCATATTAAACCTATTGTGAATAAATCAATTAGAATAATTCTAATCTTATTTAAATAAATAAATTAAACAATTAATTTATTTAAATAAATAATATTTATTCTACAATAGGGATAAGCCTCCCTAGCGATCAACGACTTTCCGTATAATATAGATTTCAACATTAATCATTAAAGAACCTTTGAGTAAATAGTTACCGCATAATTCAATCCTTCCACCATACAATGTCCCAATTAAATATAAGACATGGAATTACTTTGTCAAGTCTTATTTTATTTAATTATATATATTTCGATCCTTAAATGCATGAACTCAAATAATGCAAATTAGAAACTCCTTTCTAATTTCATTCTCCTTATAACCAAGGACTACTCGGGTTGTCATTTATCGAATCACATAGACATTTCTCTTCTTTTATTAGAAGTGGTAGATTCTTTATCGATCATACATTATCTCCATGTACAACTTATTATACCCAAGCATACCCTTTGATATACCCTAAGGGTCTTAAGAAATAAGTCAAAGTATAACTCATCATACACAAGATACTATGATGATCTCAAGTCCAAGGATCACTTGTACTACTATCACTACAGAATTCCTATCGACAGCAAAATAAAACTCCATTAGGTATTCCTTAGCGAGCCACGCTCAATGAACTTATTCTCTAATAAGCACCTACATACTTGCTTTAGTGTCTCCACACAAATGATCATGAGATCAATCATCCTCATCCAATGAGCAAGCAACGATGTGTACCAATCTATCCTGATTCACTAATCCCCAATTTAGTAATCCAATGATTGGGAACTATTTTAGTTTTAAGCTTTCTAAGAATTTAGATCTCATTAGAATGATCATCATCATTATTCTAAAAGCGTTGCTTAAAACTATGTGTTTATCACATATTATAAAAACAAAGATCATGTAGATAATTAAAAGCCTTTAATAAATTAATACTTTTTATTAATAAATGAATAAGATTGTTACAAAGTATATGCTTTATCATCAAACATGATTGGCTTGTGTGCATACTACTTTCAATCTCCCACTTGCACTAAAGCCAATCGTCATGGTATCTTATACTCTTCTTCTCTAAGTGACGATTATCCTCACCGTTGGATAAGCTTTAGTTAATGGATATGTAATGTTGTTCATGAGAGTCCACTATCTCTATAGTGATTTCCCATCTTTCAATGATTCTAATAATCAAATGAAAGTGCCACAACACATGTTTAGATCCAAGATGAGATTTAGGAACTATTCCTAGTTCTCAGAATGAACTTTTAATCCAAACAATCAACTTGCACTTCATTTATAGCTATATACTTTGTCTTTATCACTAAACCAAAGAACTCTTTCATTGTTTGGAACCTTTCCAATTCAACGCACTAATCGATCATGGTAACACTTTACCTTAAAGTGAATTTTTCGTCGCTCTTCGTCCGTCTTCGAAAAACTTGAGTCTCATAAGCCCTCTAGTTTTAATTCGGACCCACCATGTATATGATCACATCCTTAGTGCTTGCTAAGCACTTTAAGATGTTTTTCAACGACTCATAGTGAACTTCTCCATAATATGACCGATCAACATCGTGTCTCAGATATTTCATTGCATACATGATTGTCACTCATGCGACCTCTCTTTTCAGGAGTCTGTGGGGACTATCAAGAGAGATACACTCCATAGCTCATCGACATGAGACATCTCTTGGAGTTTGTCATGCTAAACGACTTTAGCATCAAATGAATATACGCTCCTTGGGTTAAGTCGAGCATCCTCTTGAATCTATCTATATAGATTTTATCCCCAATTAAGATACTCTTCCCAAACCATTCATGGAGGAATGTTTAGACAACTTTATCATTACTGATTGTAGCATTGGTATGTCATTCCTTATCCGTAGTATATCAACATATAATATTAGGAATGTCACGGCGCTCCCCATCGTCCCTTTTGTACACACTAGAAGTCTTACCTCATCGAATGTAACTCGGATCATCATCTTCTATGATGTGTACCTCATCATCATCATCCATGATGAATCCATACCTCCTAGGTATCTTCTGCACTATTCCGCATTTACGATTCGGTTGTGGTACAATAGGTCTATCTACAGGTTCCTCTTATTTGACTTATAGTGTTTTGTGGTTCTTGAACTTTTCAAGATCTATTATCCTCCCACTAGCCCCTTCAATGATAAACGCCTTTATCTTAGAAGGCGCTGTGTTTCGTAAATAAACACCTTTTGCTAAGTAGGATTATAGAACAATTACCCTAAACTTACTTTAGGATGTCCCACAAATCTCAGACTTGTCAAATCTTGTCCCAAGCTTATCCTTTGAAACCTTTTCACATAAGTTGGAACCCCTTATCTTAACATACTTAAGATTAGGAATCCTCCCTGTCCATAACTTTTATGGAGTCTTGGGGCCGGATTTTGAGGTTACCATTTTCGTAGATATGCAGCCATTTCTAGGACATTATCCCAGAAGGATACTGAAATGTCGGTAAAATCATTATGGACCGCACCATGTCCAATAAGGTACGATTTTTCATTTCAGATACATCAATCAATTATTGCGTATCTGGAGGCGTCCATTGTGAGAAAACCATTTGAGATGATCTAGAAACTTATTGCATAAGTATTTATTCCTTGATCCGATCAAAGAATCCTAATACTTTGCCAATTTGTTTCACTTTTGAATTCTTTGAACCTTTCAAATAATTCACACTTGTATTTCAGCAAATACACACATTCAACTCTTTGAATGATCATCTCCTTTATTATACTAATTTGTTCAATATGCAAAATTATTTTCATGTAAGTCAAGTATACAAAATTTATTTAAGTAAATTCCAGGTTCTATTCAAAACATTATTATTATAAATAGAACAACAATTGTTCTTAATTATAATACCAAAGATTTCATTGTCCAACAATAAAATGGAAATAATATTTTTAACAAGAACTGGAATACAATAACAACTTATTGACTTAATAGATTTGCCCGTAGGCATTGCTAAACAATAAGTTCCTATGGCTAATGTAGCAACCTTTTCTTCATTTCCCACATATAGGATTACTTATATTTGTTTAGCTTTCTACTTCTGCTTGGTCCCTTCATAAATCTATATTTATGATAACCAAAGTCGGTATCCAATACCCAAGTAGAACCTCGACTTAAAGAAAAATTTGTTTCAATCATGAACAAAAATCGTATTATAAATCAAACTTCACTAAGCTTCTTTGGTTAGCCTCTCGCAAGATGCTTCTCGCAGCTTCTTTCCAAAGTCCGTGCTTATTGCGGTGGAAGCAAACTCCTTTGCTATCCGTGACGCTTTTGTTCTTATTATCCTTTGTTTTTGCCTTTTCATTTACCTTCTTTGAATCGCTCTTCTTTTCGTAAGATCCTTTGCCCCTACCAAGAAGACTTGGTTTTTCTTGGTTGGAAAGTGACTCTCAACATTTTTCAATATGTTAAGCAAATTAGCGAGGTGATATATCTAGCTTGTTCATACGAAAAATTCACAACAATTGTGAAAGGAGTCCGGGAGTGAGTGCAAGATCAAATCTTGGCTCAACTCCCCATCCATGACAAAACCCGTTGTCCTAATTGTTCAATCAAATTGATCATGTTTAGAACTTTTTATCTGCATTTATAGTGCCATTGGCCATTCTAGATCTAAAGAGCTCCTTAGATATCTCGATATCTATCGGTCCTACTTTCCTCACCATCAACTACTTGATGTGCGGAATATATAGTAGTAGCATCTATAGTTTCATCTTTGATCTTTGAAGCTCGTTACACATAGATGCGAGCATGATGCATTGAGCCAACTGTGCATCATCTTGCCAATTTCTAAAAGTAGCAATGACTTCCTCAGAGGCATTGTCTGCAACCATTGCAGGGATAGGCGTATTAAGGACATAAGATAGCTTTTCAGCCATGAGAACTATTCTCAAATTCCTTAACCAATCCGTTTAATTCGGTTTGGTTAATTTAGCATTTAATATGCTTCGCAGTGATAGTAATTTTTAGACATTGTAAAATTCTGTAAATGAATTTGTAATTAACAACATTTTAACATACATTCTTTTATTAATTACCAAAATAAATTATGTCTTGTTTTAAATTGGTATCTCCCACTATTTTCTTCAAACTATATTACCCTCACTTATATAGTTCGGCAAAATTTAATTAAAGATTTGCTAGTGAGAATAAGGATCCCATTTCAAATGTATATAACCTTGTGGTGACACAACAAACTATATATAAATAAATAGGTAGACAACTTTTGTCAATTACATCAACTATGCAACTCCTTTTCTTTTGCCTCTTAGATTATTTTGATCAAGTGGTGGCACATCCGAATCAAAATTATCCAAGTTAAGTCCGACCTAGCACTCCATATATTCAAAAAGAAAAATATCATCCTTGTGGTGACACAACAAAACAATATTGTTCAATTTTCTTTATAAGCATCAAATGTGATAAATTAACATCTTAAATACTTAATACTTGCCTTGTGGTGACACAACAAACTCATATTAAATATTTAATACTACGTTAATTTTATCATTCTAGAAGGCGACGCTTCGATATTCCAAATATCTTTGAACGCTTAGGACTTAATATAAAAATTGAGGGGTTTGTTATTAATTTGTCTCATCTTGTTTAGCTAGCGGCATGCACATATATATATAAAATACGCCGTATATTAATGAACATGCGAAGCATGTTTGCATAATATATAATATATATAGTATAAGCATGCACATATAGAATACTATATTCTACCCGGATTGATTATGGACTTTTATTCTAGTTTGGTTCACTAGAGCCACCAAGTGAACCAAAAGGTCAAACCCTGTAGGGTGCAAGAAATAATATTTAAATATAACTATTACTTTTAAACCCGGGCTCCATTACAAACGGGTTTTCAAGCTCCTTGCTCCTTGATCTCCAATTTTTCAAAATTAATTCTAACTATTCCTATTACAAAACTATTTAAAATAAATAGAAACCTTGATCGTGGTCGAGGGAAAGTACATAGGAGGAGATAGAATTTACATTAAGAAAAATTAGAGAAGACGCAGTACGCAGAGACCCCATTTAATAAAACCCATACATTCATGCATCCAACTAAAATAAAATCCAATCACATCGTCAATAGTCCATAATCAATCCCATTTATTATCATACACATCACCATATGCATCAATAAATAACATTCATCTTATGAATAATAAACATTTAATATATATATTGATATCATTTAATGGGCAAATTTAGTTAGTATAAAATCTAATTTTGAATCAAAATAAACTCCTTTATTTTAATCCAAATTTAAATCAAAATAAAACTATTTTATTTTAATTTATCCAATTTTGAATAAAATAAACTATTTTATTTTAATCAAAATCTTTAATCAAAATAAACTCCTTTATTTTAATTAATTATGGAATCCAATTCCATGTAATAAAAAAATCTTAATTAAAATAAACTCTTTTATTTTAATTAATTATGGAATCCAATTCCATGTAAAAAAAAAAACTTTTTTATTAAAGGAAACACGGATATTCTTTTCCTATTCACAAATAAACTCCTTTATTTTGAATAATATGAAATCTTATTCCATATTTAAATAAACTCCTTTATTTAAGGAAATTAGGATTCTCTTTCCTATTCACAAATAAACTCTTTTATTTTTTGAATAATATGAAATCTTATTTCATATCTAAATAAACTCCTTTATTTAAGGAAAAATATAATCCAATTTCAACTCCAATTAGTTATCATGGAATCCAATTCCAACTCTAATTAGTTAGCATGAAATCTAATTTTAAAATTAAAATAAACTCTTTTATTTTAATATTAAAATAAACCTTTTATTTTAAGATTAAAATAAACCTTTTATTTTAATTATAAAATTATTAAGATTAAAATAAAACTTTATATTTTAATATTAAAATAAACCTTTTATTTTAAAATTTTATATAAAGATTAAAATAAACTCTTTTCTTTTAATTATAAAATAAAAGAGTTTATTTTATTTTATAATTCAAATAAAAAAGTAGCGCCCATGGCCTAATGGATAAGGCATCTGACTTCTAATCAGGCGATTGGGTTCGTGTAAAACTCAGGCTATCCTGACTTCCAAAATAAACAATTCACGTGCTTCTCTTTCAAAAAACTTGTTAACCTTTTTTTTTTTTTTTTTTTTTTTTTTTTTTAAAACGTGAATGTTAATTTCCGTGCATAGCATGATTTCCGTTATAGCATTTGTTTCCTGTTAACTTTTGAAATCCATGAATTCCGTGCCATGCTCCCTTGTAAAAGAATATATATAATATATATATATACTCCTGCCAAAAAAAAAATGAACTGCCGATTTTTTATTTATTTATTTATTTATTTATTAAATTTTATACAATAAAATTATGCCCAATTAAATTGTTCTAAACACATATCAATATAATATCAAATTAAAACTATTAATAATTCGCATAAAGGTTTGGCTCTGATGCCAATGTTAGGTTTGTAATATTCATGTGCGCAATCAAATTGCATAAATTAGCGGAAGCGAGTAAAATTAGAGTTTAAAAATTTTACAAACCATATACCCGGATCACCCTTTATGCACAATTATTAATTAAACGAAAAGAAAAGAATAAAATCATACCCTTGAAGATCGAGCTTCCTCAGGTACAAGTTCACCTCCAATCCTTTTCACGTTCAACTTGAATCCACCGGGTTTGGTTCCTTCCTTTGATCAACGTTAGCCACCCATATGTTTGGCCTCTAGAGGTGATCCACCAAGGAAAATAAAGATTCAAGAAGAAGGGGTATTGGCTCAACCCTAGTTTTCTATCTCTATAGAAAGGGCGTACTCTCCAACAAATTGGAATTATGTCGTATGTTGTAAAAGTCAACCACTCCCACCACCCATAATAAGACTCCTCTTATTTATAGATGTGGGCAACCCACCTTAACAATTAAGGAATTGGGTTTTATTTAATTAATTAAATTCTTTTAATTAATTAAGCTCCCTAATCTTATTAGGGATAATTAATTAAACTCTTTTAATTAATTTAACCTCCTAATCTTATTAGGAATAAATGAGAGTACTTATATTAAATTAATTCCTAAACTCTTTTAGAAATTAAAATAATAATAATTGTAATAATATTAATAAGACTCCTCTTATTAATTTATATTTAATATTTCTAAAATATTAAATAATAAATATTAAGCTATTTAATTTATTCTATCACCATAGATTAAATTAAATATACATAACATATTATTACGATTATGCCATTAACTTCTTGAATAATTATTCTTCCTTTTATGGTGTGACCCTTTTAGGTTCTCCATATTAAACCTTTGTGAATAAATCAATTAGAACAATTCTAATCTTATTTAAATAAATAAATTAAACAATTAATTTATTTAAATAAATAATATTTATTCTACAATAGGGATAAGCCTCCTGCGATGATCAACGACTTTTCGGATAATATAGATTTCAACATTAATCATTAAAGAACCTTTGAGTAAATAGTTACCGTGACAATTCAATCCTTCCACCATACAATGTCCCAATTAAATATAAGACATGGAATTATCACAAGTCTTATTTTATTTAATTATATGTATTTCGATCCTTAAATGCACAACTCCAAATAATGCAAATTAGAAACTCCTTTCTAATTTCATTCTGCCTTGGCCAAGGACTACTAGGTTGTCATTTATCGAATCACATAGGACATTTCTCTTCTTTTATTAGAAGTGGTAGATTCTTTATTGATCATGCATTATCTCCATGTACAACTTATTATACCCAAGCATACCCTTTGATATACCCTAAGGGTCTTAAGGAATAAGTCAAAGTATAACTCATCATACACAAGATATTATGATGATCTCAAGTCCAAGGATCACTTGTACTACTATCACTACTGAGAATTCCTATCGACAGCAAATAAAAACTCCATTAGGTATTCCTTAGCGAGCCACGCTCAAAGAACTTATTCTCTAATAAGCACCTACATACTTGCTTTAGTGTCTCCACACAAATGATCATGAGATCAATCATCCTCATCCAATGAGCAAGCAACGTATGTACCAATCTATCCGGATTCACTAATCCCCAATTTAGTAATCCAATGATTGGGAACTATTTTAGTTTTAAGCTTTCTAAGAATTTAGATCTCATTAGAATGATCATCATCATTATTTTAAAAGCGTTGCTTAAAACTATGGGTTTATCACATATTATAAAACAGCATCATGTAGATAATTAAAAGCCTTTAATAAATTAATACTTTTTATTAATAAATGAATAAGATTGTTACAAAGTATATGCTTTATCATCAAACATGATTGGCTTGTGTGCATACTACTTTCAATAAAGAGCTTCGCCGACGACATGACTACCAAGTGGGCACAATTTTGCAAATCTAACTGGACCCTTGATCTTTGGCGGAGAAGGAACTTGGGGCACTAATAACATCGACTCATCCTCGTTGGTACTCATAGATAGTTCTTCACAGATCTTATTTTCATTATCCCCACTTGTCTCATTTTTTTCAACATCTCGTGTCTCATCCAGTTATAGATTTGGCTCGGGCACTTCATCAATCTTGGAATCCTCATCATAACACCAATTGTTTTGAGGACAGTTGTTCAAGGCTTTGAGCATTTGATCCATCTGGTTCTGCAGATTTTAAATTGATATCTCTTGATTCTGAATTGACCGCTCTTGATTAATCCTCCTCTCCTCATTTGATGCTATGAACTTGGACAACAATTCCTCCAACCTTGAATTATCTGTCTCAGTTTTGGAATCCATGTATTGAAGACCATGGGTTGAAGTGGTGATGAGTTGTTCCATCTGGTATTGAAAATTGTGGCTCGATATTTCTTGACTCATCATCCTCTCCTCTTGGTTTGCTATGAGCTTTGATAGTAATTCCTCCAAATTTGACTTTTCTTCTTGTGGCAATAGAGGTTTACATGAAAATTACGGTGTGTATGTTGGATTTAGAGCATAGTATTGGTCTTCATAAGTATAGCTCCATGACGAATCCGGGTGATACCCCCAAACTTGATGATAATTAGCATATGTATAATCGTTGAGGTACCACTGTGTTGTCTCGACCCAAAACTAACGGTGCATTGATGACTCGGATGATTATCAGCATAATAATTGCAATTAACTGCTATCCTTCGATTACGTTGGGCTGCAACAATGTCCAACCTCCTCGAAAGTGTCTCAAGCTGTGCTGATAATGCAGAAAATGCACTGAGACCATCAATCCACTCTCCCCTTGGCTGAGTCATTCTCGTATATGGCCATTGATAATTAAATTTTGCCATGGTACCTGAAAAGAAAGAAAAATAGGAAGAGAATTAAATAAAAAGAAAAGAAATATTTAAATTAAGACTAATTTGATTGAAGCTAATATTGGCAAAAATATATTAACTAATTCCCCGGGAACGGTGCCAAAAACTTGTTGGGTAAAATCTAATTACGCACAACACGCAAGTATACGTGGTCAACAAGTAATAAAGTGATAAGTTGAGTATCGTTCCCACAAAGAATTATTTAATAAGAATTACCAATTACTAACCTATGACCAATTTAATCTTATTTAAACAAATGTGTTAGTTCCCGGAGGCACATAGATATCTAGAAGGGGGGGTTGAATAGATATATAAAAACTTTTCTTTTTAACTAGTTAGTTTTAAAGGTGATTAATGCACAACGGAATGAGTATTTGATAAACCTTCTTTTAGATATCTTGAATTAATGAGAGTGAGGCAGTTATGGTAGTTATAGCAGTTATAAAACAAATATAATGGACAAACAGTTTTAAGTGGTTCAGAGCGTTTAAAGCTCCTAATCCACTCTTCTACTTCTCGAGTAGGAAATCAACTAAGGATGTCTGTTACATTTCTTGAATCTCACAGATTCCTTCTAGACCAGTAGTTTAGGTACTTCTTAGTTCACTCTTGAACTCTTCAAGTCCTTCTAACTGGGAACTCTTACTTCAGTTGGTTGGTAATTGTTGAGTTTGTGATTGATGTTACTCAGTTGCAGTTAAGCACTTGTTCGAAGGAACTGAGTAGCTGAGCAAGCTTTCTCTTTTTCTCAGATCGTAGAGTTAAGCGTTGAGTGTTCTTTTGCGTTTTTGTTCAATGCTTGCACACTTGTATCTTCTGCATATATGTGTTTCTTGAAATCTATCCGTTGAAGCCTTTTGTTGAAGCATTAAATGCGTCTGACATTTCTAAATTTTGATGGAGACTTTTCTTCACACCTTCTGAATTGCATTCTGGCCCACTGACACAGTAGCCTGCTTTCTCACCTAACACCTGAAAAGGTGTTTTTCCTCTGTCCTATGGTCCTTTCCTTAGCTTCTTGAATACGTTTCATTTGTTGAATACTAAGGATATCTTTTGTACCGTTGGGACTGGAGAGGACTTCAACGTTTCAAACCCATTCCACTTTTGCTGGAATTTGTCTTTACATAAGAGTAGGGCTTAATGCATCTGACATAAGGCAGATGATACTCTATGATCCATATCGTGGTGTTTTGTCACATTGGTGCTTAGGCTGAATCAGAACACTACGATCTTCATTTGTTCGTCTTTCAGACTCTACGTTTCCGAGATCACTCAACGAGTTTTACTTGCTCGTTGCGCGGACTCTACATTTCCAAGAGCACACTACGATCTCTGAGTTAACTTTGGCAAACGTCTGGACCACTCCACGATTACTGAAGAGTCCCTTCAAGGTAGATACACTACGATCTTCTAAGCTCTACGATCCTGCCTTAGCTTCTGCATTCTGTTGATCAGCTAGATAGACTACAATTCTTTTCAAGACCTATCTATTTCTTTCTAGTCATAGATCAACCTAACATCTTTGATCTCTTTATCTATACAAGTGAACATTAAAGGCTTAGATCAACCTAACAATTTTGATCTATCACTAAGTCCTTGTACATATATTCCTTGAAGGACTTTACATATAATTATGAGCATTTACTTTAAACATCAAATCAAAATATGCAGTCTTCCAACAAAATGATTTAATAATTTAATTTTAAATAATTAAATAAACTATTACTAACTATCCCTAGAATGAAACAAGATATTAAAGACTTGAGATTATAATTTCACTTATTATTTCATTTAAATCAACACACTTCCTATTAAGCCAAATTAGTTATACTGGATTGTTAATCAATAACACAAAAGTAAATATATGTCAATCTCTAATTGCACCATACTCATATCAAATCAAATCCACAGATGATAGAATCAATTTGAACACCCTAATTAACTAACCCACTATATCTCTATGTGAATGACAATTAAAAAGGGTTTCAGTTCAAGTTCTTATTAGACTACATGTAATGCTTCGGTATATCTCTATCCTAAGCACACATCATGAATTCCAACTCCATGTAGAACACATAAATACATGATATTATGATCAGATATAAACCCATAATCCGTTTCTCAAGTTCATATGGATTATCACATTAATTGTTAGCTAGGCAATTAAGCAGTTAAGAACGAATCATAATAGACAATCCAAATATTGCTAATAAGACTAACATGAAGTATATCAAAGTAAACTACACAATAAGATCCATAGTAATCTCAAAACAGAGTTTAATTCATAATTGAACTAGAATCCATCATCCACAATTGATTAAGCATTTAAAAGATACACATAAATAAGATAAGAAATTAGAATTAAGATAAACAAATCTGCATTCTCTTACTTCCAATTTGATTCCCCAATGATAATCAATAGCTTCAATATTCAAATGTAACATAATCTAGGGTTCCTAATCTAAGAAAGAAAGTAAAGAATAATATTTTATGGCGCGCCCCGCGCTACTTCTTTTTCTGTTCCGACGTCATTTGGTAAAACAGGCATAACTTTTGATCCACAAGGAGTTACGGTACCTGCCACCTATAAAATCGTAGATATTGACGAGGTCTACAACTTTCATTCTTTGAGATTTGATAGATTCGGGCCGTATAAAGGTCGAAATAGGGCTTGAATCAGATGTTATGTAAATAGCAAGCATGACAACTCTTAGTTTTGATCTTCGTTGATAAAAAGGTCATAACTCTCGCATCCGAGCTCTGATTGGGATGATTCAAGATGTTCTGGAAAGTTGAGAAGTAGAGATACAATAAAATCCAAGTTTCAAGCCAAGAACATGCATCCAACTTGGTGTTAAAAGCCCTGAAATCTTCCCTTCTTGCACTTGCATGCATATTTTACTCCAAAAGACGTCCAAATTGCTTTTCCTTACCTCTTTATGCCCATGTCATTTCATAGCCTATAAAATAACATAAAATGTATGAAATGAACACACAATGCATGCAAGGTAACTACAAAACATAGGTTTAAGCAACTAATTCAAGTAATAGATACCGGATAAGTAGGTATAAAACCTAGTTATCAGTTGCCTTGAGCCCAGTTCTGGTTAATTATTCCCACAGTCATGTTCTATCATGTTGTGACATAATATTTGAACTCATACACTGCTGCCCAATTGATTATTTCTGAAAAGGATCAAAAGGAACTATCAAACCTTATTTAATTCTAACAAACACTTGCTATTAAAATTTTAAATAACTATATTAATAATGGACTAATTAATTAAAGAAGTAAGAATTAAACAAAAAGGGAGAAAAGTGATAGAATATATGTAATGGAGAATTAAACAAATAGGGGGAGAGAGATTTGATGGGGTGCCTCGCATCGAGCGCTCGGTTTATAGTCCGTTAGCTGGACTCTTTTCTTGACACCGCTATCCAATTCCCCTACGATAAGCTAGAAACCCTCTATCCATTAGAACTGCAACATGCGTTGGAAGGTTCCCCATCATGAGAGTCTTTGAATTAAAACCACCTAGCATATTTCTTGTACATGATGTCCCCATTTCTATCGCATATCCAGGTTCTTCTTCCATTGTATTTGTGAATAGATCTTTGCATTGAGGCATGAAAAATACAACTGGTTTTTATTCTTCTATTTTCTCTTCCTCGGCCCACCATGGTTTGTAAAATTCCTTACTATCATAAAGATCTTTTCATTGAATGTGACTACCAAGGGGACATGAGTGTGCAAAATGCACTGGATTTTTCAACTCTGGTTGAGAAGGCACATGGGGTATAATAAAGGTCATCTAATATTCTTCATTTTCCATATCCCCAGTTGTCTCCTCATTGTCCACTCCTTTCAGTTCATCCAGTGGCATGTACACTTCTGGCTCTCCATCAATTTCATCATCCATGTTATAGCACCAATTGTTTTGAGGACGATTGTTCATGGCTTCGAACATTCGATCCATCTGATTCTGAAGATTTTGAATTGACATCTGTACTCAATCATCTTCTCCTCAGTTAACGCTATAAACTTGAACAATAATTCATCCAGTCTTGAACTATCTTTTTCAGTTTTGAAATCCATGTATTGAGGACCATTCATTGAGGAGTTAATGAGTTGTTCCATCTGTCTATTAAGATTTTGGGTTGATAACTCCTGACTCATTATCATCTCTTCCTAGTCTGCTATGATCTTTGACATGAATTCCTTCAACTCTAAATTTTCTTCTTGTTGCATTGGAGGTGGATATGCGAATTCTGATGGATATGTTGGACTTGGAATGCAGTATTGGTCTTGATAGTTATAACTCCATGTAGAATCTGGATGGTACCCCCAACCTTGATGATAATTGGGATAAGCATAGTTGTTGAGGTAATCACCCACATACTATGTTGGTCCAAATCTATCTGTGCATTTATTACTCTGATGATTGCCTGCACAATAATTACAGACTACTGTGATCTTTTGACTACATTGAGCTATAAGAACGTTAAGCCTCTTTGAAAGTGTTTTAATTTGTGCTGACAATTCTGAAAATACATTGAGACCTTCAATTCTTGTGTCCCTTGATTTAGTCATATTTGCATATGGCCATTGATAAGCAAAGTCGTCCATGGTACCTGAAAAGAGAAATACAAGAAGATAATTAAAATGAAATAAAATGTTTAAATCAAAACTAATTTGATCAAAATTAATGTTGGCAAAAATTATTAAACTAATTCCCCGGCAATGGCACCAAAAACTTATTGGTCGTTTTACCGATCAATATATGCGTGCAAGTATACACGGTCAACAAGTAATAAAGAGTAAGTAAAGTATCGTTTCCACGGAGAATTAACTAATAAAATTCACTAAGCACTAACCCGTGACCGTTTCAGTCTTATTTAAATGATTTATTTGCTATCTATATATCTAAACTATGAAATTAAATAGGCCTAACTATCCCTAGAGTGAGATTAAATAATGAAGACTCACAATTTCATCTATTGAGTCACTTAAATCAACACACTTTCTGTTAAGCCAAATTAATTGTATCGAATTGTTGGTCGAGAACACGAAAGTAAAGCATAGACATCTCTCAATGTACCATACCCATATCATATATAATCTACAGTTGATAAAATACATATTAACACCCACATTACCTAAACCACTATATGTCTATGCTATTTACAAATAATTAAGGTTTAAGCCCAAGTTCTCAATTGACTACGAGCGGTGCTTCGGTATATGTCTATCCTAAGCACAAATTATACATCCCATCACATTGTAGAACATGCAATCACAAGCTATTAAGATCATATCTAAATCCATACTTCGTCTCTCAAGTTCATATGGATTATCACAGTAATTGATGGTCAATTAACTAAGTAAATAAGCATGAATCTTAATAGATAATCCCAAAGCAATCAATAAGACTAACAATGAAGTATATCAAAATAAACTAGGCAATAGAATCCATTGCAATCCCAAAATAGAGTTTAACTCGTAGATTAATTAAATCCATCATCCACAAATTGAAATAACATCATAAGAATAAAAATAGGAATCAAAGAGAGGATAAGGTTAAAGAATTAAACTGCAAATCTATTCTCTTGGTCCAAGTTTGAATCTTTAATGCTATCCAATTGATTAAGTCTTCAAATCTGATCAGATCTAAAAAATAGCTACTAAATCTACTCTAATCTAATATTGAAAGTAAAAAGAAGAAAAGAGAGCAATCCTAAACTAAGCTGTCCCCTCTCAAAGGTTGGAATATGCCTTCATACTGAAAATAAGTCCAATTATATATATGTCTGGTTCGTATTCCCCTTCTACAAGCAATAACTCTATTGGATAACTTAATTAAAAGTCAGCCTGCAGGAATAGACCAACGCATCTGCGCTATGATTGTGCCTTAGAGTGGCATAACTATGCTGTGTGAGATCTGGGAAAACTACCAGGCGCAGCTGCGAGTGTCAAAGGCCAAGCTGGGCGCAGCTATGTCATGCACCAGCTGGCCTTGACTTGTTCTGCTATAATCTTCTGATGTCTTTCCATTGCATAGCTTCTTACTCCATGTTTTCCTTCCATCATCAAGCCATCATAATTAGCTCCATTTACACCAAGAGAGTTCTCATTAATGAAACTACAAAAGAAAGCAAAAATGTATAAAAAACTATACAATAAAATGAGTTTAAACAACAAATTAAGTTGGTTTATATCTAAATAAGTGGTAGTAAAACCACTTATCAATTCTAGACCCAGAGGTGGAGGAAAGGAATCAAAGGTGCAAACAAGAGATAAAGAGACATTTGGCAAACATGCGCGTCCTGGTCTATATGGATGGTATGAATAGGGACATCCCAGATGATGATTGTCCAGACTTTATAGTTATAATTCAAGAGAAGGAGGTCGATAACAACCCTTTCATCACTGTCGTCCACCAGGACTTAACCCTTGGCAATTGGAGCAGCACTCCTTGCATATGCCGACAAGGGTAAAAAGGGCATTAACTCCTTCTGCCCTATAGATAGCAATAAATTCTTACTTTTGTTGTATAGTATTAGCAGTTGTTTTTGTCATTTCATTCTAACACTTTGTATGATTAAACAGTTTCATATATTAAATGAATGCATTTTGTTTCAGGACTCTAAAGTTAGATGTGCCTAAACTTGTTGATGAGGTGCCTATTCTTCATAAGGACTGCAACTTTGATGTAAAGTTGGACTCTGACTTGATGGAGATGGAACAAGAGGACTATGAGATACCTCAGGATATCAAAGAATGGGTCGAAGATAAACCCAAGCCAAATCTTGAGCAAACAACCTCTTTTAACCTTGGAACCTCAGAAAACCCCAAACAAATCCAGATTGGTACGGACCTTACTCCAAACCAAAGGAATGACATGGTTACTCTATTGACCCAATTCCAGGATGTGTTTGTATGGTCTCATGAAGTCATGGTCAATTTGTTAACTGACATCGTCATTCATCGCCTTCCCATAAAAGAGGGATTAAATCCAGTCAGACAGAAACTCAGGCGATTAAAACCTGAGTGGAGTTTGAAAGTCAAAGAAGAAACTGTGAAACAATTTCAAGCCGGCATCATCATGGTATCAACATACCCTGAGTGGCTATCCAACATAGTTCCCATGCCTAAACCCGGAGGGAAGGTGCGAGTTTGCGTGGATTACAGGGATCTGAAAAAAGCTTGTCTCAAAGATAGCTTTCCTGTACCATTCATCCATATACTCATTGACAATACAGCTCTGTATGACATGTACTCCTTCGCTGACTACTTTGTGGGGTACCATCAAATCATAGTTGCTGAATAGGATCGTGAAAAAACTACATTCATCACTCCTTGGGGAACCTTTTGCTACAGACGGTTGTCATCCATCCTCATCAATGCCGGAGGTACCTATCAGCGAGCCATGATGGCACTTTTCAATGATTTAATGCACAAAGAGATAGAAATCTATGTGGATGACATCATTGTCAAGTCCCGAAGGGAGGAAGATCACCTAGATCATCTCAAAAAGCTTTTCAACCGATTGCGTAAGTACAACTTGAAGCTGAACCTAGCCAAATGTGCCTTTGGCATTAAATCAGGCAAATAGTTAGGATTCCTAGTTAGCCACAAAGGCATTGAGCTGGATCCTGTAAAAATCCAAGCCATCACGAAAATGCCCATACCCCATATAGAGAAGGAAATACGGGGATTTTTCGGAAAAATCAACTTCATCAGCCAATTCATCTCCAAACTCACAGCAACCTGTGAACCCATCTTCAAGTTGTTAATGAAGAACTCCTCCATGAAATGAAATGATGAGTGTCAGAAAACCTTCCTTCTCATCAAAGAGCAGCTAATCAAAGCTCCTATTTTGGTACCTCCCAAGGATGGTGTTCCCCTGTTTATGTACCTATCAATCAAAGACAACTCTATATGCTGCATGTTGGGGCAGAAAGATGATAGAGGCCAAAAAAGAGCTATCTATTACCTCAGCAAGAGATTCAACTGCAATGAAAACAAGTACACTCTGATTGAGAAAATTTGTTATGTATTAGTGTGGGCTTCCATGAGGTTACAGCTGTTAGGTTTGTAATATTCATGAACGCAATCAAATTGCACAAAATAAGCGGAAGCATGAAATATCAGAGTTTAAAATTTTACAAACCATATACCCGGATCATCCTTCATGCGCAATTATTAATTAAACGAAAAGATAAAGAACAAGAATCATACCCTTGAAGATTTGAGCTTCCTCAGGTACAAGTTCACCTCCAAATCCTTTCGCATTCAACTTGAATCCACCGGGTTTGGTTCCTTCCTTTGATCAATGTTAGCCACCCAAGTGTTTGGCCTCTAGAGGTGATCCACCAAGGAAGAAGAAATATTCAAGAAGATGAGTATTTGGCAAAATCCTAGTTTTTCTATCTCTCATAGAAAAAGTGCGTACTCTCCAACAATTGGAATCACATCTAATGATATCTGATATAAGACTCCTCTTATAAAGATATCAGTTAACCCTTCTAATCTAATTAGAAAATAGGCTATTATTTAATTAATTAAATTCCTTTAATTAATTAAGCTCTCTAATCTTATTAGGGATAATTAATTAAACTATTTTAATTAATTTGCCTCCTAATCTTATTAGGAATAAATGGGAGTACTATATTAAATTAATTTCCAACTCTTTAGAAATTAAAATAATAATAATTGTAATAATATTAATATGACTCCTCTTATTAATTTATATATTTAATATTTACAAAATATTAAATAATAAATATTATGTTATTTAATTTATTCTATCATCATAGATTAAGTTAAATACACTTAACATATTATTACGATTATGCCATTAACTTCTTAAATAATTATTCTTCCTTTTATGGTGTGACTCTTTAGGTTCTCCATATTAAATCGGTTGTGAATAAATCAATTGGAACAATTCTAATCTTATTTAAATAAATAAATTAAGCAATTAATTTATTTAAATAAATAATATTTATTCTAAAATAGGGATAAGCCTCCCTAGCGATTAACGACTTTTCAGATAATATAGATTTCAACATTAATCATAAAAGAACCTTTGAGTAAATAGTTACCGTACAATTCAATCATTCCACCATACTATGTCCCAATTAAATATAAGACATGAAATTATTGTTAAGTCTTATTTTATTTTATTACTAGTAATTGCTCGTGCCTGAATGCACGACATAATAAAAAATTAGATTAAAATTCAAAAAATACTATATTACCTAAAGACTTTTTGCAACCTAAAATAACTTACAATCATATATATACAATTATCATAATTCTCTTGCACCACCATAATAATTAATATTTCTATAAAAATAATTATGCGTAAAAATTTAAACACATCTACAAAACTTACAAATCATCAATAATAATTTTCATAATTCACCACACCACCATTAATAATAATAATTATTATTATAATTATTATGATAATAGTAATAATAACAACAACAACAACAACAACAACAACAATAATAATAATAATAATAATAATAATAATAATAATAATAATAATAATAATAATAATAATAATATTATTATTATTATTATTATAAATATTATAATATTAGTAATTATTATAATTATTATTATATAGTTATTACAATTATTATTATTATTATTATTGTTATTATTATTATTAATTGATTTGAGCGAGAATTTTTAGGGGTAATTTAGATTTGGGCGGGAATTTTTAGTGTGACATGAAATGTGAGCCTTTAGATTATGTTGGAAGAATTTAGATGAAATCTGAACTGTCCTTGTGCTTTGTCAAATGAAAAATTCAAAATGGGTTCTGTTTTATTATATAGATATGTATTTCGACTCTTAAATGCACAACTCAAAATAATGCAAATTAGAAATTCCTTTCTAATTTAATTTTGCCTTGGTCAAGGACTACTGTGTTGTCATTTATTGAATCACATAGGATATTTCTCTTCTTTTACTAGAAGTGGTAGATTCTTTATTGATCATACATTATCTCCATGTATAACTTATTATACCCAAGCATACCCTTTGATATACCCTAAGGGTCTTAAGGAATAAGTCAAAGTATAACTCATCATCCATAAGATACTATGATGATCTCAAGTCCAAGGATCACTTGTACTACTATCACTATAGGAATTCCTATTGACAGGCAAGTAAAACTCCATTAGGTATTCCTTAGCGAGCCATGTTCAGTGAACTTATTCTCTAATAAGCATCTACATACTTGTTTTAGTGTCTCCACACAAATGACCATGAGATCAATCATCCTTATCCAATGAGCAAACAACGTACGTACCAATATATCCAGATTCACTAATCCCCAATTTAGTAATCCAACGATTGGGAACTATTTTAGTTTTATGCTTTCTAAGAATTTAGATCTTATTAGAATGATCATCATCATTATTCTAAAAGCATTGCTTAAAACTATGGGTTTATCACATTTTATAAAGCAACATCATGTAGATAATTAAAATCCTTTAATAAATTAATACTTTTTATTAATAAATGGATAAGATTGTTACAAAGTATATGCTTTATCATCAAACATGATTGTCTTGTGTGCATACTTCTTTCAATCTCCCACTTTCACTAAAGTCAATCGCCATGGTATCTCATACTCATTTTCTCTAAGTGACGATTATCCTGCTGTTGGATAAGCTTCAGTAAATGGTTATGTAATATTATTCTTGAGAATTCACTATCTCTATAGTGATTTCCCATTTTCAATGATTCTTTCAAATCAAATGAAAGTACTATAATACATGTTTAGATCTAGGACGAGACTTAGGAACTATTCCTAGTTCTGTATTGAACTTTTCATCTAATTAATCAACTCGAAGCTTCATTTACAGCTACATACTTTGTCTTTATCACTAAACCAGCAACTCTTTGATATTTGGAACCTATCCAATTCACTACACCACCGTTCAAGGTAACGCTTTACCCTAAAGTGGATTTCCTGCCGTCTTGGTTAGTCTGAAAAACTTGAGTCTGTTAAGCCTTCTAGTTTTAATTCAGACCCACCATGATATTATCACATCCTTAGTGCCGATTAAGTACTTTAAGATGTTTTTCACTGTCTTATAGTGATCTTCTCTAGAATATGGTCGATCATCATCAAGTCTCGTACATTTCATTGCATACATGATAGTTACTCATGCGATCACTCTTTTATGAGTCTAAGGGGACTATTAAGAGAGATACACTCAAGGGCTCATCATCATAAGACATCTCTTAGAGTTTGCCATGCTAAAGACTTTAGCATCAAATGAATATACGTTCCTTGGGTTAAGTTGAGCATCATCTTAAATCTATCTATATAGATTTGTATCCCCAATTACGATACTCTTCCCAAATCATTCATGGAGGAATGTTTCGACAACTTTATCTTTACTGATTCTAGCATTGGCATGTCATTCCATATCCGTAATATATCAACATATAATACTAGAAATGTTCACGATGCTCCCACTGACCCTTTTGTACACACTAGGTTAATTTTTGTTTTTCAAAAAATCACACTCTTTTGATTATTTCATCAAAACGAATGTTCCATTTTTGAGAAGCTTGCTTCAATCCATTTTTCTGAGTGTCTACAACTCTTACCTCATCATATGTTACTAGATCATCATCTTCTATGATGCGTACCTCATCATCATCATCATCATCTATGATGAATCCATACCTCTCATGTATCTTCGGTACTATTCTAGATTTACGATTCAGTTGTGGTACACTAGTTCTATCTACAGGTTCCTCTTATTTGACTTATAGTGATTTTGTGGTTCTCGAACTCTTCAAGATCTATTATCCTCCCACTAGCTCCTTTAATAATAAACACCTTTATCTTAGAAGGTAGCGTGTGTTGCAACAAACACCTTTTGCTAAGTAAAAGTATAGAACATATACCCTAAACTTACTTTAAGATGTCCCACAAATCGACACTTGTCAAATCTTGTCCCAAACTTATCCCTTTGAAACATTTTCACATAAGTTGGACAACCCATTATCTTAACATACTTAAGATTAGGAATCCTCCCTATCCATAACTCTTATAGAGTCTTGGGGTCGAATTTTGAGGTTACCTTTTTCGTAGATATGTAGCCAATTCTAGTGCATGACCCTAGAGGGATACTAGAATGTCGGTAAAATCATTATGGATCGTACCATGTCCAACAAGGTATGATTTTTCCTTTTAAATGCATCAATCAATTATTACGTATTAGGACGAGTCCATTGTGACAAAACCATTTGAGATGATCTAGAAACTCATTGCACAAGTATTTATTCCTTGATCCGATCAAGGAATCCTAATACTTTACCAATTTGTTTCACTTCTGAATTCTTTGAACCTTTCAAATAATTCACACTTGTATTTCAGCAAATACACACATTCAACTCTTTAAATGATCATCTCCTTTTCTTATACTAGTTTATTCAATTTTCAAAATAATTTTTCATGCAAGTCAAGTACACAAAATCCATTAAGTAATATTCTAGTTCTATAAAAACATTATTATTATAAATAGAACAACAATTATTCTTAAATATAATACCAAAGATTTCGTTGTCCAATAATAAAATAGAAATAATGTTTCCAACGAGAACTAGAATACAATAACAACTTATTGACTTAATAGAATCACCCGTAAGTTGTGCTAAACTACAAGTTCCCATGGCTGATGCATCAACCTTTGCTTCTTTCCACACATAGGATTACTTGTCTCTTGTTTAGCTTTCTATTTTGCTTGGTCCCTTCATAAATCTATATTTATGATAACCAAAGCCGGTATCCAATACCCAAGTAGAATCTTTACTTAAAGAAAAAAAAAATTAATCATGAACAAAACAATATTTGTAACCGAAGCTTCACTAAGCTTCTTCTGGTTAGCCTCTGCAAGATGCTTCTTGCAGTTTCTTTCCGGTTTCTAGGCATATTGCAGTGGAAGCAAACTCTGTTGCTATCTGTATCAGTTTTGTTCTTATTATCCTCTGTTTTTGCCTTTCTATTTACCTTCTTTGAATCGTTCTTCTTTTCAGAAGATCATTTGGCCCCTAACAGTAAGACTTGGTCTTTCATGGTTAGAAAGTGACTCTCAACATTTTTCAACAAGTTAAGCAAATCAGCAAAGCTGATATCTAGCTTGTTCATATAAAAAATTCACAACAATTATGAAAGGAGTCCGGGAGTGAGTGCAAAATCAAATCTTGGCTCAACTCTTCAGGCATTACAAAACCAGTTGTCCTAACTGTTCAATCCAATTGATCATCATTAGGACATGTGTTTGTACTGTAGTTCCTTCGGTCATTCTAGATCGGAAGAACTCCTTAGATATCTGATATCTATTAGTCCTACTTTTCTCACCATCAACTACTTGACGTGCAGGAGTATAGTAGGAGCATCCATAGTTTGATGCTGACGCTGAAGCTCGTTACTCATGGATGCAAGTATGATGCATTGAGCCAACTGTGCATCATCTTGCCACTTTCTAAAAGTAGTAATCTCTTCCTCAAAGGCATTGTCTGAAACCATTGCAGGGATAGACGTATTAAGGACATAAGATAGCTTTTCAGCCATGAGAACTATTCTCAAATTCCTTAACCAATCCGTTAAATTCGGTTCGATTAATTTAGCATCTAATATGCTACGCAGTGATAGTAATTTTAGACATTGTAAAATTTTGTAAATGAATTTGTAATTAAAAACATTTTAGCATACATTCTTTTATTAATTACCAAAATAAATTAGGTCTTGTTTTAAATTGGTATCTCCCACTCTTTTCTTCAAACTATATTATCCTCAATCTATATAGTTCGGCGATATCTAATTAAAGATATACTAGTGAGAATAAGGATCCTATTTCAAATGTATATAGCCTTGTGTGTGCATAACAAACTATATATAAATAAATAGGTAGACAACTCTTGTCAATTACATCATCATGTAACTCATTTTATTTTGCCTCTTAGATTATTTTGATCAAGTAGTGGCACATCCGAATCAAAATTATCTAAGTCAATTCCAACATAGCACTTCCATATATTAAAAAAAAACCTTGTCCTTGTGGTGACACAACAAAACAATATTGTTCAATTTTCTTTATAAGCATCAAATGTGATAAATTAACATCTTAAATACTTAATACTTGTCTTGTGGTGACACAAAAAACTCATATTAAATATTTAATACTCTATTAATTTTATCATGCTAGAAGACGACGTTCGATATTTCAAATATCTTTGAACGCTTAGGACTTAATATAAATTGTTGTGGGGTTTGTTATTAATTTTTCTCATCTTGTTTAGCGCGCATGCACATATATATAATATAAAATACGCGTCATATTAATTAACATGTGAAGCATGTTTGCATATATATACATATATATACATATATATATATATATAGTCTTAGCATGTATATATAGAATACTATATTCTACCCAGATAGATTATGGACTTTTATTCTAGTTTGGTTCACCTAGAGCCACCAAGTGAACCAAAAGGTCAAACCCTAGGGGTGCAAGAATTAATATTTAAATATAACTATTACATTTAAATTCGAGCTCCATTACAAACGGGTCTTCAAGCGCTCCTTGATCCTTGATTTTTAATTCTTCAAAATTAATTCTTACTATTCCTATCACAAAACTATTTTAAAATAAATAGAAACCTTGATCAATAGTCAAGGAGAAGTACATAGGAGGAAGATAGAATTTACATTAAGAAAAAATTAGAGAAACGAGGTACGCATACCCCATTTAATAAAACTCATACATTCATGCATCCAACTAAAATCAAATCCAATCACATTGGTCAGTTGTCCATAATCAATTCCATTTATTATCATACACATCACCATATGCATCAATAAATAAGATTCATCTCATGAATAATAAACATTTAATATATATATATATATATATATATATATATATATTGATATCATTTAATGGGCAAATTTAGTTAGTATAAAATCTAATTTTGAATCAAAATAAACTCCTTTATTTTAATCCAAATTTAAATCAAAATAAACCTCTTTTATTTTAATTTATCCAATTTTGAATAAAATAAACTATTTTATTTTAATCAAAATAAACTCATTTATTTTTATTAATTATGGGATCCAATTCCAAGTCAAAATAAACTCTTTTATTTTGGTTAATATGAAATCTTATTAAATATCTAAATATACTCTTTACTTAAGGAAACACGGATTTTCTTTCCTATTCACATATAAACTCCTTTATTTTGAATAATATGAAATCTTATTTCATATCTAAATAAACTCTTTATTTAAGGAAACACGAATTTTCTTTCATATTCACAAATAAATTCATTTATTTTGAATAATATAAAATCTTATTTCATATCTAAATAAACTCATTTATTTAAGGAAACATGGATTCACTTTCATATTCACAAATAAACTCCTTTATTTTAGGAAATATGGAATCCAATTTCAACTCCAATTAGTTATCATGGAATCCAATTCCAACTCTAATTATTTAGCACGAAATACAATTTTAAAATTAAAATAAATTTTTATTTTAAGATTAAAATAAACTTTTATTTTAATTATAAAATAATTAAGAATATTATATATATATATATATATATATATATATATATATATATTCATGTGACAGTGAATGCTTCAGGAGCATCACTTGTTAACAGAACAAGACTTAACTATTATGATATGTATATGTAATAAGGATTCATGATATATGGTGATTCACGGTCCAATAATCATATAATATATATAAGCGGAAATCTTAACATTACATAGATACACATGATATATATATATATATATATATATATATATATATATATATATAATATTAACCGAATGAATCAAGATACGGGATTTAACTTTCGGTAGTAATACGCTACAAAAAACGAAAAAATGATTATGCGATAGCGATTTTTTTTTAAAACAGGTTTCACGAATCAATTTTATACAATAAATTATGCCCAATTAAATTGTTCTAAACACATATCAACATACATATCAAATCAAAACAAGTGGGTCGAATGGACGTGATCGGCCCATCGAGCCCAAAGCCAGTAATGGTCATCGATTTATCTTCACTATGATCGACTACTTCACCAAGTGGGTAGAAGCAACCTCTTCCCCCAGGGTTACTAAAGAGGTGATCATTGGTTTCATCAGAAATAATTTCATTTGTCGGTATGGACAACCAGAAGTGATTGTATCAAACAATGCTAAAAACCTAAACAACTAAATGATGGAGGAGTTATGCAGTAAATTCCACATCAAACATCTCAACTCCGTCATCTATCGTCCAAGGAGGAATGGTGCTGTTGAAGCGGCTAATAAGAATATCAAAAAGATCATACAAAAGATGTCTGCCAATTACAAAGGATGGTCTGACTTGTTACCTCTGACTCTATTAGCCTATGGAATGTCAATGCGCATTTCCACTGGGGCAACACCCTATTCATTAACCTATGGGATGGAAGCAGTGCTCCCCATAGAAGTGGAAATGAAATCCCTCAGAGTGTTGATAGACGCTTAGCTGGATGAAGACCAATGGGTACAATACTGGTACCACCAATTGACTCTAATAGATGAAAGGCGGGCCTCAACCATCTTCCATGGTCAGTTAAACCAACAAAGGATTGTTAGATCCTACAACAGAAAAGTCCGACAACGACAGTTCAAAGAACATGACTTGGTCTTGAAAAAGGTTCTTGACAACTAAGATCAATCTAAAGGAAAATTCACCCCAAACTAGGAAGGCCCGTTTGTTGTCAAGGAGGTATTGACAGGAGGAGCCCTCATATTATAATAAATGGATGGCGATGAATTTTCACAACTCATTAACTCGAACACCATGAAACGGTACTATGTCTGAGGTTACCTGCAAACCTGCATCCTGGTTTTGGATCACCAGATCCCCCGTCAATTAAGATTTTTAAAACCTTTCATACCTTCAGTTTGTCCCACTCAAGATAAACATTTCACACCTTCAGTTTGTCCCACTCAGGATCAAACATTTCACACTTTCTGTTTGTCCCACTAGGGATAAAACTTTTCATCTATAGTCTGTCCCACCAGGGGTGAACTATGCAGACCTTATCTCCCCAATACACGAGAGTACGTAGGTATCCATTTTTATGATCCAGTATAACTACATAAAAAATAAAAAACATATCTACACCCTTTTCACCACTTACAAATTTGAACCTTTTCACTCTAGGTTTGAACTACACAGACCTGATCTCCCTTTCCCAATGGGAGTACGCAGGCAACCATTCATGGTTCAGTCTCACCCCTACCAAAACATAAAAACTTGTCAAATGGTACTGGGATCATATTTTAAACCACACATCATCAGCGTAGACCAAAGGGATGGACTTACCTGGTTTCCCCATACAAAGGAGTACCGACGACCATCTAAGCGGCAGTTGAGTCCTCAAAGAGAAACACCAATCCTTAAGAGATGGAACTACCTGGGCTCCCCAATACAAAGGAGTACCGATGATCATCTGTGGGGTGGTCAACCTCAGAGAGGAAAGCCACAACCCTCTCTCTATAACTACATATAAAAACCAATCCCAAGACACCAATGGGTAGGGGAATACACAGATCAATGATCCATTATTAAAGATCCTGAGATATCTCAATGTCCAACCATCAAGGGGGAGTTCAGAATACATCAAAATCACAAGCCTTGAACAAATAGACAACTATCAAGTAATTAATAAGGCATAACTAAAAGGGAAATGAATCAAAATATATTTCCTTGCCATATAATATTGTTTGACATATACAATGTGTCATGTACATGACAAAAATGGCTAAGCTAGTGTGTGCAGGAAAATACAAGTTGATCTACAAACCCATGGATAAGTGTGCTATCAAATCCAATATGGCATCCCTCTCAAAAGAAGAGGGTAACTCTGTGAGTTCCTTACCAAGGGTATCTACAAGAGCCAAGAGATCCACAACCATCTGCATGGTGACACTATGCTCATTAATGAACGTGCTCATCTCTGCAATGATATCAATAGTATGGGACCTCAATGTAGTACTATTTGTAATAGCGGCATCTTGGGCAGATATAACATCATCCCACTCAATAACAACTGCATCTCTAGATGATATAGCCTCGTCCCGCTCAGCAACAATGGTGTCTCTATGAGCTAAAACATCATCTCTCTCAACTAGAGTTGCATCTCTACCAGAAAAAGCTGTCAACATCAAGGCTCTAGCCTGATCCCTTACAAATGTCATCAGATACAGAATCTGGTCTAAATACTCTTCAGAATGTAGAGTCACAATAGTAGAAATACAAGGAGAATCAATAAGAGCTGCTGTCAACCCATCAAACAGCTCACCCTCAGTGGGAGAATCAGTGTCCTCCATGGGCTCCCCACTGTAGAAATTAATAATCGGCTCTGTGGATACAACCCCAGTCGATGTAACCTCTACCTCCAACCATGCAAAATACTCTATAGAACGGCCTGGATGGCTAGTAGTAAAATTATCCCTCTCACGTTGGGCCTAACATGCATAAACCCTGGACAAATTCTCTATTGATAAAAGTTGAGATGACATATGCTAACCCAATGCCCCGTCTAAGGGATGAACATCCTGAAACTGGTTAAACTGTGACATCATAGCCATTGGATGATAAGTGGTCACGCCCCTCAAACCAGCAAGAGGGAGATAATCTATGCTAGTCGCATGAGTGATAAAACTGTAGGGAGAGATGAGCTCTGAACACGACAGAAAATCAAATGGATCCTCGATCTCTGCCAAAAAAACTGACCAAGAAGCAGCGTCTGTACACTCCACTGGCTGAAAGGAGTAAGACATGGCTATCTTATGGGAAACAAATACCCATGGCGTCGGAATGTGCCAATCGGTCTCAAGTGTGTTATAAAACACACGTACAGTAAGACCAACTGCTTGAAAATTACCCGTACAGGATGGGTGTGGCAATACATGGCTGACCTCAAGGTCTTTGCCACAATCATTGGTAAAATGGTATGTCCATCTCGGAGAGCCCGCACTACCATAGCCACACTGATGTCTAAATGATCCATGTACAATGGTATCTATAGATATGCCACCAAGAACATCAAAACTACATCTACTCTGGACATATGCCAATCATCCTCCGATGTGGTGAAATCCCCGTAGTGTTGTACTTAACTGTCCAAAGAACCAAATCTGTCTATCAGAAAATGTAGGACACCACATGCCCCGAGAAGATCTCATCCTGGGCCACTCTGCGCCTTAAGCCGGTAAGGGTCATGAACTGTCGGCTCATATCTTCTATAGCCATCTGAGCGCAGGGCCTATCTAGTGGCAAATCTGTCAGACACTCATACTCCTCTAAGGTAGGAGTTAACTCCTAGGTCTCAAATTAGAACACATGCCTATTCTGTAACCAGTGCTCTAGCATGCCCTTTATAAAATCCAATTGAACCTGGAACATCAGGAGGGTCATAGAGTTTCGCAACAGCTGATCTATAATCATTCGATCTGGGGATGACAAAATATCATACCACGATCTCAAACAGGAGGCCACCAATACTGGTGGGGTATGATCAATGCGGCTAACTGTCGATGAAGACATCTGTAGGGCTGTGTCATAAGACCATCTTGGGGTCAATGGTGAACATCTCTGGACATATATATGCATAACATAATATATGCATGATAAACAATAAATGGCAATATGATGTAGGGAATGGAAAATAGTATACATACATTTCTAAGTACATCATCATCTAATACATCATCTTTGTATACAGCTAGAAAATACAGGGAAATGGGGCACATCCGCCCAACAACTAACAGAGGCATATCAAAAGATATAACGAGAATGGGGCACAGTCACCCAGTATCTAACAGAGGCCCATCAAAAGATATAGCAAGAAAATACTTCAAAAGAAGTCAATAGTGTTGATGTCTACATCATCCAACCTATCCATCTGATGTAACTCCTCTTGAGTCACAGGATCTTCGCCAAGAGGAATATCAGACCGATACAACGGAGGATCTGCACCAGCAAAACCATCTGAATATGGGCCACCTGAATTGCCAGCCCTTGAGCTAGAAAATCAAAAGAATCTATCTCGAAAGGATCTCTGCCCAAATGCTGGATAAAAAAATGCGTCCAGTCCAACTGCTAGGTCAAGCTATCAATCTGCATCAAATGAGTAGGCTCTCGGATGTAGGCAATCCAATTCACCATCATGACGGAGCCAGAAATAATGTCCCCCATGAACTATGTGGCACGGTCTGAGCTCCGATGGTATGTGGAGACCACCAGCGTTAGAATGCTTCCTGAGTGAACGGTCCCTCTAATAAATTAAAGCCATCAACTCCTACTAACGGGATATCATTGATCGGTGGCTGCGACATAGGCCAATAATGCTTGGCAGGATGATAGATCGGTATACGAATCTCTCATGTGGTGCTCCTGATAGTACGCTCTCCTAAATAGAGCTCCTATCCTCCATCTTTGAAGAGAGGAATTCGACGGGTGGACATCACATGCTCAACTCCAGTCGGGAAACCACCCTCAAAGCCAACTGTCAAATGGTCCTCAGAGTAGGGAACCCATGTAATGACATCTACGGTGTCGAATAACTCCAGCTCAGAAGAGAATGGGTGAAACCCTCACTCATGAGGAACCTCCACCAACGTGGAATGATGCCATCGCCATCCCCGTGGATAGGTGTCAAAACCTAATAGGCTAATGGGACGAAGACATGGAAGCCTTTCATAGGCCCAAAACTGCCAACGCAAGATCAAACATTTATGGTCAGTTAACACTCTTAACCCGTTCCCATTCAAGGGAAAACAAAAAAGAAATACTCACCAGTAGGAATGGGTAAAATCCTAGCCATGCCTCTGTCAAGCCCTGCGAGGGCATACACATTCCCCTGAGGAAATATGCAAAGGTATGGGAGCCCCAATCATACTATCTAATATGGTAAACCTCATGTGTGGCGCTGACTAAAGCGAACGACACCGTGAAAGAGTTATCAACCAGGAAACAACCACGAAGGATGTCCTGGAACAATCACCGAAGAATGCGATCCTCGACTCTTCTATCATCGGGAAATGGCTCATTCAATGCCCCACTCAAGGCGTCTACACTCAAAGGACCAGTGCGGACTGTCCTGCCTTTGAGCACCTCAGCTTGGACTCCTAGCAAGGATCTGACGGCAGTAGGGGAAATGTTAGCCACACAAGGCACTAACACCCCTGAAAACTTCATACCGGTGATAAACCGCCAATCCATCGGAGTCATCATCACCTCGCAATCCAGCAAATTGAGAGACTGAATCTGGTGAATCTAGCGCTCACTACAAAAAATGGGGCTTTAGCAACAACTAATTTTCGTTGTTAAAGGTGCCAAATTTCGTTACAAAAGGGTTTTGGCAACGAATTTACCGTCGTTACATCTTTCGTTGCGCAATGAGCGTTGCTAATTATTCCGCAACGAACATTTTTTTTTCGTTGCCAAAAGTACTACATTTTGCAAATAAATTTGGATTTCATACATATACATCGATCCTTTAGCAACAAAATGTATTGTTGCAGAATAATTAAAATTTCGTTGCTAAAAACCCCATTTCGTTGCAAAAGCCTGCTAATTGGCAACAAAATGAACTCTTTTTTTTTTTTTTGCAACGACCATGCATTTTCGTTGCAATTGACACCATTTTACAACGACATTTTTCATTGCAGTAAATTATGAAATTTGTTATAACATAGATCCATAGCATTAGAATGCTTTAAAAGTGAAGTTTTTCAAAACTATTCTTCAGCCTTAAAGTGGCCTGACAAGCTAATGTCAGAGTCCATAGATTCTTCGCTGTTTATGATTTTTGTTGTTTTATGTTTTGGAACTGTAGTTTGGTAGGAGATCTTTGATCTGGAAGTGAAATCACAGTCATTTGATGTCTAGATTTCAAGTTATAGTTGGTCAAAACCCGTTGACCAGACATGACCAGTCGATTTCTAGGTAACCCAAAACTCATAAAACAGTGTCTGACAAGCTTTTCAAATGACTTGATCTGTCAAGTTTCATGTGTTTTGATTATGTTTTTGTAACCAATTTGTAGCTTGTTGGTTGTACTCTTGATGCATGTATTTAGACCCTTCAAAACATCAAAAGATCGAACGTAATGAATGGTCAAAGTAGACCACTCAAAACTGTTTTAGCGTTTCTGGAAAACCCAAAAACCTTAAGCATTTTGTTTCTGACAAGGTTTGACTGAGTCATAACTTGTGATTATGTTGTTGTTGGACTGAGACCATGTTATGTATTTGTTCCTTGACATAAGGACTGCAGATTTGAACCATGAGATCACATAAAGCATGACCGAAACACTTAGATTATCGAGCTAGAAAGTGGTACCCTGAACCTGCCTGGGTTTCTGGGTTACCCAAAAAACCCAAGAACTGTCTGACAGGGACTTTGAGAGCCCAAATCGCTTTGTTGTTATGTTGTTTGACCGAGATAAGGATTGAAAACTGTAGTACTATATACTGACTACAAGATCAATTCTTTAGATAGCCCAAAACATGTTTAATCTACGGATTGCAAGTGGTCAAATATGACATGTTAAGCACTGAACTGTCAGTGTTCTTGAGGCCAAGAACACTAAAAGCGACGGTTATTGTAGCTATAGCCTATAGCGACAGTTTTATTTATTTTATTTTCTTAATTTATGGAAAATGATAAAAAATTGAAAAAAAAATCTAAAAATTACCAAAAATGATTTTTAAAATTATTTTAAATTATGAAAAATAATTTTTGAGAATTTGGAATATTTTTCATTAATATTTATAATTATTTGAATAATAATGATATTTAATTTATTTAATTAGTATATTAAATAAATTAGAGAAAAATATTTTAATATTGTAAAAATCATTCTAAATAAAACTAAAGTGTTTAAAAATATTTTAAGTTATAAAATATAACTTTCAATATTTAAAGGTAAATTTCATTAATAATTTAATATTAATGATATTAAATTCATTTAATAATTATATTAAATAAATAGTTTAAAATGGTTTTATTAATTTAAAAATCATTTAAAAGGATATAAATGAATTAAAAATATTTTTAGTTATAATTAATGAATTTTAATATTTTGATAAATAATATATTAATATTTTAATATTAATGGTAATTATTTAAAAATGATTTTAATTGTTTTAAAATAATTTAAGAGTAATATTAGTACTTTAAAAATATTTTAAGTTATTATAAATAACTTTAATATTTTGGCAATGGTTTCATTAATAGTTTAATATTAATTAAATATTATTGATAATAGAATTGTTTAATATTTAAATCATTTAATAATGATTCTGGTGTTTGAACACTCGTGATAAATTATAATAATTATTTAAAAATTATTATAAGGCTATGAAAAATAGTATGACTGATATTTAAATTATCTAGAATAATATTAAGGATACAGAATAAAGTTTTAAACTCATGAATTACACGATAAAGCCATCGGTACCCCGACATATTTCAGAAATTGATATGGACTTAGATAACTTGACTAGATATGTGTTTGTTTGTGATCCAATGACTACTAAACATATATAATAATGTGTTTAGGTAATGTGCTGACTACAAATAGCAGTACTATGTATATGATATGTTATTCTAATCGAACGAATGATCTTATTAATGATATATTTTGATATAAAAGATAAAACTAAGTTGTGTAAGCAGCAGACCAGGTAAGTATCCTACCTTTGCATTTACTTTATGCAATAGACCTAAGTAAGAAAGTTTCAAAATTATATTATCATTGTGCCAGAATATTAACTCTATTGTTATCGATTATGTATCCGATCATTATTTATCAGTACAGTATTATTATATAAATTAGATATTTATTATGTTCGCTAATTTCTAAATATGATTATACAAGTGTCCTCACTTGGATAATCTTTGTATTTAATCACATGTTGATATATACTTATTAATTTCCATTACGTATACGTTGACTTAAAAGCTGTCTAAGCTATTTGATCTGGCTAGACACAGTCTTAAAAATATTGTTGAACAAGATAGAACTTTATTATTATCCGACCAAATTATTTTGTTTTGGATTCCCGACTAAGTATGAACATCCCGTATATGAGAAAACTTTTGTGCGCCAAAGGCGGATCAGAAGAACGATAATATTGTTATTGCATATAGTATTAATCAATACAGGGCATAACAACATCATCACCCAAGTAGTAAGTAAGTTATGACGGTTTGTAGATGAAGTTCTGTTTAACCTTTTCGAAAATAGAAAACAATGTTCATAGTCTATCCACTAATCTCCAGTTATAGTCAGTACGTAGTTTTAAAATTTTGATATATATAATTATTATATTGTTATTATTGGTTCAGCTTACTTCACAACTGTTGATTCGTTGTAGAAGTGTCGTACAAAGAAAACATTTACATCTTTCAGCTAATATTTATTATTGTTATTACTTGCTGGGGACTCAAATGTTCATCCTTGCTTAATTTAAATGTTTTCAACTAAGTGTGAACAACTAGAAGGCTCTTCTAAGAACAAAGGAAAAGGGAAAGTTGCTGAATGAGTATTATGCTATATATTATGTAATAGTTTGGTTTATTAAGATAAGGATGATATTTATTATTATAATGTAATGTAATGTAGTAAAGGTTGCGTACTTGGGATTAGACTCTAATATATGTAAATTAAGTTTGGTATTTATATTATTATATTATTAGTAGTATTATTCCGCTCATAGAAATGGTATCGTTAAGCACCGAGTTCGAGTTTCAAGTACCTGAATTTGGGGGCGTCACATCATGGTATCAGAGTTTTAGGGTTAGAAACTATGACAACTCGAATTTTTATAAATTATTAAAGTAAGAATTTAATAATTAAAATTCTTATTATGAGATGTTTTGAGTTTGAGTATGTATATGTACGTGTTATATATGTTGAAATATATGACCTGGTGTGAAGAGAAATATATATTCATATATTGGGAAAATGAGGTTTAATAGTTAAGTTAACTATTGAAGGAATGAAATAAATTTAGTAATTAATTTTAAATATTTATTGAATTAAATAAATATTTTAAAACTATTTATTTATTGAGATAAATAAATGGTTGATAAAATTATGGTGAATTAATTTAGTAACTAAATTGATTAATGTAAATTAAATTGAGTAATGATAATTTTATATGAATAATTTAATTTAAGGAAATAATTAAATTAAATCAATTGTTTAATATTTAAGAAAATAATTAAATTAAATGAATTGTTTAATTTATTTGGAAATAAATAAATTAAATTAAGTGACGTTTCTAATTTATTAATTAAATTAGATATATAATTATCAAAATAATTATAATAAAATTAGAATTGTTATAATTATTATTGTAAGCTATTTAAGTTGGTGGCAAGTGTGACAAATAAAAACTATATAATAAAAATAATATAAAAATAATCTAGTAGAGGAGTTTTGGGGTTAGCCAAACAAGGCCCTGTGGCCTTAGGCTTATTTCTAACTGACTCAAACTTTTGGGTTTGTGACCTGACGTTAGTGGGAGTTAGTATATTTTTTTTACGCTTATTATTTCTTTCTCCTAAGCCTTAGAGCAGAAAAAGAGAGTTGTGAGGAAGAGAGTGATTCTCTATTTATGTTGTTAAAGAGTTGGTGTATCAAGGTTCTTATTATTCTTCTTCCCAACAATCATGGATTCAAGGTATAAATTTCTACTAATGTCTAGGTTTTGATTTCTTAGTGATTATCTACTGTAAATTGGTAGTTATATTGGATTTATACATGTATGTATGTTGTTATAATCTGCTAATTATCAATTGTGAGTGTTATTTGATGATTAAATTCATGAAATTTGGGTTTATAGGGAGAAAAGTTTATAACATTATATGTTTATAAAAAATGGCTTAAGAAAGTATGAAATTTTATGTCTAATATGTGTTATAAACTATAAATTGGTATTGGATTCTGTTAGTATGTGAAGAAACGACAACAACGTAGTTTCAATCGTGTTAATTGGTTAAGAAACGAAGCCGTGACAATCAAATTCGCTAAATGTGTTTAAAACATGAAATAGTGTATGAACATGAAGTTTTAGGCTTTAAACTATAGTTTCAAGGATTTAAATTTTCTGAAATTATTGTTTGATTGCTTTAAGATTGGTATATGTATGATAAGTAAATGTTTATGAGTAATCTATATAAGTTTTACGTCTTAATTTAGATGTTAACAGTGGTAATTAGTCCAGAATTTAGTTATTCTATTCTTCGTAGTTGGGTGTTACAGAATTGAAGCCCCGGCACAAATTTCACGCCTGACGCCAAATTTCTCGCTCAGCAAACAAATATGCTGAAGTTTGCGCCCCAACGCTGGAATTCACTAGCCAAGAAGATCGAATTCGCGCCCCGACGCCAAAAAAATGGTCTGGGTTGGACAGTTTTGACCTCCTGTAGTTAAATGGTCATAACGTTTTCATACGAACTCCGATTAAGGTGATTCAAGATGATCCGGAACGAGGAAGAATTGACCTACAACTTTTGTTCTTTAAGGTTTTCAATTTGAGGTATTTAGGAAGGGTCAAAATGGTCATTTGTAGGACTGTTGTGTTTTCGGGGACAATCGGAGGGCGTCGGGCATGCATGTATACAAGTGTAGTGCTCTTGACGATAAAAGATGTTGTTCTAAGTTATAGAACATGAATATTATGAAATATAATGATGTTTAACATTAATAAATGATGTATTAGATAAGTTGTATAAGCATACTAAGCACACATGATGGAACGAATCGAGTGTGTGATGAATGAACGTCGAAACGTCGTGCCAAGTGTTAATGAACTTAAAAAGTGTTTCAATTCAATTGAAATGAATATTATAAGATATAGAATGTATTTAATATAAAACTAATAAGTAGTCATAGCGAGACTTTAGCACTTGAATGAACTTCGAGTTTGACTAAGAAGATATATAGTGAGTTATAAGTCTAAAGTGAACACAATCAAATTGAACATTGTGTATTGATTAATAGGAAGATTTATAGGATTTAGATTAAAGTTTACATTACAACTACTATGCGTTGCTATGTGACTAATAGTTGATGTGAATGATTATATAATTGTGTAGGGCAAATGAAGTACAGATAACTGTAAGCCGTTAAACTGTTATTGGTAAACAACGATCAATGCAAGTCTTTCAGTTCCTATTTGCTATGTGAACTTGATTGTTTTAAATCATTATTGCCAAGAGCATGATGTGTTATATATATGTTGAATTTATGAAATGTTAAAGTCAACTGATGACTACGTTGATTGAGTAAAGCATACTGATTGAGTAAGGAACTCAATCTTTATACATCTTTATACTTGTTATATGAACTGTAACATGTATGTTATGTTATTCCAATGTTTATGAGATATATGTTGAGCATGCTATTATGTGCTATGTGATGCATGAAAACTGTTAGATTTTGCTGGGCTGTCAAGCTCAACCTTGCAAATAACCACTTTTGCAGGTTCAAGATTCAAGGTAAAGTTATATGTTACCTGAAAGACATAAATCAGATGTGATACTTGAAGATTCATATACTTTGGTTGTGTTATTATTATTTGAACCATGTTTAAGGTTCTGAATAATGTATAAATGTTGAATTGTAATAATGTTTTGCGATGTAAACTATTGTAGTGTTAAAATGATTCTGAGATATTTAGATGTAAAGGTTGAAGGTTTTGGGAACGAGAATAGTTTGTAATAGAAAATTTTAATTATTCCACAAATTTTCAACGGTTGTATTATCGTTTAATGATATAAAATTAGAGGTTAAATGTATTATTAACGACCGAAGTTGAGAATTAAATTTTATGAATTTT
Source organism: Panax quinquefolius (assembly GCA_020205615.1). NCBI lineage: Eukaryota > Viridiplantae > Streptophyta > Magnoliopsida > Apiales > Araliaceae > Panax > Panax quinquefolius. Next base: position 73,684,031 of record CM035153.1, on the reverse strand, counting down.
GGGGTCGTTACATTTGGTATCAAAGTCGTAGGTTATAAACCTTAGGTAGGAGTACCTTAGGCTATAACCTTAGAGAAAAGAGGTGAAGATAATGAAAGAATGAGCTCAAATAGATTTTGAACAATAGGAAGTAATTTAAGAAATTTTTAAAGAAGGTATTAAAACATGCGTGAGAGGATTCAAAGAAGAATCTCACAGAGTTATAAGGAATATTAATGTGGGGTTACCCAACTCCAATAATAAGGATGTAAGGTGATAATAATTAGATAATGTCTATAAGAAGAGAATGATAAAGAAGTTAAGAATATAAAGTTATATTTAAGTATGGTATAGTTGTACTCTTTAATAGTTGATGTATGGTATCTGGGCTAAACGATTCCTTCATAGAGCGGAGGTATATACGAACTAGCAACTCAGAACCTAGTTTGTTGGTTGTTTGTGGGAAACCACTCAGCGTACCATATTGAAACTATTAGAGACTCGATGTGTACCAAGTATAGAAAATGGATACGTATGTTAAAAATGTAGAACTCGAATGAATTGTTGAGCAATGTAAATGAAGTTAGAAAATTCTTAAAAGAAGAATTGTTATATAACAAGAAAATTCAAAGAAGAACCTTGAAGAGATATAAAGATAAGAAATGGGAGTTACCCTAACTCCAATAGCCAAGATAACGAATAATGATGAATAAACAAAGCCTGTAAGATTAAAAGCATAAATGAAATCGTAAATGATGAAAAAGGAAAGAAAAGGGGATTGTAAAACAAAACGATCACGAGTTAAGGAAAGACTTTTAAGGGAGATGATTATAGAATAAGATCACGACATGATCTGTTTAAGTTATAAAGGAAAGATGGTCTGTAATATTTGAATAATTATAGCTTGATGCTATGAAGTTGATGTACTATGATATAGTACGAGATAAACTCACGAGGAGTTATAGATAATGTGATACAAGGAATTTGTATCGAGCAAAGAGCAAGTTAAGAGTAAGATAGAGTTGGGTGGGATTTCAATTAAGAACTCATGTGATGGCTGAGTTGTACAAATCCTTGTATGGGCGAGAGTTTTGTGCTTGTACTCAGTTTATCACATTGATAATCATTGGAATATTGGTGTCGCGCCATCGATGTATATGTGGCGAAAAGGTGATTCTTTTCTTAGGTGTATGTTGATAGTTAGAAACTATTTAGATTAGTCAGATATTATTAGGATTAGGTGCGGTTCTTAAATTTAATGCATATGGTAAGTTCGTGACTCACAATAATATGGTATGTTTTGAACCCCTCAGCGAATGGACGCTTATGGTCTGACTAGGATAAGTTCTTAAACTCATATTATTGTGGCAAGTTCCTGAATTTCCAATGTGCGGTAAATTTGATGAACTATACTGGGGTATAGATAAGTTATGAATGAAGAATTGAGAATTGTGGGAATATATAGAATTATTAAGCAATGGATCAGTATAGAAAGTGGAGACATTGGTTTTCCAAATCTTCTAGCTTTACTAGATTTTTGAAATTTATTGAATTCGTGCCAATGGTTATACTTTTGATTTCTGAAAAATGTTGGGTCACACTAGTGAACCAAAGAATTTTTTTTAAACAATGCTATTATTCGCATATCTATGCTATTTGTTTCAGCTAGATAAGAAAATGATTTTAAAATTTTCAAAATATATTTTAACTATATATATCGGGTGATATGATAAATGATGGAGTCATCAATGCAATGGAACACAGTCTTTGGATGTGATCATACGATCGAAGCCCACTATGGAGAGATGTAGATGACAACGTCATAATCATGACGCCATAAAAAAATTTTTTGAGATTTCTTTAAGATATGAGAATATATATATATATATATATATATATATATATATAGATGTGTGATTTGTGTGTGTGTGTGTGTGTGTATATATATATATATATTTTGATTGATGTCCTAATTGTTGTAGAAGTCTATGCTATTTGATTCAACTAGACGAATATTGAAAGATGTTCATAAAATTCAAGCGTTTCTTAAGAAGTTATGCCAAACCAAATTATTTTGGTGCGAATTCAGATGTTGAAAAGCTGAGGTGAACAACCCTATAAAGGGGACATGTTATCGGAGATAATGGTTCCGAAAGTAACGCATATAATCGTTACGATGTTAAGATGTAATACGTTGTGCACGACATAGGGGTACGATGGGCTTATCACCTAGAGTACTTGCAGAGAGTGTTTTCAGTCTGTGTGATTGCTAAACATTCTGTTAAAGATGGTTTATGATGGTGATGCACTGTTAAACCTGGAGAAGTGTTCAAGGTCCGTATAGTCTTATGACTATTAAAGGTTCAAGTCGAGATACTTGAGAATCTAAGGAAGTAGTTTAAGGTCTTATGACCCCACAACATGATTTGGAATCTTTTAAATTCCTGTTTTTCATATCGCTTCCCAATTATTGAGCAATTGTGGAAGATTCTTATTATTCTAAAAGGTGAAAGTGGAAAGGATGAGGAAATTATGCAAAACATAATAATTTCGAAAGAAATGAAATTCGGAAGAAGAGAAAATGTGAAACTCTTAGAAGAGGAAGAGGTGAGGAATATGGTGATCTTAGAAAGATCCTTAGAGAAAGAATTTGGTTGTAGGACCTAATGAATAAATAAACATTAACATAAAATCTATTTTGATAAGTGGAATGAACATATATTAGTAAGTCAAAATTTCGAGGACGAAATTTTTAGAAGAAGGGATGAATGTAATGTCCCGAGAGTTTGAGAATATAGTACATGATAATGATCCTTAGAGAAAGGTAATGATCGGGTCAAAGAATATGTAATACTCAAACATAATCGAGTCTAAGTATATGTTATGAAATAAAACTTACAAGAATTTATTATGAATAATGGTGGTAGTAAGAAATATAAAACCTATATTAAGGTAATGTGATGAAATTATTCAACGATAAATTTTGAAAAGAGATTTGGTGAAAACCGAGTAAGGGATGTTTCGTTGATTCCGAGGACGAAATCCTTATAAGGGGGGAAAGATGTGATAACCCGAATTTTTATAAATTATTAAAGTAAGAATTTAATAATTAAAATTCTTATTATGAGATGTTTTGAGTTTGAGTATATATATGTACGTGTTATATATGTTGAAATATATGACCTGGTGTGAAGAGAAATATATATTCATATATTGAGAAAGTGAGGTTTAATAGTTAAGTAAACTATTGAAGGAATGAAATGAATTTAGTAATTAATTTTAAATATTTATTGAATTAAATAAATATTTTAAAACTATTTATTTATTGAGATAAATAAATGGTTGATAAAATTATGGGTGAATTAATTTAGTAACTAAATTGATTAATGTAAATTAAATTGAGTAATGATAATTTTATATGAATAATTTAATTTAAGGAAATAATTAAATTAAATCAATTGTTTAATATTTAAGAAAATAATTAAATTAAATGAATTGTTTAATTTATTTGGAAATAAATAAATTAAATCAAGTGACGTTTCTAATTTATTAATTAAATTAGATATATAATTATCAAAATAATTATAATAAAATTAGAATTGTTATAATTATTATTGTAAGCTATTTAAGTTGGTGGCAAGTGTGACAAATAAAAACTATATAATAAAAATAATATAAAAATAATCTAGTAGAGGAGTTTTGAGGTTAGCCAAACAAGGCCCTGTGGCCTTAGGCTTATTTCTAACTGACTCAAACTTTTGGGTTTGTGACCTGACGTTAGTGGGAGTTAGTATATTTTTTTTTACGCTTATTATTTCTTTCTCCTAAGCCTTAGAGCAGAAAAAGAGAGTTGTGAGGAAGAGAGTGATTCTCTGTTTATGTTGCTAAAGAGTTGGTGTATCAAGGTTCTTATTATTCTTCTTCCCAACAATCATGGATTCAAGGTATAAATTTCTACTAATGTCCAGGTTTTGATTTCTTAGTGATTATCTACTGTAAATTGGTAGTTATATTGGATTTATACATGTATGTATGTTGTTATAATCTACTAATTATCAATTGTGAGTTTTATTTGATGATTAAATTGATGAAATTTGGGTTTATAGGGAGAAAAGTTTATAACATTATATGTTTATGAAAAATGGCTTAAGAAAGTACGAAATTTTATGTCTAATATGTGTTATAAACTATAAATTGGTATTGGATTCTGTTAATATGTGAAGAAACAACAACAACGTAGTTTAAATTGTGTTAATTGGTTAAGAAACGAAGCCGTGGCGATCAAATTCGCTAAATGTGTTTAAAACATGAAATAGTGTATGAACATGAAGTTTTGGGCTTTAAACTATGGTTTCAATGATTTAAATTTTCTGAAATTATTGTTTGATTGCTTTAAGATTGGTATATGTATGATAAGTAAATGCTTATGAGCAATCTATATAAGTTTTATGTCTTAATTTAGATGTTAACAGTAGTAATTAGTCCAGAATTTAGTTATTACTTCTTCTTGGTTGGGTGTTCTATAATTGAGCCCGAAAGTGCCAAATTTCATACCACCCAATATATAGGCTAGAAGTTCGCGCCCTAGCGCTGAAATTCACGCCCCAACGCTGGAATTTGTGCCCCGGCGCCACTGTCTCGCACCCCAGCGCCGAAAAAGTGGTCTGGGTTGGACAGTTTTGACCTCCTGTAGTAAAATGGTCATAACGTTTTCATACGAACTCCGATTGAGGTGATTCAAGATGATCCGGAACGAGGACGAATAGACCTACAACTTTTGTTCTTTAAGTTTTTCAATTTGAGGTCTTTAAGAATGGTCAAACGGTCATTTGTAGGACTGTTGTGTTTTCGGAGGCAATCGAAGGGCGTCGGGCATGCACGTATACAAGTGTAGTGCTCTTGATGATAAAAGATGTTGTTCTAAGTTATAGAAAATGAATATTATGAAATATAATGATGCTTAACATTAATAAATGATGTATTAGATAAGTTGTATAAGCATACTAAGCACACATAATGGAACAAATTGAGTGTGTGATGAATGAACGTCGAAACGCCGTGCCAATTGTTAATGAACTTAAAACGTGTTTCAATTCAATTGAAATGAATAATATAAGATATAGAATGGATTTAATATAAACCAATAAGTAGTCATAGCAAGACTTAAGCACTTGAATGAACTTCGAGTTTGATTAAGAAGATATATAGTGAGTTATAAGTCTAAAGTGAACACAATCAAATTGAACATTGTGTATTGATTAATAGGAAGAGTTATAGGATGTAGATTAAAGTTTACATTACAACTACTATGCGTTGCTATGTGACTAATAGTTGATGTGAATGATTATATAATTGTGTAGGGCAAGTGAAGTACAGATAACTGTAAGCTGTTAAACTGTTATTGGTAAACAACGACCAAGGCAAGTCTTTTAGTTCCTATTTGCTATGTGAACTTGATTGTTTTAAATCATTATTTCCCAGAGCATGATGTGTTATATATATGTTGAATTTATGAAATGTTAAAGTCAACTTATGACTACGTTGATTGAGTAAAGCATGCTGATTGAGTAAGGAACTCAATCTTTATACATCTTTATACTTGTTATATGAACTGTAACATGTATGTTATTTAGTCCAATGTTTATGAGATATATGTTGAGCATGCTATTATGTGCTATGTGATGCATGAAAACTGTTAGATTTTGCTGGGCTGTCGAGCTCAACCTTGCAAATAACCACTTCTGCATGTTCAAGATTCAAGGTAAAGTTATATGTTACCTGAAAGACATGAATCAGATGTGATACTTGAAGATTCATACACTTTGGTTGTGTTATTATTATTTGAACCATGTTTAAGGTTCCGAATAATGTATAAATGTTGAATTGTAATAATGTTTTGCGATGTAAACTATTGTAGTGTTAAAATGATTCTGAGATATTTAGATGTAAAGGTTGAAGGTTTTGGGAACGAGAATAGTTTGTAGTAGAAAATTTTAATTATTCCGCAAATTTTCAACGGTTGTAAAATTACAGGTTAAATGTATTATTAATGACCGAAGTTGAGAATTAAATTGTTTGAATTTTGCGGTTGTTACAGAAACCTTAGGTGGGATATACCTTAGGCTATAACTTAGAACAGAGAGAAACGTTGAAAATACAAATAACTCATATAGAGTTTTAAAATAGATGAATTGAATAAATTTATCATTAAACAAAATAAAAGATAACTTTTATTAAACTATTATCTGATGTGTGTATATACTATACACTAATCAGGATAATTTATGTGTGTAGATGTCAGGAGGAAAAGGTTTATTATATGCTTATAACATAAAGAAGGATCAAATCCATATGCCCGACCTAATATCGAAACCAATAGCTGAAATATAGGCTCATGTTGAAAGCAACTCGGATGAGGTGGTTATTGTGGAAAACGTAGTACCAGATCCGAAAATGGTGGAACTGACAAATAGTTATTAAGACACTGAAGTTTGAGCTGATCAAGCATCCACGGAAGTGCAAAATTTGAGGAACAATGTTTCTTCTCTGGAAAAGCTGTTAAATAGTCAATTGTGGAAAGAATTAATAGAAATAATAGAATAACAAGATAAGCTTAAAAATCTAAATTGATCAAAAGGGAGCTAAAAGCAACAAGTCGGGTGCATCTCCGAGCAAGAAGGTGAAAAGAAAGATAAAAGACCGCGATATAGGAAACTCCGATAACAACCAAGGGAACCTTAACCGAATAGAGAAGTGTACAAACTATGACAAGAAACATGAAGGTGTATGCAGGAAAGGGAAAAAGATATGTTACATTTGTGGCTATGAGGGACATACCTCTCTTTATTGTCCCGACTATAAGCAAGGTGCATGTTTTATTTGTGGGTTGGAAGGTCATCGGGCGAAAGTTGTCCAGAATCAAGAAAGAGGTGTAGGAGATAAGTAGAATTAGTATTTTATTGTGTATGTTTGGTAATGTGTATATGATATATATTAGTGTGTAATGTAATATTCCCAACTTTTGTATAAGTAGTAGTAGCAAATCCCGACTTTTGTAGTCACGAAGGGATAACTGATATTTAAAGAAGTATGTGCTATGGTATGTAAAGTATTCGCTAAATGAATATGAATCTATGTTTGAGTAATGAGACAATTTTAATATATTAAACTTATATGAAAAGGTTTAGAATGTAAGTTAATAAAGAATAATTTATGATTTTATTTAACCAGATAATGCCGCCAAAACGTCAAACTCAAAATCAAAGGGCAGAAGAATCTGTCAACAACGCTGAAGGACAACAACAAGACCCGATGCAAAACTTTACGAACATGGTAGCTCAGGCTATGCAACAAGGAATACCAGCCGCGGGAAACCAGCCAGACAATCACTTGGAAAATTTCAAAGATTTTAAGGCTGTAGGACCACCAGAATTCAAGGGGACAACTGACCATGTTGAAGCCCAAACTTGGGTTAAGGAGATAGAAAAGGCGTTTGTAATAGCTAGGGTAGTTGAGGGACAAAAGACTGCTTTTGCCACCAATATGATGAAAGGTGAGGCGAACTTTTGGTGGGAAGCGAATCAAGCTAGGGTAGGAGAAGGTGTAATTACTTGGGCTAGATTTAAAACTTTGTTTTTTGAGAATTATTTCTCATCTAGTATATAGGCTAGGATGGAGGTGAAGTTTCTGGAATTAAAGCAGGAGAACATGACTGTTGCTGAGTATGCCGCAAAGTTTAATGAGTTGGCTAGGTTCGCTCCGCATCAAGTTGATACGGAGGCTAGGAAGGCGAGAAGGTTTGAGCTGGGATTAAAACCTTGGCCCTACAATAAGGTGGCAGTGTTGCAGATAAACACTTTTGCAACACTCATGGAAAAGGCTATCATAGCCGAAGAGGGGAGTTAGGCCATGAGCCTCTATAATAAGGAAAGAAAGAATATGGGCAAAGTCGAGGGAGCCGGGAAGGAGGAAACTAATAGTGGAAGTAGGGGTGAGAAAAGAAAAGGGATCAATTTTAGGAATATCCAGTTCAAGCAAGAAGGTGTGAAGAAGTAGGGGATTCAGTGTAAGAATTGTGGAAAGAACCATTCTGGTGAATGTTTAAAGGGTAAGTTTGTGTGTTACAAGTGCGGGCAGGAGGGCCATATCTCTCCCTACTGCCCCAATCTGAGGATGAATAGTGGTTGTTTTATATGTGGGTCAATGGAGCATAAGGTGAAGGATTGTCCGAAAAGGAGAATCGAGGCAAGAAGTATAAACACGAGGATAGGCAGCGGAACTCTGGCAATCACGGGACCAACGTCATCAAGCAAGCCAACAAAATCAACTACAAGGGTCTTCAACATGACGGTCCAGGATACTGTGGCAGTTGGTGTTGAAACTCCAGGTATTATTCGTATAACTTTTATTTTCGTATACATAAATTTCCTATATATAGTAAATTATTTTATAAACAAATTTTGAAGGAGGAATTTGAGTTCTATTAGAAATCAATTTTTCCGTTTAATCAGATAGATAAGTTTTATGTGAATAGTTAAAGATCAGTTCGATCAAAATTGATCGAGATCTACTTGCAATGATTGTGTATGCTATGTACCCTAGTATGTATAAGTTTTAAAACGGTGATTCTGGGGACATAATCTTTATAAGGGAGGGTGAATGTAATAACCTAATATTTACTATATAATTAAATCAAGAATTTTACGTATAAATTTTTATTATTATTATTATTTTAAAGGTGAGAATAAGTGCAAGGCAAAGTATATGTATTTATGTGATAAATAAAAATATATTTATTACTTGAATAATTACAAATGATTTTATTTTAGAATTAATGATCATTATAAATTATAATCTTATAATAAATTAAATTGGTAATAAAAATTTTATTATTACTTATTTTCCATGAAAATATGTTTATATATTATTTGCTAATATATGGAATGATTATTAGAATTAGTATAATAATTATTTTATTATATGAATTTTAGTTCAGATTATTAAGTTAATTATTTTAACTTAATTAATAATGCTATTTATGCAAGATAAATCGATATATATAATCCAAACTCAAATTTTGGATTTTGATCAAGGAATGAGAATATTTATATAATATTAATTATATTTCAGTCTTTATAAATATGTACTGTATGTGTGTAATGTTAATGTATAGAACAGTTTTAATGTAACATGATAAAACCATAATATTACTGGGATACACCCTAATTTAAAACTCAAACAGGAATTTACGATTGATAAGAAATTGTGTTAAGGTGATTAATAAAAAGTGTTAGAATTATAATTGTTAATTAGGGAAACCCTAATTTTTGAAAACCCTAACTAGTAATTAGAAATCCTAATTACTAAACTAGAAACCCTAACTTGCTTAATAGGAACCCTAATCGCTAATTAAGCAAGCTTGATGTTAATTAGTGAGTATTTAAACATAATTTTCAAGTTTATGTAATTAGAAAACCTAACTAATTAACAAACCCTAATTTTCCATTTTTAGAAACTATTTTTTGCTATTTTAAACCCTAATTGGAAATCCTACAAATTAATTATGCTAAACCCTAAGGGTCCAACCCTAAGGCTTAGACAAATGACAAATTTGCCATTAAATTTGCATGTACAATGACCAAAATGCCTTTTTTGCATTACTTTAATCGGTAACTTGTAAAATTTGACAACACCTTTAGTGGTTCACCAACTCTTGACTTTGCTTGACCTAAAAATCCAACAACTTAGCCTAAATCATTAACAATTTAAGCAACATGCATTTTATCTAACAATTTTAAGAAATAAGAGAGAGAAAGTTACTAAACTTGGTTATTTTTCTCTCAAGCTCTCCACAAACTCATTCTCCCTCCTAGTCTCCGAAATAGACAAGTGTATCAGTCCCAAGAACACCCCCTTGATCATCAAGATCAGTTTAGTAGAGCAAGGATCAAAGATTTGACAAGAGAGGTATAAACCCTAGTTCACCTTTTGATCTTGTATGCTTAGTCAAAATTTGTGTTTATGTGTTTATATAAGTGTTAGAAGAAGTTTTATAGTGATATATGTTGATATAACATAGATCCATAGCATCAGAATGCTTTAAAAGTGAAGTTTTTCAAAACTGTTCTTGAGCCTTAAAGTGGCCTGACAAGCTAATGTTAGAATCCATAGATTCTTCTCTGTTTATGATTTTTGTTGTTTTATGTTTTGGATCTGTAGTTTGGTAGGATATCTTTGATCTGGAAGTGAAATCACGGTCATTTGATGTCTAGATTTCAACTTATAGTTGGTCAAAACCCGTTGACCGGGCATGACCAGTCGATTTCTAGGTAACCCAGAAATCATAAAACAGTGTCTGGCAAGCTTTTCAAATGACTTGATGCAAGATCCCAACTTATTATGAATAAAATTAAATTTTCTCTATTTATTATCTTGAAATAATAAGGAGTTAATTTGATATAATATTTTGGTTATGGGTGAAATGTGCAAATTTTACAAAATAAGCAAGTGGTTATAAAATATTCATTTCTGTTAGGGAATATTCGTTTGGTCGTGGAATATTCTTTTTATCGGGAATATCAAATGCGACAACGCTTGATCATTTATGGGCCCCATAATAGAATAACTGTCGGATGAAGAAAATGACAAATTTGAGTTGTTACAAATAATGGCGTAATCGTTCACTGATTAACACTTTGTTGGAATACTTCGGTGGTTAAAATACGATGTCTGGCGTAATGCCGCGATGCTTACGGTATTACAGATATTGTTGAATTATTGATCCTTACGTGAAGAAGCACTACTCGATAATTATTACGATGAATTCTTGTTTAATATTTTATTTTATTAATTCAATAATTGCTTGCGTTGATAGTTTATATTATTGTTGTTTCAATAATTGTCACTCCACTATATTTTCCATTATTAGATCAATAATTCATATTATTTGAATAATATTATTAGATAGCATTATTGACAATGTCTAGAAAGTTCTGTCAAGGAGAGGTTAGGTCATCTAATTGCGGCGCGCCGATGAGAGAAATCCTTATTGGAAGGCCCCTCTTTCACAGGAGCGGCTGGTTGTCATAATTGTGATTACGTAATATTATTTGTGAATAATTAATTATTGATTCATATGATAAGGAAATATTTATTTTATATAAATGATGGATTTATTTAATTTATGTGATTATAATTGAAGGAGTTAATGTTGAGGTGTTTTATCTGTATTTTTGTCGGAATAGAGGTATTAAAAATCAAATCGATATTTTTTACGATATATTAAGTGAGTTATAATTTTTAATCGTAGTTGGATCGTTGTGATTTTTGGATATGTTATACATATATAAGTTGGGTATATGTCCACAAATTTTGAACCGATTAAAATAAATGAATGATTTGTTATGAATTTTAAGAGGTGGCTTGCTTGAAAATTAGGGTTATAAATGATTTTGGTGGAAAATTCTAGAATTGAGTGGGCCCCACTTGTGGTTGGTGAAATGTGCTCAAATTGAATTTCAAATGTGGTGGGTGGCAATAGTAGCGGTAAAAAAGCCATCGGTGGCGAGTCAAGTCTTCTTGGTGTGCTAACATTTTCCTATAAATAGAGGCTAACTTAGAATTGAAAATCACACCGAAACAAAAGTTTTCTCTCTTTCTCTCTATATATTATCGGCGTATTTTGTGAGTATTTAGATACTTTGAGAGTTGTTTGTTCGATTACTAGTTTCATTCAAAGATCACTTGAGCCTTTCATTCAAGTCTTTATTTCTTTGAGGTAAGGGATGTTATTTTCTTCATATATGATATTATTTCTTTCAATATCATTATCTTTGAAGTATTGATCTGAACTTTTAATCAAATTTGGAACTTGTTGTGTTGGGGTTACTATTCACGTATCTGGCACTATTCACGTATCGACCTTATTCATAAATCGACACTATTCAAAAAAAAATGAAATTTTCTCTTTTCTTCCGGATATCTTTTATATGGTTACTATCTTTGATTGTATCCATGTTTTGATCTTTATTTTTGAATTCTACTTCACACTTGGTTATTATGGAGTATTATTGAATTTGGATGAAGCGAAATCTGAATCCCTAATATTTGTCCTTCATTTCACTAGATTCGTTCTCTAAAATGTTTTCATCATCATCCTCGGTCCTTAATGGTGATAATTGATGAATATCTTTGGCTTTATAGTGCAAAGATGAATGATTACCTAATGAATATCTTTGGCTCGTAGTGCAAAGATGAGCAGTGTTGAGATGAACATGACCAACTGGTGATCTGAATGAATATCTTTGGCCGTAGTGCAATGATGTATATTGATTGATATTCTGAGGATAAAATATTGATGATGGACTTTTAAATTCATAGATGATAGTAGATTTCATTCTCTACTTAACTCTTCTAATGAATTGTTGTTTTTATTTGCGAGTTGTTGATCTAAAACTTGTTGTCATTGTATTCTATCGATTTTTTCCTGTTGAAGACTAAGAATAATTTGTTGTATATTATCTTAGTCATAATGTTGTTCTTTAATGGGCTAGTTGAGCTCACTCTTTTCCTTTTTGTTCCATTTTTCTTCTCGGGAGGTGAGAGTTTAGCGAGGACTAAGCAAAGTGCGGAATGATGATTCAAGATAGGCATTTTTAGTAGTCCTCACTATTTTGTAAAATAGTGCATCAATAATTATAATAATGAGGACTTTATTTGGGTGTGGATATTGTCTAGAAGAAAATATTGTATTTAAACTCATAGTATGTGTTGTTAGTATTTTTGCGACAATTGTATTAATAAAGTTGTAGTTATTTTTTACGTACCATGTATTTGGCGACTCAAAATGGGTGATGTATACCTATTTTGGGGGTCACGATTAATATATCGAGCTTAGGGATATGGTCTCTGGCGGAGATCGGGGAATAGAACTAGGAGGGAGAGTGTAGTAAATCCTTAGCTAGTGTGTCCTACCTAAGCTTATTTGTTGGTGGTCGTAATATAGGGATATTATGTGATATGTTAATTTATTTAATTAACCCCTATTTTATGGCGATTTAAGAATGGTAGTGAAGCGTTAACAATGGAGTCTATGAGGCTGTGGAACAACCTTTGATTACCAACCAAGAGAACGTGCAACGGAAGGCAATATTCCTCCCATAAACAACAACTCTCTAAAGCAAGCGATGAATGATGCGATGTTTAGAAGCTTTTTACGATTCATGGAAAATCGATTTGAGGAGACTTCGTGTACAAAATACAGGTGGAAATGATAGTAACGATCGGTTTGTCACAACCAAGCAGTTCAAGGAGTTGGGACCACTAGATTTCTGGGGAAAGCCAAATCTGATTAAGGCATATACATGGGTCAAGCAGATGACCAAAATATTTGATGTCTTGAGATGCGCGGAGGAACAGAAGGTTCCATTCGCCACCTTTATGTTCCATGGTGAAGCAGATTATTGGTGGGAATCTGTGAAGCGTACCCAGCCAGGCACACTTAACATGTCTTGGGAAAGATTTCAGAAAATGTTCAATGATAAGTACTTTCCTGAAAGTATTCGTCATATGAAGGAGGTAGAGTTTATTAGACTAGAATAGAAAAACATGACGGTGTCTCAGTACGAGGCAAAGTTCGTGGAGTTATCCAAGTTTGCACCTCATTTGGTAGAAAATGAGGAGCGTTATGACGCGGATGTTTACGAGAGGTCTAAAACCGAGATTGACAATATCTTATCTCTCATAAATTTTCTTTATATTCAGATGTTGTAAACATGGCTCAATTATTAGAGCGTGATAATGAGTATGTTCAACCAAGGGACCCTGAATCGGTCATCTAGGTGACTGGCGATCATCGAACGATGATAACCAGTGAGGAGGGAAGAATACAGACAAAAGCGGTAACCACTCGGGTGGTCATCGTGGCCATGATAATAGAAGAGGTGAGTCAAGTGGAAATTTCAAAAAGAGGAGATTCAACAATGACGGGAAGACATCAGCAGCATCACCTTCACCAACAACAAATTCTAGGGAGGAGAACGGCCGCTGAGTTAGATCTTACTGAGATCACGGAGAGGAGGACATATAAGTCCAAATTGTTCACAACCCTCCAAGGTGTGTTTCAATTGTGGTAAAGAGCGGTCACATAGCTTGATTTTTGTCCGGTAGAAAGTCAAGTCCAAGCTGGATGGCGGCACCAAAGCGACTACTGACAAAAAAAAAAGTCGATGGTTCAAGGAAGGGCATTTGTCTTGGCTGGCCAAAACACGAGAAACCCGAACGAGGTGATCACGGGTAAGCTAATCTTGAACTCTTGTGATGTTTATACCTTACTAGATACCGGTTCTACCCATTCTTTTATCTCTCCTGCTTGTGTTCAACATTTAAACTTGACTCCAGAGAAATTGGACTTTAACTTATCTGTTGAAACTCCGTTGGGTGAAACCTTTGTTACATCTACAGTTTATAAATCTTGCTTGATCCAAGTTGGTACAATCACATTACCTATTGATCTTATCTCGTTAAAGATACTTGCATTTGATGTTATTTTAAGGATTGATTGGTTAACCACTCATCATGCCAAAATTGATTATTTTCGTAAGGTTGTTAGTTTTCATATTCCTAACCAACCTGTTATACAAATTCAAGCAACTAAACCACTAAAATCAGTCACTGTCATATCAAACCATAAAGCTATTCGTTTATTAAAAAACGAATGTCAAGCTTTCTTAGCCCATATTATGGACTTGAACAAAAATACGTAAGATTTGAATAATATTCCTGTTGTTAGTGAATTTCATGACGTATTTCCTGAAGAACTTCCTGGTCTACACCCAGAACGTGAAGTTGAATTCTTTATTGATCTTGAACCGGGTACAAAGCCCATTTCCAAAACCCCATATCGAATGGCTCCTATTGAACTTCAGGAGTTAAAAGTCCAACTATAGGAATTGTTAGACATCGGTTTCATTCATCCTAGTACATCTCCTTGGGGTGCTCCTGTTTTATTTATAAAGAAGAAAGACGAAAGTATGCGACTTTGTATTGACTACCGAGAATTAAACCATGTCACCTTCAAGAATAGGTATCCCCCTACCTCGTATTGATGACATGTTTGACCCGATTCTGAAGGAGCACAATTCTTTTCAAAGATCGATCTTCGTTATGGATATCATCGGTGAAAGATTAAAAGCGAGGATATTCAGAAGGCGCCTTGAGGACTCGATCTGGGCATTATGAATTCTTAGTCATGTCTTTTGGATTGACTAATGCTCCTGCTTTGCTTTCATGGATATGATGAACCGAGTATTCAAGGAATATTTGGATCGGTTCGTTGTTGTCTTTATTGATGACATCCTCATCTATTCAAAAAGCCGTGAAGATCATGACCACCATTTGAAGTTGGTACTTGAAAGACTTACATTGACAACAAGCTATATGCCAAGTTGAAGAAATCGAGTTACGGCTTAAGGAAGTAATATTCCTTGGGCGTGGTGTCAAAACATGGAGTATCTATTGACCCGACAAAGATTGAAGCAATCGAAAGTTGGGAAGCGGTAGAAGTCGGTGGCCAAAGTCGTAGCTTTCTAAACTTAAATTGGTTATTATCGGAGATTAAGTGGAAGGATTTTCTCGAATCGCTACTCCATTAACTTCGGTGACTCTCGGAAAGATGCAAAATTCATATGGAGCGAGGAATGCGAAGAGAGTTTCAAGAGCTCGAGAGGATACTCATTTAAATCACATTACGACAATACCATCGGTTTCGAATGGATTTGTTATCTCTGATGATGCTTGAGCAAAGGGTGAGGATGTGTTCTCATGCAATATGGGAAAGTCATAGCCTATGCCTCGCGACAACTCAAAGAATATGAGAGGAATTATCCTACTCATGATCTAGAGTTGGCATCAGTTGTTTTTGCATTGAAAATCTGGAGACACTACTTGTATGGGGAGAAAGTGGAGATTTATACGGATCATAAAAGCCTCAAATATTTCTTCACCCAAAAGGAACTCAACATTCGACAACGACGTTGGCTCGAGTTGTTGAAGGATTATGACCATAGCATTCAATATCATCCTGGAAAAGTAAACGTTGTAGACTCATTGAGTAGAAGATCATATGTGGGTACGAGTGCAATGTTGTTAACACAAAGGCCCATTTTTAACAACTTACAAAGGATGGAGATAGAGTTAAAGGCTCCAAGTACCCGCGTGATGATATCAAACATCTGAGTAGAACCGACTTTATTCGATAAAGTTAAAAGTTGCTCAAGCTACGGACACAGGGTGATCATATTATGAAGAAGAAAGTCTGAAAGGTGATATTCTAGAAGAAGGAATCGATGAAGAAGGAATACTTCTAGTTAACTCCAGACTTTGCGTTCCTAACGATCCTGACTTGAAGCATAGAATCATGATGGAGGCACATAACACACCATTTGCAAACCATCCTAGGAGTACCAAAATGTATCATGATCTTCGATATACATTTTGGTGGAACAATATGAAGAGAGTGATCGCGGAGTTTATCTTGAGGTGTTTAACCTGTCAACGTGTGAAGGCGGAGCATCAAGTGCCAAAAGGTCCATTGCAACCACTTGAGATTCCGGAATGGAGGTGGGAACACATTACCATGGATTTCGTTACGGGTCTTCCCAAAGTTTCTCAAGGCATCGATACGATTTGGGTTATTGTTGATAGATTAACCAAGTCTGCTCATTTCTTACCTATACGAGAAACTTATTCCCTTGAACGTCTTGCTCGTATGTATGTGAATGAGATTGTGCGATTGCATGGCATGCCAGTATCCATAGTTTCGGATCGTGACCCAAGATTCACTTCAAGATTTTGGGTTAGCTTGCGAGAAAAGCTATGGGCGCAAATTCTGATTCGATTGACATACCATCCTCAAACGGACGGACAATCAGAAATGACTATTCAAACCCTTGATGATTTATTAAGACTCTGTGTCCTAGATTTCAAAGGAAGTTGGGATAAGTACTTGCCATTGGTGGAATTCTCCTACAACAACAGTTATCAAGCAAGTATAGGCATGGCTCCATTTGAGGCGTTGTATGGACGAAAGTGTCATTCTCCAGTATGCTGGGATGAGGTGGGAGAAACAATGTTGTTGGGACCAGAATTAGTACGCATGACTACAGAAAAGATCCAAATGATTCAACAACATATTCAAACCTCACAAGATCGACAAAAGAGTTATGTTGATCTTCATCGAAAGGACGTGGAATTTAATATTGGGGATCATGTATTGTTACGTGTTGCTCCATGGAAGGGAGTTACAAGATTTAGAAAGAGAGGAAAGCTCAACCCATGATTTATTGGTCCATTTGAGATTCTTGACCGAATAGGAAATGTGGCCTATAGACTCGCATTACCTCCAAGTATGTCTCGTGTTCATAATGGTTTTCACATATCTATGCTTCGTAAATATGTGAAAGACCAAAACCACATTATTGCGTTTGAACCAGACGAGATAGCCGAAGATTTAACGTATGAGGAGGTACCTGTCAAGATATTGGGTAGGAAAGAACATATCCTACGAACAAAGGTTATACCACAAGTCAAGGTTTTGTGGAGGAACCATGCTATTGAGGAAATGATATGAGAATTGGAATCAGAAATAAAAGCGAGGTACCCTCGCCTTTTCGAAACACCAGGTACGTACGTCAATTTCGAAGACGAAATTTCATAAGGAGGGGAGGTTGTAAGACCCCAACTTATTATGAATAAAATTAATTTTTCTCTATTTATTATCTTGAAATAATAAGGAGTTAATTTGATATAATACTTTAGTTATGGGTGAAATGTGCAAATTTTATAAAATAAGCAAGTGGTTATAAAATATTCATTTCTGTTGGGGAATATTCATTTGGTCGTGGAATATTCTTTTTGTCGGGAATATCCATACGACAACGCAGTCATTTGTGGGCCCCATAATAGAATAACTATCGGATGAAGAAAATGACAAATTTGAGTTGTTACAAATAATGGCGTAATCGTTATCGTTAACAATCATTTGGAATACACGGTGGTTAAAATACGATGTCTGACGTAATGCACATTGATGATTACTGCGGTATTGCACACTATTGTTGAATTATTGATCCTTACATACGAAGGCACTACTCAATAATCGTTATAGTAATTACTGTAAGGTTTGTAATATTCAAGAACGCAATCAAATTGCATAAAAAGTGCGGAAACGTGTAAAATCAGAGTTTAAAAAAAATTTACAAACCATATACCCGGATCACCCTTTATGCATGATTATTAATTAAGCGAAAAAGATGACGAATAAGAATCATACCCTTGAAGATCGAGCTTCCTCGTGCACAAGTTCACCTCCATCCTTTTCGCGTTCAACTTGAATCCACCGGTTTGGTTCCTTCCTTTGATCAACGTTAGCCACCCAAGTGTTTGGCCTCTGAGGTGATCCACCAAGGAAAAAAATTTTCAAGAAGAAGGGGTGGTTGGCTAAACCCTAGTTTTTCTATCTCTATAGAAAAGCGTACTCTCCCAACTATTAGAATTACGTTATGTTGTAAAAAGTCAACAACCACATCACCCATAATAAGACTCCTCTTATTTATAGATGTGGGCAACCCACCTTAACAATTAAGTTATTGGATTTTATTTAATTAATTAAATTCTTTTAATTAATTAAGCTCCCTAATCTTATTAGGGATAATTAATTAAACTCTTTTAACTAATTTTCCTTCCTAATCCAATTAGGAATAAATGAGAATACTTATATTAAATTAATTCCTAAACTCTTTTAGAAATAAAAATAATAATAATAATTGTAATAATATTAATAAGACTCCTCTTATTAATTTATATTTAATATTTCAAAATATTAAATAATAAATATTAAGCTATTTAATTTATTCTATCACCATAGATTAAATTAAATATACATAACATATTATTACGATTATGCCATTAACTTCTTAAATAATTATTCTTCCTTTTATGGTGTGACCCTTTTAGGTTCTCCATATTAAGCCTGGTTGTGAATAAATCAATTAGAACAATTCTAATCTTATTTAAATTAAACAATTAATTTATTTAAATAAATAATATTTATTCTACAATAGGGATAAGCCTCCTAGCGATCAACGACTTTCCCGGATAATATAGATTTCAACATTAATCATAAAAGAACCTTTGAGTAAATATTCTGCAAATCTGATTCAATTTTCCACCATACAATGTCCCAACTAAATATAAGACATGGAATTCTTGTCAAGTCTTATTTTATTTAATTATATGTATTTCGATCCTTAAATGCACAACTCAAATAATACAAATTAGAAACTCCTTTCTAATTTCATTACGCTTAGCCAAGGACTCTTTGGGTTGTCATTTATCGAATCACATAGGACATTTCTCTTATTTTATTAGAAGTGGTAGATTCTTTATTGATCATACATTATCTCCATATACACTTATTATACCCAAGCATACCCTTTGATATACCCTAAGGGTCTTATGGAATAAGTCAAAGTATAACTCATCATACACAAGATACTATGATGATCTCAAGTCCAAGGATTACTTGTACTACTATCACTACAGAAATTCCTATTGATAGGCAAGTAAAACTCCATTAGGTATTCCTTAGCGAGCCACGTTCAGTGAACTTATTCTCTAATAAGCACCTACATACTTGCTTTAGTGTCTCCACACAAATGATCATGAGATCAATCATCCTCATCCAATGAGCAAGCAACGTATGTACCAATCTATCCGGATTCACTAATCCCCAATTTAGTAATCCAATGATTGGGAACTATTTTAGTTTTAAGCTTTCTAAGAATTTAGATCTCATTAGAATGATCATCATCATTATTCTAAAAGCATTGCTTAAAACTATGGGTTTATCACATATTATAAAACAACATCATGTAGATAATTAAAAGCCTTTAATAAATTAATACTTTTTATTAATAAATGAATAAGATTGTTACAAAGTATATGCTTTATCATCAAACATGATTGGCTTATGTGCATACTCTTCTTCTCTAAGTGACGATTATCCTGCTTTTGGATATGCTTTAGTTAATGGATATGTAATGTTGTTCATGAGAGTCCACTATCTCTATAGTGATTTCCCATCTTTCAATGATTCTAATAATCAAATGAAAGTGCCACAACACATGTTTAGATCCAAGATGAGACTTAGGAACTATTCCTAGTTCTGTAATGAACTTTTAATCCAAACAATCAACTTGCAGCTTCATTTATAGCTATATACTTTGTCTTTATCACTAAACCAGCAACTCTTTACTGTTTTGAACCTTTCCAATTCACTGCACCACTGTTCAAGGTAACGCTTTACCTTAAAGTGGATTTTTCTGTCGTCTTGGTTTGTTTGAAAAACTTGAGTCTGTTAAGCCCTCTAGTTTTAATTAAGAACCACCATGAATATGATCACATCCTTAGTGCCGGTTAAGCACTTTAAGATGTTTTTCACTGACTCATAGTGAACTTCTCCATAATATGACTGATCAACATCAGGTCTCGTACATTTCATTTCATGCATGATTGTCACTCATACGACCCCTCTTTTCAGGAGTCTGTGGGGACTATTAAGAGAGATACACTCCATAGCTCATCGACATGAGACATCCCATGGAGTTTGCCATACTAAACGACTTTAGCATCAAATGAATATACGTTCCTTGGGTTAAGTCGAGCATCTTCTTAAATCTATCTATATAGATTTATATCCCCAATTAAGATACTCTTCCCAAATCATTCATGGAGGATTGTTTAGACAACTTTATCTTTACTGATTGTAGCATTGGTATGTAATTCCTCATCCGTAGTATATTAACATATAATACTAGAAATTTCACGACGCTCCCACTGACCCTTTTGTACACACTTGAACTCTTACCTCATCGTATGTAACTCTGGATCATCATCTTCTATGATGTGTACCTCATCATCATCATCCATGATGAATCCATACCTCCTAGGTATCTTCAGTACTATTCCAGATTTACGATTCGGTTGTGGTACAATAGGTCTATCTACAGGTTCCTCTTATTTGACTTATAGTGTTTTGTGGTTCTTGAACTCTTCAAGATCTATTATCCTCCCACTAGCCCCTTCAATAATAAACAAATTTATCTTAGAAGGCAACGTGTTTCGTAACAAACACCTTTTGCTAAGTAGGATTATAGAACATATACCCTAAACTTACTTTAGGATGTCCCACAAGTTGTACTTGTCAAATCTTGTCCCAAGCTTATCCTTTGAAACCTTTTCACATAAGTTGGACAACCCCTTATCTTAACATACTTAAGATTAGGAATCCTCCCTGTCCATAACTTTTATGGAGTCTTGGGGCCGGATTTTGAGGTTACCTTTTTTGTATATATGCAGCCATTTCTAGGACATGACCATAGAGGGATACTGGAATGTCGGTAAAATCATTATGGACCGTAGCATGTCCAACAAGGTACGATTTTCCCATTCAGATACATCAATCAATTATTGCGTATCAAGATGTGTCCATTATGAGAAAACCATTTGAGATGATCTAGAAACTTATTGCACAAGTATTCCTTCCTTGATCCGATCAAAGAATCCTAATACTTTGCCAATTTGTTTCACTTTTGAATTCTTTGAACCTTTCAAATAATTCACACTTGTATTTCAACAAATACATACATTCAACTCTTTGAATAATCATCTCCTTTTCTTATACTAGTTTATTCAATTTGCAAAATTATTTTCACGTAAGTCAAGTATATAAAATCCATTAAGTAATATTCCAGTTCTATACAAAACATTATTATTATTATAAATAGAACAACAATTGTTCTTAAATATAATACCAAAGATTTCATTGTCCAACAATAAAATGGAAATAATGTTTCCAACAAATCTTGGAATACAATAATAACTTATTGACTTAATAGATTTGCGTCGTAGGATTGCTAAACTATAAGTTTCTATGGCTAATCGCAACAACCTTTGCTTCATTTCCCACATAGGATTACTTATCTTGTTTAACTTTCTACTTACCTTGGTCCTTCATAAATCTATATTTATGATAACCAAAGTCGGTATCCAATACCCAAGTAGAACCTTGACTTAAAAAAAAAATTATTTTAAATCATGAACAAATTTGTATTTATAACCGAAACTTCACTAAGCTTCTTTTGGTTAGCCTCTGCAAGATGCTTCTTGTAGTTTCTTTCCAGTGTCCAGGCTTATTGCAGTGGAAGCAAACTCCTTTGCTATCCGTATTAGTTTTGTTCTTATTATCCTTTGTTTACGCCTTTCTGCTTACCTTCTTTGAATCGTTCTTCTTTCAGAAGATCCTTTGGCCCCTACCAGTAAGACATGGTCTTTCTTGGTTGGAAAGTGACTCTCAACATTTTTCAACATGTTAAGCAAATCGCAAAGCTGATATCTAGCTTGTTTATATGAAAAATTCACAACAATTGTGAAAGAGTCCGGAGTGAGTGCAAGATCAAATCTTGGCTCAACTCTCCATCCATGACAAAACCGGTTGTCCTAATTGATCAATCAAATTGATTATGTTAAGAACTTTTTATGCATACTATAGTGCCATTAGTCATTCTAGATCGGAAGAGCTCCTTAGATATCTGATATCTATCAGTCCTACTTTCTTCACCCTCAACTACTTGATATGCAGGAATATAGTAGGAGCATCCATAGTTTCATGCTGACGCTGAAGCTCGTTACTTATGGATGCGAGCATGATGCATTGAGCCAACTGTGCATCATCTTGCCACTTTATAAAAGTAGAAATGTCTTCCTCGGAGGCATTATGCGCAAGCATTGCGCGAGGATAGGCGTATTAAGGACATAAGATAACTTTTCGACATGAGAACTATTCTCAAATTCCTTAACCAATCCAGTTTAATACGGTTTGGTTAAATAACATCTAATATGTTTTAGCGTGATGGTAATTTTAGATATTGTAAAATTACGTAAATGAATTTGTAATTAACAACATTTTAACATACATTCTTTTATTAATTACCAAAATAATTTAGGTCTTGTTTTAAATTGGTATCTCCCACTATTTTCTTCAAACTATATTACCCTCACTTATATAGTTCGCAAAATCTAATTAAAGATTTGCTAGTGAGAATAAGGATCCCATTTTAAATGTATATAGCCTTGTGGTGACACAACAAACTATATATAAATAAATAGGTAGACAACTTTTGTCAATTACATCAACTATGCAACTCCTTTTCTTTTGACTCTTAGATTATTTTGATTAAGTGGTGGCACATCCAGAATCAAAATTATCCAAGTTAAGTCCCACCTAGCACTCCATATATTCAAAAAGAAAAATATCATCCTTCCGGTGACACAACAAAACAATATTGTTCAATTTTCTTTATAAGCATCAAATGTGATAAATTAACATCTTAAATACTTAATACTTGCCTTGTGGTGACACAACAAACTCATATTAAATATTTAATACTCTATTAATTTTATCATGCTAGAAAGGCGACGTTCGATATTCCAAATATCTTTGAGCGCTTAGGACTTAATATAAAAATTGAGGGGTTTGTTATTAATATGTCTCATCTTGTTTAGCGTGCATGCACATATATATATAAAATCGCGTCGTATTAATGAACATGCGAAGCATGTTTATAATATATAATATATATAGTATAAGCATGCACATATAGAATACTATATTCTACACGGTTGATTATGGATTTTTATTCTAGTTTGGTTCACTAGAGCCACCAAGTGAACCAAAATGTCAAACCCTAAAGTGCGAAAAATAATATTTAAATATAACTATTACATTTAAACCCGGGCTCCATTACAAACGGGTCTTCAAGTGCTCCTTGCTCCTTGATCTCTAATTCTTCAAAAATTAATTCTAACTATTCCTATTACATAACTATTTTAAAATAAATAGAAACCTTGATCATCAGTCAAGGGGAAGTACATAGGAGGGAGTTAGAATTTACATTAAGAAAAATTAGAGAAGACGAGGTACGAAGACCCCATTTAATAAAACACATACATTCATGCATCCAACTAAAATAAAATCCAATCACATTGGTCAATAGTCCATAATCAATCCCATTTATTATCATACACATCATCATATGCATCAATAAATAACATTCATCTTATGAATAATAAACATTTAATATATATTGATATCATTTAATGGGCAAATTTAGTTAGTATAAAATCTAATTTTGAATCAAAATAAACTCTTTTATTTTATCCAAATTTAAATTAAAATAAAACTATTTTATTTTAATTTATCCAATTTTGAATAAAATAAACTATTTTATTTTAATAAAATCTTTAATCAAAATAAACTCCTTTATTTTAATTAATTATGGAATCCAATTCCATAAAAAAAATTATTAAAGAAAACACGGATTATCTTTTCTATTCACAAATAAACTCCTTTATTTTGAATAATATGAAATCTTATTTCATATCTAAATAAACTCCTTTATTTAAGGAAAGATCGATTCTTTTTCCTATTCACAAATAAACCTTTTTATTTTTGAATAATATGAAATCTTATTTCATATCTAAATAAATTCCTTTATTTAAGCAAATATAGAATCCAATTTCAACTCTAATTAGTTATCATGGAATCCAATTCCAACTCTAATTAGTTAGCATGAAATTTAATTTTAAAATTAAAATAAACCTATTATTTAAAATTAAAATAAACTTTTATTTTAATTATAAAATTATTGAGAATAATATATTATATATATAATATATTATAAAATAATCGAATATATATATATATATATAAAACCAATATGCGGTTATAATAATATATATATATATATATATCCGCATATACATGTGGCCCATTTCCATTTTGAATCACTGTTAACTCATATATAACACGTGACAACCACGGTGAAAAATTACAACGAGATGCTAGGATTTGAAACACTAAAGTTATCCACGGATCTGCAACCCAAAAAATTATTTGCAATTTTATAATCCGCCAATTTGCGAAATTTTTTTATTCCGCGCAATATATATATTTTTTAATAGATTTTATACAATAAATTATACCCAATTAAATTGTTTTAAACACATATCAATATACATATCAAATTAAAACAATAAATAATTCGGCATAAAAGTTTGGCTCTGATGCCACTGTAAGGTTTGTAATATTCAAGAACGCAATCAAATTGCATAAAAAGTGCGGAAACGTGTAAAATTAGAGTTTTAAAAAAAATTTACAAACCATATACCCGGATCACCCTTTATGCATAATTATTAATTAAACGAAAAAGATGACGAATAAGAATCATACCCTTGAAGATCGAGCTTCCTCAGGTACAAGTTCACCTCCAATCCTTTTCGCGTTCAACTTGAATCCACCGGGTTTGGTTCCTTCCTTTGATCAACATTAGCCACCCAAGTGTTTGGCCTCTAGAAGTGATCCACCAAGGAAAAAGAATTTTCAAGAAGAAGGGGTGGTTGGCTAAACCCTAGTTTTTCTATCTCTATAGAAAAAGCGTACTCTCCCAACTATTGGAATTACGTATGTTGTAAAAGTCAACAACCACATCACCCATAATAAGACTCCTCTTATTTATAGATGTGGGCAACCCACCTTAACAATTAAGGAATTGGGTTTTATTTAATTAATTAAATTCTTTTAATTAATTAAGCTCCCTAATCTTATTAGGGATAATTAATTAAACTCCTTTAACTAATTTTCCTTCCTAATCCAATTAGGAATAAATGAGAGTACTTATATTAAATTAATTCCTAAACTCTTTTAGAAATTAAAATAATAATAATAATTGTAATAATATTAATAAGACTCCTCTTATTAATTTATATTTAATATTTCAAAATATTAAATAATAAATATTAAGCTATTTAATTTATTCTATCACCATAGATTAAATTAAATATACATAACATATTATTACGATTATGCCATTAACTTCTTAAATAATTATTCTTCCTTTTATGGTGTGACCCTTTAGGTTCTCCATATTAAACCTAGTTGTGAATAAATCAATTAGAACAATTCTAATCTTATTTAAATTAAACAATTAATTTATTTAAATAAATAATATTTATTCTACATAGGATAAGCCTCCCTAGCGATCAACGACTTTCCGGATAATATAGATTTCAACATTAATCATAAAAGAACCTTTGAGTAAATAGTTACTGTCTGATTCAATCTTTCCACCATACAATGTCCCAATTAAATATAAGACATTGAATTCTTTGTCAAGTCTTATTTTATTTAATTATATGTATTTCGATCCTTAAATGCGCAACTCCAAATAATGCAAATTAGAAACTCCTTTCTAATTTCATTACGCCTTGCCCAAGGACTCTTTGGGTTGTCATTTATCGAATCACATAGGACATTTCTCTTCTTTTATTAGAAGTGGTAGATTCTTTATTGATCATACATTATCTCCATGTACAACTTATTATACCCAAGCATACCCTTTGATATACCCTAAGGGTCTTAAGGAATAAGTCAAAGTATAACTTATCATACACAAGATACTATGATGATCTCAAGTCCAAGGATTACTTGTACTACTATCACTCTGAGAATTCCTATTGATAGGCAAGTAAAACTCCATTAGGTATTCCTTAGCGAGCCACGTTCGATTGAACTTATTCTCTAATAAGCACCTACATACTTGCTTTAGTGTCTCCACACAAATGATCATGAGATCAATCATCCTCATCCAATGATGAAAGCAAATGCAACGTATGTACCAATCTATCCTGGATTCACTAATCCCCAATTTAGTAATCCAATGATTGGGAACTATTTTAGTTTTAAGCTTTCTAAGAATTTAGATCTCATTAGAATGATCATCATCATTATTCTAAAAGCATTGCTTAAAACTATGGGTTTATCACATATTATAAAACAGCATCATGTAGATAATTAAAAGCCTTTAATAAATTAATACTTTTTATTAATAAATGAATAAGATTGTTACAAAGTATATGCTTTATCATCAAACATGACTGGCTTGTGTGCATACTACTTTCAATCTGACCGTGAGTTATAATTTTTAATCTGACCGTTGGATCATTGTGATTTTTGGATATGTTATACATATATAAGTTGGGTATATGTCCACAAATTTTGAACTGTTAAAAATGAACGAATGATTTGTTATGAATTTTAAGAGGTGACTGCTTCGAAAATTAGGGTTATAAATGATTTTGGTGAAAAATTCTAGAATTGAGTGGGCCCCACTTGTGGTTGGTGAGAAATGTGCTCAAATTGAATTTCAAATGTGGTGGGTGGCAATAGTAGTAGGTAAAGCCGTCAGGTAGCAGGTCAGGTCTGCTTCGGCGTGTTAACATTTTCCTATAAATAAAGGGCTAAGTTAGAATTGAAAATCACACCAGGAACAAAGTTTTCTCTCTTTCTCTCTCTATATTATCGAGCGTATTTTATGAGTATTTAGATACTTTGAGAGTTGCTGTTCAGTACAAGTTTCATTTAGCATCACTTCTGACCTTTTATTCCGACGTATTGTTTCTTTGAGGTAAGGGATGTTATTTTCTTCATATATGATATTATTTCTTTCAATATCATTATGCCGAAGTATTGATCTGAACTTTTAATCAAATTTGGAACTTGTTGTGTCGGGGTTACTATTCATGTATACCGACATTATTCACGTATACGGCACTATTCACCGAAAAATGAAATTTTCTCTTTTTCTTCCAGATGTCTTTTATGGTTACTATCTTTGATTGTATCCATGTTTTGATCTTTATTTTTTATTTTTGAATTCTACTTCACACTTGGTTATTATGGAGTATTATTGAATTTGGATGAAGCGAAATACGAATCCCTAATATTTGTCCTTCTATTTCACTGGATTTTTTCTCTAAAATGTTTTTCATCATCCTCAGTCCTTAATGGTGATAATTGATGAATATCTTTGGCCTGTAGTGCAGAGATGAATGATTACCTAATGAATATCATTGGCTCGTAGTGCAAAGATGAACAGGTGTTGAGATGAACATGACCAACTGGTGATACAAATGAATATCTTTGGCCCGTAGTGCAAAGATGTATATTGATTGATGTTACAGGGATAAAATATTGATGATGGACTTTTAAATTCATAGATGATAGTAGATTTCATTCTTTACTTAACTCTTCTAATGAATTGTTGTTTCCGCTGCAGTTATTAATCTAAAACTTGTTGTCTGTTGTATTCTATTAGATTTTTCCCTGTTGAAGACTAAGAATAATTTGTTGTATATTATCTTAGTCATAATGTTCTTTATTGGGCTAGTTGAGCTCACCCTTTTTCCTTTTTGTTCCATTTTTCTTCTCAGGAGGTGAGAGTTTAGCAAGGACTAGCCGGGGTACGGAATGATGATTCAAGATAGCTGTTTTAGTAGTCCTCACTATTTTGTAAAATAGTGCATCAATAATTGTAATGAGGACTTTATTTGGGTGTGGATATTGTGTAGAAGAGAATATTGTATTTAAACTCACAGTATGTGTTGTCGTATTTTGCACGACAATTGTATTAATAAAGTTGTAGTTATTTTTCTATACCATGTATTTGGCGACTCAAAATGGGTGATGTATATCTATTGTAGACACTAGAAATTTTCTGCATTCCTATTAGTAACATTGCAGGAGGGTAGATTTGTCTTTTGGAGATAACCCTGGAAGACAACATACAAATCATTCTAGATACTACCAGAAGGTCAGCTCCAACCCGAAACACAAACTGGGAGCATCGGATCCAAACCCGGAACACACACCGGGCATGTCATTTCCAATCTTGGAGATAACCCCGAGATATGCAGATCAAAAAACCGGCAACAAACACCGGAGAGAACAGCTCTGTCTCGGCGATAACACTGCGACATTTAGTTCCAGTCCCAGAGACAACACTGGGAGTAGCGACCCCATCCTTGGTGATAGCCCTAAGAGATGCCATCGCAGTTCCGTTGATAACCCCGGAAATGCATGTTTCAAACACATGCGATCAGCTTCAACCACATACATCCTGTCAAAGCACACATACCTCAGACAGGAGCATACACAGATGACAGTGAGGAACACAAACAAGCAGTCCAATCTCAAAGATAACCCTGAGCAACTTCTGCTTTCCGCTTAAACCGACAATAACCCCGGTGAGGAGTCACAACGTCATCTTACCACGTCAACAAGATGATATCGCAGCATACCAACAAGTAGTCCAATCTCAACTGTAACCCTGAGCAACGTCGACTTTCAACTCAACCCGGCGATAACCCCGGCAAGGAGTCAAACATCATCTTGTTCATCCGACAAATGGCGTGTCGTCTCAAATCCTTCATATATACATACATACATACATACATACAACAATGTCCCAACAATCGAGGAATGACCATCCCGAGTGACAATTACGTGTGATAGTACTTTGGATAGACTTTGAAGCTTGAAGACCATGGGCATAGACCCCTCTTCCTGACTTCGTACAACCTCTAATCCATGTCATTACGTAACTCTCAACACAAGCAACCCGAAGAAGTACAGATATGCTTCGTTTGGATGCTCGGATTGAAGTTCTGTAAGTTTGATTGGACATTACAGTGCACAACTGCACGTACTACGAGACGACGGGACCCGCGAAGCTCGGGCCCACCACTACCAGCCGCAGGATCAACTGCGGTTGTCGCAGGTTGACCTGCGACCACCCGTCTATAAATATAGATGGGGGTCAACCATTTGGAAGAGAGAGAGAAGAAAAAAGGCGAGGAAGCCCTATCCATTTAGCTCTGCATACACATCTTTTGAGTGTTTCCTCTTCTTTAAACACTAGTTAGCCCATATATAGATACTTTTTATCTTACGGAAGCTGAGTGTTCATACAATTAAAGTCAAAGAAGTCTACTTTGGCAGTCCACTGTAAGCCTTCTTACATTCAAGAAAGTCTCTTTCTCCCATTATCACATACTGTTGTACACGACTGCACGTACTACGAGATTACGGGACCCGCGAAGCTCGGGTCCACCACCACCAGCCGCAGGATCAACTGTGGCTGTCGCAGGTTACCTGCGACCATCCGTCTATAAATATAGAGGGGGGGAGGGGGTCAACCATTTGGAAGAGAGAGAGAAGGAAAAAGGCGAGGAAGCCCTGTCCATTTAGCTCTGCATACACATCTTTTGAGTGTTTCCTCTTCTTTAAACACCTGTTAGACCATATATAGATACTTTTTATCTTACGGAAGCTGAGTGTTCATACAATTAAAGTCAAAGAAGTCTACTTTGGCAGTCCACTGTAAGCCTTCTTACATTTATGAAAGTCTCTTTCTCTCATTATCACACACTATTGTACATGTTGAGAGTCGTGTGAGTGTGTTTGCCTGGACTTTTGTCCGTGGTTTTCATTTCTGTTTGTATATATATACTAATATATATATATATATATATTTCATATATATGGACTAACATTATCGAGTTATGCCTCGATTGAGCCTGAACTTGATGCAGGAGCGTTTATCTGCTTTTATATATATATATATATATATATAGCGTAGTCGTCGACTACTCATGCGATGAGCCTGAACTTGATGCAGGAGCGTTTAATTTTTTTTTTATATATATATACTTATATATATAGCTATTATCGATTATATCTCGATGAGCACGATTTTATATCCGGTGCATTTACTAGCTTGTAGTTATATATACATATATATAATTCTTTATCGAACATATCCGATGAGCACGGATTCACATCCGGTCGTTTATTATCTTATATATATATATATATATATATATATATTTACATATATATATATATATATATTTACATTTTTGTCGAGCCCTGAAATTTCTTGTGTGGCTTTTTACAACTTTATTTACATTATGTCTCGCTGAGTTCACTTAAATGGCGGTTGATCGCTTCTGACTTTATTTACATTTTATCCTTTGAGTTCACTTGGCGGTGGTTGATAATGTTCATATATATATATATATATATATATATATAATTGCTTACTGCTTTCCATACAAATTGCAGTATCTTGTGAGCCTAGGAATCATGTGATCACAGGTTCAGTTTACTGAATCTAGATTCGGTTCCCATGATGGACATTTTCTGGCTGTAAGCAACTTGTACATTATTTTACAGTGTCTGAGTTTCCTTGGATGGCTGTCATGCCCATGAGGAATTCTAAGATCATCAGATATTATTTTCTCAAGGATGCCTCGCATCTCAAAAATAAAAGCAAACAAGTCGGACACTTAATAATAAAAAATGGAAGTATGAAAAGGTCTTAATTCCTATTGAGCACAGGGTTTGAAAAAACTCTTTTACAAAATTTCATTGTTATATATTGTGGTTAAAATTGGATTTTCCTAAATAAAATTTAAACCCGTGTATATAGGTGCGAACGAGGCCTCACACTACTTTCATATAATTCCACATTGATCCACACACACACACACATTCATATAACAATTTCTTTGAAGAGTGGCGGTTACCATGGTAACACGGATGTCGGGGGGTGCCTAACACCTTCCCTCCGCATAATCAAGCCCCCGAACCCTTAATGAATCTCGGTTTCACAGACCCGTTTAGCAGTGTCAAATCACTGGGTCAATGTGTAAAACCTTTTCGGTTACGTTGGTGCAACCAGTTAAATACACCAACTGGCGACTCTTAAAGTCAATCGTCGACATTATACATGTGGGACCTTTTCACTTGTTTTTTAAACAAATCTCACATTAACATGTGAACACCAAAAGACAAGTAACGAAAAGGGACAATTAAAAATCCCGGCGATAACGCGTGGCGACTCTGCTTGGGACTCCATGAAGAGGGCTTAAGCCATTGTGCAAGCTTTTCAAAATTGTTATATGCTTGTGTGTGATTGTTGCATTTATATTTACGATAAAATGTGTACTAATACATCTTATTTACTACAACTTGCTAAATATCTATTCAGATATTAGTTAGTTCGCACATGTCATCATTTTGCATAAACGGTGAGACACATTGTATGTGAATGTATGTCGTGTGGTCCTTCCATTAGGAGGCTATCACATCGGTGTTTGATTCTTTGGACCCGTGGGAAGAATAATTCCCACAGGCTCGGAAAGGCACCACCAGTTTCGCTCGATTGAAAGACCCTGATTAACTTCCCGTTGAGTAGATTGCGATGATCTGGGAACCTTCATTTCCAAAAAGCTGCGAGAGAAACCCTAGGATAGGTCAACCTCTGATAAACCAAACGCGGAGGAAAGTTTCTTCATACTCTCCAATTTCAAATTACTTGTAAAAACATTTATTGTAATAACATGTTAGCAATTAACTAACCGGTTTTGCAGGACAAATTCCTAAAACGGACATGTTATGATAACATTTATATTTCCCTAAGACTAAACTACGTAAGTCTTTTGTAGGGAAGCAATTGGACCAATTACCCGCTCTAAATCCAAAAGGCCTCAAGCCTATAGCCAATCATGTCTTCCTCTGAATAGTCTCATCCTGTTTCCTGAGAAGAATTTGACGGATTGAGTAAACAAATCATAGACTTGGCTTTTATACTGAAAGAGTTACACTAGTCTACCCAGGGTACGAAGATACCCCCACATATAGAATCCTCTGCACAAGGGGGAGTTCAACATCTGGAAAAAATAATTCCAGAGCAGCAGTTGGATACTACCAACAAAGATCCTGAAAGCACCCATCTCAAAGCAGATCTAGACACCGGTGATATCAGGAAGAAGATCCTTCAGATGGAGGAAACCATTCGTGCTCTTAAGGGGATTGGAACTCATGGTAGTGTTTCATATATAGACCTTTGTATATTTCCTGGTGTTCATTATCTAGAGAAATTTAAGACCCCTGATTTCAAGAAATATGACGGATTAGGGGATCCTTACACACATTTGAAGGTGTTCATTGGGGAACTTGGGTCTTATGCTGAGAATGAAAAGCTCAGAATGCAGCTGTTTCAAAAAAGTCTGACTGGAGAAGCCCGTTCATGGTATACCAGATTAGACAACTCTAAGATCCATAGCTGAGAAGAACTAGCTCATGCCTTCCTCCTCACTCAATACAGTTTTCAATCTCAGATGGCTCCTGACCGGTGTCAAATTACCAAGGTCAAGAAATAGTCTAATGAGTCATTTAGAGAGTATGCTCAAAGGTAGAGGTGCCTTGCTGCTCAAGTTTTCCTGCCATGACAGAGTCAGAAATGGTCATGACCTTCATAGATGTACAGGAAGCTCCTTTCTATGAAAGAGTTCTAGCTGGTATTGGCAAGCCATTTTCTGAAATGATCAAACACAGCGAGATGACAGAAATGGGATTGAAGTCTGGTAAAATTCAAGACCTAGCCGCTCTTAAAGCTATTACTGAGCACATCCGGTCCGGATCTTATGGAAACAACCCCCAGAGGGTCCATAAAAAGAAAGAGGAGGATGTTTCCTTGAAACTACAAGGACAGAAAGGCAATCCAAACATGCCTATGCAGAGGAGAAACTACTCCTCTTTTCCAGCACAATCTTTAAACCCTCCATTGCTCAAAAGTGGAGAAGTAAAGCGACTCCGAACGTTCACACCCTTAGGGGATTCGCTCGAGAATATTCTTGCTCTTCTGACTACTCAGAAGAAAATTACACATCTTCTTTCGCCAACCAACCCTAATGGTAGGGGTTTCAATGCTAACAGAAAATGTGCATATCATGTTGGGGCACCCAGACATGATACTCAAGATTGTTGGGCCTTGAAGCATAAAATTCAAGATCTGATAGACAATGGGGAGATTGTGGTCACCAAGCCAGATCAATCTCACGTACAAGACAATCCTCTCCCACAACACAA
The DNA here is from genome assembly GCA_020205615.1 of Panax quinquefolius. NCBI lineage: Eukaryota > Viridiplantae > Streptophyta > Magnoliopsida > Apiales > Araliaceae > Panax > Panax quinquefolius. Next base: position 73,650,166 of record CM035153.1, on the reverse strand, counting down.
AGAGGAAGAGGTTAACATGATCAGTTGGAGTACTGGACATGGCTCCGATTCTACTGGTGAATCATCCCAACCTATTAAAGATGGTGTTGACAAATGGGATTATGCAAAGTTCCAATTCAACATGGAACGAAAGATGAAAGCTCTTTGCAAACAAATTGAGTAATTGGCAGAACTGGTAACACACCAACACCAAGTCACGCGTCAATTAATCAGGCAAGAGCATGCCTATCTCCTTCCATTTGTTATGAATGCTCCATCAATACCTTCAGAAAGTGAAGCTATGGAGGAAAAGGTTGCAAAGAGAGCAAGTGCTAAAGCCCGTCGGGATTTCGCCAATCAAAGGGAATTCACCTATTTGGGCCAATCTATGGATGAGATACTTCAAATACTGATCAATGAAGGAAGAATCACATTCCTTCTCCATCCGATCAATCCCCGTTCAGGGCGGTTCAATCCTGATGAAATGTGTCAGTATCATTCATATTCTCGCGGTCACAGCACAGAAGAATGTTGGGCGCTCCGCCATCTCATTCAGAATCTTATTGATAACGGTGTCCTGCAAGTAGCAGATGATTACACTGTACAACTTAAGGGTGGGAATGTATACCCTATTCAATGGAAGGGATCAGTAGCAGTTATATTCGAGGAGGATGATACTGTCAAAACATTTCCCATACAACCAATTCAACTCAAAGGAAGTTATAACCCTTTGAAAGTGGTCGCACCCGAGCCAATTCTTTTTCCTAGCAGAGTACAACATCCTGTTGTCAGCTTACACAGAGTACCATGGAATTATGGGGAAGCTAAAGGATCTACATCTCATACTACTGCTATAGTGTCGAAAGAGAATCCACTGTACCTTCCTCGACGGATTATCAAACATACTTGCGAAGCAAAGGGGAAGCTGTCCATGGAGAAGATTGAACAATTCCTCCATAATATGGGCCACAATGAAGCCAAAGTGGTTTTAAGCTTGCGAGAAGCTCCACACCAGATTTCCATACTGGACTTGGTTTTCTCTTCCGAAGATCATCGGAAGGTCTTGCTAAAGGTGTTGGAAGAAGCCTACCTGCCAAAATCAGTGGATGTGGAAAAATTTCAACATTTGGTGGATCACATTTTCAACAATAATGTGATATCCTTCACTGATGATGACATACCTCCCTAGGGAACCGGTCATTGCAAACCACTATACATTGCAGTGCTATCTTCTGGGTATATGCTTGCAGGAGTATTGATAGATGGAGGCTCATCTCTCAATATATGTCCTTATGCCACCTTGGTGAAGATGAATATCAATCCCAACCGAATACAAAGTAGCCATATAATCATCAGAGCTTTTGATGGATCTCGGTGAAATTTCGTTGGAAAGATTGAATTACCAATTGAGATTGGTCCCCATACATTCAACATATCCTTTCATGTCCTCAAGATAGATTCAGGATACAACCTGTTATTGGGGAGACCATGGATACACATGGCTGGAGCTATTCCCTCCACCTTATATCAATAACTCAAATACATCATTAACAACAGTCTAGTTACTGTTAATCCTGAGCCGGAAGGTCCTAGACCAGAAACTCTACCAATAATCATCTTCAACTCAGAAGTTGAGCCAGCCAGTTTCCATACTTTGGATGTGAGTAATACGCAATACCATCCTATTGGAGTGCCACTTCCCGTACCCAAGATTTCTGATGAGGTTATGTCAGCCACTCAGGAAATGATGTTATTGGGTTACCAACCTGGACAAGGACTTGGTAAGGATCAGCAGGGTATCAAGCACCCTATCCAAATATCCAGTCAAATTGGGACAACCGGGCTAGGCTATTCTGCTAGTTCCAAGCACAGGAATCCTCACAAACAGGTTCCTCAGACTTCCGCCGCATGGCCATCATCTATTCCTTTACCACATGAGTTGATACAATCTCCAGTAAAGGTTCCAGCCCGGACTGTGGCTATGTTGTTTCCAAATCCAGTGCTAATCAAAGCTAAAGAGGTGCTGACTCCTGATCCCGAGGTGGAAGAAAAGGAGCGGAAACGCAAACATGACATTGCCTTGATGATGGCAGGCATTCGCGTTATTGTTCATGATGAACATACAAATAGATACACCCCAGACGATGATTGCCCAGATGTTATGGTCATCATTCGGGAGAAGGAGGACACTGACAATCCTTCTATCACTGCAGTCCTGCAGGACTTTGCCCTCAACAATTGGAGCAATACTCTATGCATTGGTCCACGAGGGTAAAATGGGCAGAAAATCCCTCTACCCTGTAGATAACTTTAATTGCTTGCTTTCCTTTATAGCACTAGTAGTTATTTTATCACGTACATGCTAACACTTTTGTATGATCGAACAGTTGCATATATTAAGTGAAAGCATATTTTGTTTCAGGACTCAATTTAGATGTACTGTAGTTCTTGCTGATGATAGCGTGCCTTCTCTCCACAAGGGCTGTAACTTTGATGCAAAGTTGGACTCAGACTTGATGGATATCCAAGAGGACATTGAGACACCTCAAGAGATTAAGAAATGGGTCGCCGACAAACCCAAACCCAATCCTGATCAAACCACTTCTTTCAGTCTTGGAACCTTAGACAACCCTAAGCTAATCGTGAGAAAATTGCTTTCATCACGCCTTGGGGAACCTTTTGCTACAGACGGTTGTCATTCGGCCTCATCAATGCCGGGGCAACCTACCAGCGAGCTATGATGGCTCTTTTCCATGATTTAATGCACAAAGAGATAGAGATCTATGTGGATGACATCATTGTCAAATCCCGGAAGGAGGATGACCATTTACACCATCTCCGAAAACTATTCAACAGGTTGCGTAAGTATAACTTGAAGTTGAATCCCGCCAAGTGCGCCTTTGGTGTTAAGTCAGGCAAGTTGCTAGGTTTCCTAGTCAGCCATGAAGGGATTGAACTGGATCCTGCTAAAATCCAGGCCATCAAGGAAATGCCCATTCCTCAGACAAAGAAGGAGATACGGGGATTTTTGGGAAGAATCAACTTCATTAGCCAATTCATTTCTCAACTCACAGCAACCTGTGAGCTAATCTTCAAATTGTTAAGGAAGAACTCCTCCATGAAGTGGAATAGTGAGTGCCAGAAAGCCTTCCTTACAATCAAAGAGCAGCTGATTAACGCTCCTGTTTTGGTACCTCCCAGGGATGATGTTCATCTATTCATGTACCTGTCCATAAATGACAATGTTATGGGCTGTATGTTGGGGCAGAAAGACAGTAGAGGCCAAGAGAGAGCTATCTATTATCTCAGCAAGAGATTCAGCACCAGTGAATACAAGTATACTCTGATTGAGAAGACTTGTTGTGCTTTGGCATGGGCTTCCATGAAATTACAGCATTATCTCCACGGTCACACAACCCATCTCATATCCCGCGTGGATCCTTTGAAGTATGTGTTTAACAAAACCCATACTGAATTGTCGACTGTCCAGATGGCAGTTGATCCTCTAACAATTTGACATTGTCTACGTGACACAAAAATCTGTCAAAGGTCAAGGAATTGCGGATCAACTGGCCGCCGCACCTGCAGGGGATTACAAACCCTTAGAAACATACTTTCTTGACGAAGGAGTAATGGTAATTCAGCTAACACATCAGTACGATACATGCCAACTGTGGAAATTATATTTTGATGGTGTTGTCAATTCAGAAGGCTTCGGAGCTGGAGCAGTTTTAATATCCTGCACGGGGGATCAGTATCCCGTTGCCGTCAAATTATAGTTTGTCAACACCAACAATACAGTTGAGTATGAAGGTTGTATCATGGGACTCAAACTTGCCCATTCAATGGGTATTAGGCGGTTAACTGTCTTTGGGGATTCCGAATTGGTAATCAAGCAATCCACAGGAATCTATCAGACCAAAGAATTACATTTACTGCCTTACCATCGGCAAGTTCTACAGATGGCTTTGGAGTTCGAAGAAATCTCCTTTCTACATATTCCTCGTAATAGGAATGACTTTGCAAATGCATTAGCAACATTAGCTTCCTTGGTTTACATACCTGACAAGAAAAACATGCCAAGTATCTCGATTGCTATGCAAAAAAGCCCCAGTCTATGGGAATTACATTGGAGATGTATCGGATGAGTTGCCTCCCATCCACAACCCTTGGTGTTAGCATATCAAGGAGTATCTACGAGATGGATCTACACCCGCTGAGGCGAGCCTAACTGAGAAGAGGCGGATTCATCGACTTGCTATGAAATTCTACTTGAGCGGAGATGCACTCTACAAAAGAGATGCAGGATTAGGTCTCCTCAGATGTCTAGACAAAGACCAAGCTCAGCGACTCATGGATGAGATTCATGGCGGAATATGCGGCCCTCACATGAGTGGACCCCTACTTGTCAAGAAAATTCTCAGAACAGGACATTATTGGCTTACACTCAAAGCTGACTGTGATGATCACGTCAAGAGGTGCTATCAATGTCAAATCCATGGGAATGCTATTCACGCCCCTCCAAGGGAACTCCATAACATGAGTTCGCCTCGTCCCTTCTCAATGTGGGGAATGGACGTAATCGGGCCCATCGAGCCCAAAGCTAGTAATGGACATCGATTCATATTCACCATGATCGACTACTTTACCAAATGGGTCGAAGCAGCTTCCTTCCCCAAGGTCACTAAAGAAGTCATCATTGCGTTCATCAGAAACAATGTTGTTTGTCGATATGGACAACCAGAGGTCATTGTGTTAGACAATGCTAAGAACCTCAACAACAAAATGATGGAGGAATTATGCAGAAAATTCCACATCAAGCATCTCAACTCTGTCATCTACCGATCAAAGATTAATGGTGCTGTTGAAGCAGCTAATAAAAATATCAAGAAGATCATGCAGAAAATGTCCGCCAATCACAAAGGATGGCCTGACTTCTTGCCCCTAACTTTATTAGCCTACATAACTTCGATGCGAACTTCCACTGGGGAAACCCCCTACTCACTAGTATATGGGATGGAAGCAGTGCTCCCCATAGAAGTGGAAATGGAATCCTTACAAGTCCTGATGGATGCTCAGTTGGATGAAGACCAATGGGTACAAGACAGGTATCACCAATTGTCTCTGTTAGATGAAAGGCGAGTCGCGGCTATCTTCCATGGTCAGTTATATTAACAAAGGATCGCACGGTCCTACAACAGAAAAGTCCGACTACGGCAATTTAAACAGCATGACTTGGTTTTGAAGAAGATCATTGACAACCAAGATCAATCTAAGGGAAAATTCGCTCCTAACTGGGAAGGCCCATTTGTTGTCAAGGAGGTATTGACAGGAGGTGCTCTCAGGTTGCAGGAAATGGATGACGATGAATTTCCACAGCTTATTAACTCGAACACCGTGAAACGGTACTATGTCTGATGTTACCATCAAACAAACGTCCTGGTTTTGATCATCAAATCACCAGTCATTCCGGTTTTGAACCCTTGCTTTACACTTTTCAGCCCCTTAGGGAAACATACATTTTGAACCAGCAGCCTGGTTTCTTGCAGTTTCTCCTGAAAACGAGGTTAAACTTTTCATTCTGCCAGTTTCTCCTGAAAACGAGGTTAAACTATTCATTTTGGCAGTTTCTCCTAAAAATGAGGTTAAACTTTTCATACTTGCAGTTTCTCCTGAAGATGGGATTAAACTTCTCTATGCCTGCAGTTTATCCTGGAGACGGGATTAAACTTTTCTACGCTTGCAGTTTATCCTGAAGACGGTATCAAACTTTTTCCACATTTGCAGTTTATCCCCATCATGGGATTAAACTTTCTTCTCCCCGCAGTATAGCCTGCACATGGGATTTGCGCTTCTCTTCAGCTGCGATTTATCCTGAGGGGCAAACTACGTCGACCTGATCTCCCAAACACTTGGGGGTACGTAGGAAACCATATTCTATATGGCCCGGTCGCAATAAAGAAAAAATAACAAAAACATTTCTACCCTTTTCTTCACAAAAACAACAAAAATACTTTCACACCCTTCTGCCTTTCACATTCAACGTTGAACCTCCTACACTAGGTTCGAACTACGCTGACTTGATCTCCTCTTCAACAGGAGTACATAGGCAGCCATTCATGGTGCAGTCTAACCCCTACCAGAACAAACATACTTGTCATATGGTACTGGGATCAACCTTTAAATTGCCTCACTTCATCGATTTCAGATCAAAGGGATGGAATTATCCAACTTCTTCTCACAAATAGAAGTTGCGGTGACCATCTAAGCTGCGATCATGCCTCAAAGAGCAATAGCAACCCATAAGAGATGGAATTAACTAGGCTTCTCACAAATAGAAGTACTGGCGATCATCTGTGGAGTGGTAAATCTCAGAGAGGAAGAAACTATCATCCTCTCCACTTTTTCATACAGATACCAGTCCCAAGACACCAAAGATGGTAGGGATTTTCAGAAATCAATGATCCGTTCTGAGAGACCTTGCGACGTCTCAATGTCCATCTATCAAGGATAAGTTCAGAATGCATCAAGATCAAAGGCCCTGGAGAAATAGACAAACATCAAGCAAGTATCAAGGCACAACTAAAAGGGAAGTGAATCAACATATATTTCCCTGCCATACATAATACTGTTTGATACATACATATGTGATGTACATGACAAAAATGGCTAAGCTAGTCTGTGCAGGAAAATACAAAGCTATCTATAGATCTGTAAAGATGCGAACTATCAGATCTAACATAGCATCCCTCTCTAAAGATGGAGGTAATGCTGCAAGCTCCTGCCCAAGGGTATCTACTCGAGCTAGCAGATCAGAAGCTAACTGCACGGTGGCGGAGTGCTCATTAATGTAGGCACTAATGTCAGCAAGGCTGACTATCATCTGGGATCTCAATGAAGTGCTTTCTGCAATGGCCACATCCCTAGCAGATAAGGCGGCATCCAGTTCCACTATCAACGCATCCCTGTCTGATCTAGCCTCGTCTCTCTCCAACAGAGCAGTATCTCTCTCATCAAGAGCTGTCAACATCGTGGCCCTAGCCTGATCTCTGCCATAAATCATCAGATGTAAGCTCTGCTCCGATCTTTGTCTTAGAATCTTGAGCATCGATGGCACTTCAGAGTGGGAGAATCTATCACAAATGCTGGTAGCCCAGCAGTCAAGTCATCGGTGGGAATGACAGCCTTCTCTATAGGCTCCCCATCTTCATAATCTGTCTCCTGCACTGTGGATACTATCGCAGTCAATGCAGTCTCTGTCTCTATCCATGCGGAGTACTCTGCAGAACTACCGGGATGGCTGATATAAAACTCAGCAAACTCTCGCTGATCCCAACAAGCGTACAACCTGGATCTGTCCTCCACTGACAAACGGTGTGACGCGAAACGCTGACTCACTGCCCCCTCATATGGATGAAAGTCCTGAAACTGGTCAAAATGACACATCACGGCCAGTGGGTGGTAGGTAATCATGCTCCTCAAACCAGCCAGACGGAGGTAATCCATGCCCGAAGCATGACTAATAAAGCTGTAGGGTGAGATGAGCCCTGAACACGATAATATATCAAAAGGATCTCCAATCTCTGCCAGGAAAGTGGACCAAGATGCAACATCTGTACACCCCACAGGCTGGAAGGAGTACGACATGGCTATCTCACGGGTGAAACAAAATCCATGATGTCTGAATGTACCAATCGATCTCAAGTGTGATATGAACCACACATACAGCATGACCGAGCTACCTGTGAATACCCCTGCCGGATAAGTGCAGCAGTATGTAGCCGACCTCAAGGTCTCGGCTATGATCATCGGAACGATGGTATGACCCTCCCTGAGAGCTCTCATTGCCATAATAACTCTGATATCTGGCTCATCCATGTACCGCGGCATGTAGACGTTTGACAATACGCACAAAAGTAGTACATCTACTCGGGCTGAACACCAATGATCCTCTGGTGTGGTGAAATCCCCGTAATGCCGTTAATAACTGTCCTCAGAGCCAAACCTGTCTATCACGAAACGCTGTGATATCACATGGCCGGATGTATGCTCATCCTATACTACTCTGCGCCTCAATCCTGTGAGAGTCATGAACTGTCTACTCATGTCTCCCATCGCCATATACGCACGCAAGGTCATCCCGGGTAGCATCGTCATCGATCGTGCATACTCCTCCAAAGTAGAGTCGACTCACGGGTCCCGGCGGAATACCCGTCTCGAGATATACCCAATGCTCTAGCATGCCTCTATAAATCTGGAGGAACTCGAAACATCGGTAGGGTCATAGTATCTTGCGAAGAATCATCTACGATCACCATATCTCGATGGTGATATACTATCATACCATGATCGCGTACAACTACCACCGTAGAGATGGTGGGGTATGACCAATCGCTAATCGTCGAAGAAGACATCATGACGCGAGTAGTGTCATAAGACCATCCAGGGTCAATCTTTGAGTATCTCTGGATATACATACATATGCATAAAAATGACATGCATGATACAATAGATGGCAATATAATATAGGGAATAGAAAACTGTTCATACATTCCTATGTATATCATCATCTAATACATCTCTATACAGCTAAAATACAGGGAAATAAGGCGAAGCTACCCAGCAGCTAACAGAGGCCTATAAAAAGATATAGCGAGAATGGGACGAAGTTACCCAACAGCTAATAGAGGCCTATCAAAAGAGATAACGAGAAATACATCAGAAGAAGTCAATAGTATCAATGTCTACATGATCGATGCTATCCACCTGATTTAACCCCTCTTGAGTCACTGGATCTCTATCTATAGGGATGTCAGGCCTATACAAGGGAGGATCTGCGCTGGCAAAACCAAATAGGTCATCCGAGGGACCAGCTCCAGAGCTGGAAGGATAAAAAGTATCTGCCTCTGCAGGATCTCTGCCCAAATACTGAAAGAACAGATGTGATCGGTCCAGCTGCCGAGTCAATCTCTTGATCTGTGTCACATTAGTCGGATCTCTAACACATGCTAGCCAATCCGTCATCATCACGGATCCTGGAACCATATCCCCCATAAACTGTGTGGCGCGGGTCTGAGCTCCAATGGTACGAGGGATCCACCAATGCTGGAACATCTCCTGTGAGCAGGGGCCCTCTGACAATGTAAAATTGTCAATCCCCAACAATGGGATATCAACGATGGGTGACTGCAAAACAGGCCAATAACGCCTGGCAGGAGGCAAGATCGGCATACGAATCTCTCCTGTGGTGCTCCTAATAGCACGCTCTCCCAAATAGAGCTCACATCCTCCATCTTTAAAGAGAGGAATCCTACGGGTGGATATAATGTACTCTACTCCAGTCCTCAAAGCCAACTCCCAAATGCTCTCCAGAGTAGGGAATCCACGTGATGACATCAACTGTCAATAGATCCAGTTGCAGGCGATAATGAGTGAAACCCTCAGCAACAGGGACCTCCGCCAATATAGAATGATGCCATCTCCGTCCTCGTGGATAGGTGTCTAAACCTAACACGCTCATAGGATGTAAAAAAGGGAGCCTCTTGTAAGCCCAAAACTGCCAACACAAAGGTAAATATCAGCTGTTAGTCAACACTATTAACCTGTACATGGGAAAAGACAAGAGAAACACTCACCAGCAGAAACAGGTAGAATCCTAGCCACGCCTCGGTCAAGCCCTGTGATCGTATGCGCATTCCCCTGAGGAAATAGGCAAAGGTGTAGGAACCCCAATCGTACTCTCCTATACGGTCCACGTGTCGAGTGGCGCTGATCAGAGCGAAAGACACCGTAGAAGAGTTATCTGCTATGAAGCAGCCCCTAATGATAATCAGGAATAATTGCCGAAGAATGCGATCCCTGACTCTCACATCATCGGGTATAGGCTCACTCAATAGCCCACTAATAGCATCTACACTCAAAGGACTGTCCCTAACAGTCCGCTTACTTGAGTGCCTCTCTGCTTGGAACTCCCAACAAGGATCTGACGGCAGTAGGGGTGATATCCGCCATGCAAGGCACCAGCTCTCCTCCACACTTCATACCTGTGATAAACCGCCAATCCATCGGCGTCATCATCACCTCACAGTCTAACAAATGAAATGACTGGGTCTGGTGAAACCACCGCTCAAACAATGCCCTAAGATAACCCCAGGGACAGCGATGGGGTAGAATAGAGAAGAATCTCTCGAATCCCCAGCCATGGACGATCACTCTATAGTCATCATACAAGGCCTGATACATAGAGTGGATGCTAAACCAGTTCCCTCGAGGCTGCGTGAAGCCGGGAGCCTACATCAAATGCAGATCAACATCAGACTCCTTGACTCCTCATCAATAGGAAATAAAGAAGATTAAAGATCTAACTTAATACCTCATTTGCGTGCAGGTACACTAAAGGATGCCTACTCAAGTCACCTAGAAGATCTTGGTTCGCCACTTGGATACCTGGCAATTCCCTACGGGGAACAATTACCGCAGGAGCGGGAACCTCGAATGGTAAATCCTCCTCCTCGTCCTCGACATTCGGCACCTCAACCCAAATAGGACGCACCACCGCCTCCGCCAAACGATGAGCCTGTCTCATAGAACGGCGTTGAGGCTCTTTAAAAGTTCTCCTCCGTACGCCAGAAGTAGTCCTGCGGGAACTGCTCGGCTGATCTGGATCCATAATATCTGGACAGCAAGTCTCCAAATCATCTCAGAAAGGAATATGCAGAACGTTGCCCGAACTCAGTAGATATGCAGAGAAGCTCTCAGATTTCCTTCGCGGCGCAGTTTGACAATGACTTATGAAAGCAACCAGCCACCTATACATAGGCACGGCTGGCCGCAGGTCAACCTGCGGCATCTGCAGGTCCACCTGTTGCCCTCCTACATGGGTCCCACACCTTCGGCTCATTCCAGTTAGAGTTGCAAAGGAGGTCTCACAAGCTGAAAAGGCCAAATCAGGAGTAAAAATGCTACGCGATTGAGCGGAACAGCATGAAATCCTGGTTTCTTGTCGGTCAAAGTTTAACTCCCGTCACCTCAATGGTATTCGCCCGAATGCAGGGTATACTATACCAATGAGTTCAGCTTTCACAAACCTAGCGCGGCAATACCCTACAATGGTCTGATGCCGTCGTTTGCAGGGATACAACCCTAAACATCCCCGGTGGGGGTTACAACGCAAAAACACGAATCATATACGTATCCCTAACGGGGGTTACAACACCGAAGTTATCAAGCATATACGTATCCCCAGCGAGGGTTACAACGTCGAAGTTATCAAACATCTACGTATCCCCGGCGGGGGTCACCATGCAATGTAACCATTGATACACACATGAATGAAGGTCAAGCAGCCTTGACGTTATATCAACCAATGGCAAGTAAATCAATTGAAGTAACCTTCCTCAATAAGGTTGACAATACATCAGGTGATACACACATCAACGAAGATCAGGCAACCCTGATAACGACCAACTGTTGGCAGTAACTCCGACAGTCTAAGGGAACATGTTATACACATCCTCAGAAAGCAGACACAGTTTTATCCCCACAGATCTCTTCCGCACAAGAGGTACCTCTATGAAGTATAAGCCAGTGTCTAGGATTCAAGACTTTGGTGGAAGTCCCAACGTCAGCATCCTTGGAGACTTGGATCGCATGTCCAAGCCATAACTGATTGTCATCCCAACAGCATTACATGGCAATCATACATTTGCATCATGTTGTTGCATACCGCATTATGATTATCTTACTTACATTTCAAGTGTCTAGGATTCTTTATCCTATCCATGCCTTGTATTGCATGGATATGATAAAGAGGGGCATCTGTAGACACTCAAAATTTTCTGCACTCCTATTACTAACATTGCAAGAGGGTAGATTTGTCTTTTGGAGATAATCCTGGAAGACAACATACAAATCATTCTGGATACTACCAAAAGGTCAGCTCCAACCCAGAACACAAACCGGGAGCATCGGATCCAAACCCGAAACACACACCAGGCATGTCATTTCCAATCTGGGAGATAACCCCGAGATATGCAGATCAAAAGACCGGTAACAAACACCGGAGAGAACAGCACTGTCTCGGTGATAACACCGCGACGTTCAGTTCAAGTCCTAGAGACAACACTGGGAGTAGCAACCCCATCATTGGTGATAGCCCCAAGAGATGCCATCGCAGTTCCGACGATAACCCCGGAAATGCTTGTTTCAAACACATGCGATCAACTTCAACCACATACATCCTGTCAAAGCACACATACCTCAGACAGGAGCATACATAGATGACAGTGAGTGTAAGACCCCAAATTCTTAATAAATGAAATTTATTTTCCTCTATTTATTATTTTGAAATAGTAAGGGTTAATTTGATTAATATGGATAGTTATGGGTAAAATACGCAAATATTTTGAATAAGCAAGTGGTTATAAAATATTAATTATTTTCGGGGAATATTCGTTTGGTCGTGGAATATTAAATCTTCTTCGGGGAATATTAAATGCGGCCACAGCAGCGATTTTGTGGGCCCCATAATGGAAAGCAATTGGATGAAGAAAACGACAAATATAAGTTGTTTATAAATAACGACGTAGTTGTTACTGTTAATATTGTTGGAATACCCGGTGGTTAAAACACACTAATACGCGTTATTGAAGAGTAGCACACGGTATTGCACCAATTATTGATTCTTACGTAAGAAGGCACTACTCAATAATTGTTACAGTAATTACTATTCAGTATTTTATTTTATTGATTCAATAATTGCTGCATTGATATTTTATATTACCTTCTTTGTTTCAATAAATTGTCATTACACATATATTTTCCATTATCGAAGCAATAATTCATATTATCCTAATAATATTATTGGATAACATTATTGGCAATGTCTAGAAAGTTCATCTAAGGAGAGGTTTGGTCACCTAATTGCGCCCGAGAAGGAGAAATCTTTATTGAAAGCCCCTCTTTCCTCGGAGCGACTTGGTTGCCAGATGTTGTAATTACGTAATATTATTTGTGAATAATTAATTATTGATTTATATGATGAGGAAAATATTGATTTTATGTGGATATAGATGGAGAAAATTTTAATGTGACAATTGTTGAAAATTAATATTTTATCTTTTTACGATAAAATAATTCATTTAAATATATTATTTTAATAATATATTATTGGTGATATTTTTATAATGAATGTGCGATATGTGAGTATATGAGGAGGAAGAGTATTTTTTTGTGGCATTAAATGATTAACACATGTTTTGTGTGTGTCGGTGGACCCCATTTCTTGACCAAATTTGATTATAGCTTTGTAGAATCGCCTTGGTTTATGGATTTAGGTCAATTTACATTTTGAATTTGGAAAAACTTTCTTCGCATAACAGTAGAGAATTGAATTTCCTATAAAAACTCGCAAAGATTCAAATTTTCCGATAAAAGGGCTATTTATTATGAATTATTGAAGTTTCAAGTTCAAATAATTGATTTTTGGAAGTTTAAAATAATTTAAATAACAAAAAATGTGTTTTTATGCAAAGTCTTGTGAGGTGGGCTATTTGGTGGTGAGGTTTTGAAGCAAAATAATTGTGCGTTGGAATAAAAATTATATATATTAATATTTTATTAAATTTTACGCTTTGGTGTTCTAAGCAATTTCTTATAAATAGGTGCTTAGGTTAGAATTGAAAATCACACCGTGAAAATCAAGTTTTCTCTCTATATTATCGGCGTATTCTTGTGAGTATTTTGAGTATACTTTGAGTATTGCTATACTATTCAAGTTCAAGTCATAGCCTATATCCTGTTTTTAAATTTAAATCTTGATCTTTCGAGGTAAGGGATGTTATTTTCTTCTCAAATGATATTATTTCTTTAATATCATTATGTTGAAATATTGGTTGGAAATTTTTATCAAATTAAGAACTTTTTTATGTTGGGGTTACTATTCATGAGTTACTATTCACGAGTTACTATTCATGAGTTACTATTCACGAGTTACTATTCATGAGTACTATTCACGAAGCGTGAAGATGTTTTTTATGAAATTTCTATCTTTTGGTGTCGGAGTTACTATTCACGTATACGGCACTATTCACGTATACGGTGCCCTATTCACGAATACGGCACTATTCACCGAAAAATGAAATTTCTTCTTTTTGTCCAAAATATCTATTATGGATACTAGCTTTGATTGTATCCATGTTTTGATCATTCTTGAATTTTAATCCACTCTGATTACTTATGAAGTATTTTTGAACTTGGATTGTTTAAAATACGAATCCTTAATATTTGTTCTTTTGTTTCACTGGATTCGTTTCCTTTAAAATATTTTTCATCATCCTCAGTCCTAGATGATGATGTTACTGAATATCTTTGGCTTGTAGTGCAAAGATGAATGATTTCTTGATGAATATCTTTGGCCCGTAGTGCAAAGATGAGCAGTGTTGAGATGAACATGACTAGATCGATTAATATCTTTGGCCGTAGTGCAAAGATGAACAGTGTTTAAATGAACATGACCAATCGATAAATATCTTTGGCTCAGAGTGCAAAGATGAATATTTGATTCGGATATATATTGATTGATGTTACAGGGATAAAATATCGACGATTAACTTTTAAATTCATATATAGAAGATAGTAGTTTGCATTCTCTACTTAACTCTTCTAATGAATTGTTGTTTTCGCTGCAGTTGTTGATTTAAAACTGGTTTTCTGTTGTATTCTATTAGATTTTTCCCTGTTGAAGACTAACAATAATTTGTTATATATTATCTTAGTCATAATATTCTTTACTGGGCTAGTTGAGCTCACCCTTTTTCCTTTTTGTTCCATTTTTCTTCTCAAGAGGCGAGAATGTAGCGAGTACGAGTCGGGGTATGGAATGATGGTTATAGAGAGAGTTGTTTAGTAGTCCTCACCATTTTTGTAAAATAATGTATAAATAATTGTGATGAGGATTTATTTGGGTATGTATATTGTCTAGAAGACAATAATTGTATTTAAACTCACAATATATATGTTGTGTCATTATTTTGCACGACAAATGTATTAATAAAGTTGTAGTTATTTCTGTACCATGTATTTGGCGACTCAAAATGGGTTGGATGGAATGGACCTATTTTGGGGGCGTCACAGTTGGTATCAGAGCTTAGGGATATGATCTCTGGCGGAGATCGGGGAATAGAACTAGGAGGGGAGAGACGAGTAAATCCTTCGCTAGTGTGTTCTACCTAAGCTTATTTGTTAGTTGGTTAGTATATAGGGATATTATGTGATATATTGATTTCCTTAATTAACCCTTGTTTTATGACAGTATTTGAGAATGTCGACTGAGAATATTAACAGTGGAGTAAATGAGACCGTGGAGATGCATGTACTTACCAACGAGGAGAACGTCAACAACAGTGGCAATGTACCTCCCGTGAACAAGACCAACGAAAGCGATGATGAACGAGGGATGTTTAGAAGCTTTTGCGCTTCATGCAAAATCGACGAGGAGACTCGTGTTCAAAATACTGAGGAGGAAATGATAGCAATTCACGGGTGATCACAAACCAAAACAGTTCAAAGAGTTGGGACCACCGAGTGCAGGGAAAGCCGGATCCGATTAAAGGCGTAGAGGCGTGGGTCAAACAAATTACCAAGATATTCGATGTCTTGGGATACGGAGGAACAGAAAGTTCCATTCGCTACCTTTATGTTCCGTGGCGAGGCGGACTCACGGGTGGGAGTCTCATGAAGCGTACCCATCCATACTTTTCGGCATGTCTTGTGAGACATTTGAGAACTATTTAATGACAAATACTTTCCCGAAAGTGTTCGTCATATGAAGGAAGTGGAGTTTATTAGATCGAGCGAGAATAACATGGCGGTGTCCCAAAGACGAAAGCGAAGTTCATGGGGTTATCCAGTTTGCACCTCATTTGGTGGAGAATGAGGAACGTGTGACGCGGATGTTTACGAGAGGTTTGAAACCCGGCATACGTCGATATCTCATTTCTCATAAATTTTCTCTCTATTGGATGTTGTCAGCGGGGGCTCGGTTGTTAGAGCGAGATAACGAGTAATGCGTTCAACGAGGGGACCATAACCGAGGATCATCATCAAGATAGCGGTCATCAGAATAACGATAACTAGCGGAGAAAGAAGAATACGGACAAAGGCGGTAATCACTTTGGTGGTAATCATGGCCATGAAAATAGAAGAAGCGAGTCGGGAAGAGATTTTAAAAAGAGGAGATTCAACAAAGACCATGTGAAGACGTCAGCGCTAGTAGCAAAATGGTTCCAAGGGAGAAGAAAGACCACCGGTCAGTATGTTACAAATGCGGAAAGAGGGATGACATATCATTGAAACCGCCCACAACAGTTTAAGGTATGCTATAATTATGGAAAAGAAGGACATATCGCTCGAGATTGTACAGTATCGAAATCCAGTCCAGCGGGAATGGTGACTCAAAAGGATGTCCCAGAAAGGTCAAAGTCAACGGTTCCTGGAAAAGCGTTTGTCGTGACCGGTCAAAATGCGAGGAACCTAAACGAAGTTAGCACGGGTTAGTTAATTATAAATTCTTGCGAAGTTTATACCTTACTAGATACCGGTTCTACCCATTCTTTTATCTCTCTTTCTTGCGCTCAACGTTTGAACTTGACTATGGAGAAATTAGACTTTGATCTATTTATGGAGAATCCGTTAGGAGAAACTTTCATTACATCCGTTGTTTAAAAATCTTGCTTGATTCAGGTTGGCACTATCACATTACCTATTAACCTTATTTCTATAGAGATATTTGTTTTTGATGTGATTTTAAGGTTAACTACTCATCATGCCGAAATTGATTACTTTCGTAAGGTTGTTAGTTTTCATATTCCTAAGCAACCTGTTATTCAAATTCAAGCAATCAAACCATTGTAGTCAAACATTTTCATATCAAGCCATGAAGTCATTCGTTTATTACGGATGTCAAGTTTTCTTAGTCCATGTTATGGATTTGAATAAAGACACGTCGATTTGAATAATATTCTGTTGTTATTGATTTTTTCACGTATTTCACGAAGAATTTCTTGGCTTACTCCCAAAGCGATATTAAATTTTGTATCGACTTTGAACCCTAGACAAAACTCATTTCTAAAATCTCATATCGAATGGCTCCTATTGAACTTCGGAGTTAAAAATTCAACTATAGAATTTGGTACCTGAGCCTTTATCTGGTGACTTCCTTTGTGGAATGCACAGAAGCCAGACTCTCCGTAGGGGACACCATATTCGTGCGATAGTAAACTGATAGGTGTCATTGCAACGTCTATCCAAGGTTGGGATATGAGTCACGATTGAGAACAACCTAAGTCGATGTCGAAATCGTAGCTTTCAGGCTTAGTTGGTTATTATCGGAGATTCGTTGAAGGATATTCTCGAATCGCTATTCCATTAACACAGCTGACTTGTAGAGATACAAAATTCGAATGGAGCAAGGAATGTGGGAAGAGCTTCGAAGAACTCAAGAGGAGACTCATTTCAAAGACATGTTACGACAATGCCATCCTGGAAAAGCGAACGTGGTAGGGACGTGTTGAGTAGAAGATCGTATACAAGTCTGAAAGTACGATATTGTCAAAGACTCATTTCGTATAATTTACAAATAATAGAGATGGAAATGAAAACTCTAGGTACCCACGTGATGATATACGAGTATAATCGACTTTAATCGATAAAGTTAAAGTTGTTCAAGCTACACACTGGAGCTGATGAATTTGAAGAAGGAGGTGCAAGAAGTTGTTATTTCAAAAGCGAGAATCGGTGAGGTGAGGAAAGTTCAAACCTTCGATTTATTAATCCATTTGAAATTCTCGATCGAATAGGAACTGTGGCCTATAGACTAGTTTTATCGCCAAGTATGACGTGTGTTCATAACGTTTTTCACGTATCGATGTTACATAAATATGTGTACGACCCGAACCACGTCATTGAGTTAGAACCGGACGAGATAGTCGAAGACTTAACGTACGAGGAGGTACCTGTCAAGATCTTGGATAGGAAAGAACATGTCCTATGTATGGGGTTATACCACAAGTTAAAGTTTTGTGGAGAAACCATGCTATTGAGGAAATGACACAGGAGTTGGAAACGAAAAATGAAGCGAGGTATTCTCATCTTTTCAAACACACAGTATCGTCGTCCAATTTCGAGGACGAAATTTCATGAGGGGAGGTTGTAAGACCCCAAATTATTAATAAATGAAATTTATTTTCCTCTATTTATTATTTTGAAATAGTAAGGGTTGATTTGATTAATGTGGATAGTTATGGGTAAAATACGTAAATATTTTGAATAAGCAAGTGGTTATAAAATATTCATTATTGTCGGGGAATATTCGTTTGGTCGTGGAATATTTGTACTATCGGGAATATTAAATGCAACGGCGCGCGATCTTTATGGGCCCCATAACGAAAGCGATTGGATGAAGAAAACGACAAATATAAGTTGTTTATAAATAACGGCGTAGTTGTTACCATTAATACTGTTGGAATACCCGGTGGTTAAAACACACTAATACGCCTTGTTGAACAGTAGCACACGGTATTGCACCAATTATTGATTCTTACGTAAAAATGCACTACTCAATAATTGTTACAGTAATTACTATTCAGTATTTTATTTTATTGATTCAATAATTGCTGCATTGATATTTTATATTACTTGTTGTTCAATAAATTGTCATTACACGATATTTTCCATTATCGAAGCAATAATTCATATTATCTGAATAATATTATTGGATAACATTATTGGCAAATGTCTAGAAAGTTCAGTCTAAGGAGAGGTTTGGTCACCTAATTGCGCGCCAGTAAGGAGAAATCTTTATTGGAAAGCCCCCTCTTTCCTGGGAGCGGCTGGTGGTTGCCAAGATCTTGTGATTCTGTAGTATTATTTGTGAATAATTAATTATTAATTTATATGATGAGGAAAATATTGATTTTATGTGGATATAGATGGAGAAAAATTTTAATGTGACATTGTTGAAAATTAATATTTTATATTTTTCTGATAAAATAATTCATTTAAATATATTATTTTAATAATATATTAACGGTTATATTTTTATAATGAATGTGTGATATGTGAGTATATGAGGAGAAAGTATTTTTGTGGCATTAAATGATTAACACATGTTTTGTGTGTCGGTGGACCCCATTTCTTGACTAAAATTTGATTATAGCTTGTAAAATCGCCCATTTGTGGATTTGGTCAATTTCTGTTTGGAATTTGGAAAAATTTTCTTCTGCAAAGTTGTAGAGAATTGAATTTCCTATAAATAGTCGTGAGATTCGAATTGTCTGATAAAAGGGCTATTTATTATGAATTATTGAAGTTCCGAAGCTCCGAAATAATTAATTTTTGGAAGTTTAAAATAATTTAAATAACAAAAATGTTTTTTGTGCAAGTCTTGTGAGGTGGGCTGTTTGGTGGCTAAGGTTTTGAAGCAAAATAAGTGTGCGTTGGAATAAAAATTATATATATTAATATTTTATTAAATTTTACGCTTTGGTGTTCTAAGCAATTTCTATAAATAGGGTCTTAGGTTAGAATTGAAAATAACACCGAAATGAAGTTTTCTCTCTATATTATCGGCGTATTCTTGTGAGTATTTTGAGTATACTTTGAGTATTGCTATACGGTGCAAGTTCAAGTCATAGCCTATATCCGGTGTTTCAGCTAGAAGTACTTATCTTTCGAGGTAAGGGATGTTATTTTCTTCTCAAATGATATTATTTCTTCAATACCATTATGTTGAAATATTGGTTGGAACTTTTTATCAAATTTGGAACTTTTTTATGTCGGGGTTACTATTCATGAGTTACTATTCACGAGTTAGTATTCACGAGTTACTATTCACGAGTTACTATTCACGAGTTACTATTCATGAGTACTATTCACGAAGCGTGAAGATATTTTTTGTGAAATTTCTATCTTTTGGTGTTGGAGTTACTATTCACGTATACGATACTATTCACAAATACAGCACTATTCACCGAAAAATGAAATTTCTTCTTTTTGTCCAAAATATCTATTATAGATACTAGCTTTGATTGTATCCATGTTTTGATCATTCTTGAATTTTACTCCACTCTGATTACTTATGAAGTATTTTTGAACTTGGATTGTTTAAAATACGAATCCTTAATATTTGTTCTTTTGTTTCACTGGATTCGTTTCCTTTAAAATATTTTTCATCATCCTCAGTCCTAAATGATGATATTACTGAATATCTTTGGCTTGTAGTGCAAAGATGAATGATTTCTTGATGAATATCTTTGGCCCGTAGTGCAAAGATGAACAGGTGTTAAGATGAACATGACCGATCGATTAATATCTTTGGCCCGTAATGCAAAGATGAGCAGTGTTTAGATGAACATGACCAATCGATGAATATCTTTGGCTTTGTAGTGCAAAGATGAATATTTGATTCGAGATATATATTGATTGATGTTACGAGGATAAAAATCGACGATGAACTTTTAAATTCATATATAGAAGATAGTAGTTTGCATTCTCTACTTAACTCTTCTAATGAATTGTTGTTTCCGCCATTCTGATTGTTGATTTAAAAGCTGGTTGTCTATTGTATTCTATTAGATTTTCCTGTTGAAGACTAACAATAATTTGTTGTATATTATCTTAGTCATAATTTTCTTTCTTTGGGCTAGTTGAGCTCACCCTTTTTCCTTTTGTTCCATTTTTCTTCTCAAGAGGCAAGAATGTGGCGAGTACTGCAGTCGGGGTATGGAATGATGGTTATAGAGAGAGTTGTTTAGTAGTCCTCGCCATTTTGTAAAATAATGTATAAATAATTGTGATGAGGATTTATTTGGGTATGTATATTGTCTAGAAGACAATAATTGTATTTAAACTCACAAATATATATGTTATATCGTTTTTTGCCCGACAAATGTATTAATAAAGTTGTAGTTATTTCTGTACCATGTATTTGGCGACTCAAAATGGTTTGGATGGAATGGACCTATTTTGGGGGCGTTACCGTGAGGCACACAAACAAGCAGTCCAATCTCAGAGATAACCCTGAGCAACATCTGTTTTCCTCTTAAACCGACGATAACCCCGGTGAGGAGTCACAACGTCATCTTACTACGTCAACAAGATGATATCATAGCATATCAACAAGTAGTCCAATCTCAGCTGTAATCCTGAGCAACGTCAACTTTCAACTCAACCCGGCGATAACCCCGGCAAGGAGTTAAACATCATCTTGTTCATCTGACAAATGATGCGTTGTCTCAAATGCTTCATACATACATGCATACATACAACAATGTCCTAACAATCGAGGAATGACCATCCCGAGTGATTATTACGTGTGACAGTACTTTGGATAGACTTTGAAGCTTGAAGACCATGGGCATAGACCCATCTTCCTGACTTCGTACAACCTCTAATCCATGTCATTACGTAACTCTCAACACAAGTAACTTAAGAAGTCATGCAGATATGCTTCGTTTGGATGCTCGGATTGAAGTTCGTAGAAGTTCGATTGGACATTACAATTACACAACCGAGCGTACTACGAGACGAGCGGGACCCATGGCTTCGGCCCTCACGACGACTAGCCGCAGGATCAAGCTCATGATTCTGCAGCAGAGATTGACCTGCGACCACCCGCCTATAAATATAGATGGGGTTGACCATTGGAAGAGAGAAAAGAAAAAAAAGCGAGGAAGCCCTGTCCATTTAGCTCTGCATACACATCTTTTGAGTGTTTCCTCTTCTTTAAACACCAGTTAGCCCATATATAGATACCTTTTATCTTACGAAAGCTGAGTGTTCATACAATTAAAGTCAAAGAAGTCTACTTTGGCAGTCCACTGTAAGCCTTCTTACATTCAAGAAAGTCTCTTTCTCCTATTATCACACACTGTTGTACACGTTGAGAGTCATGTGAGTGTGTTTGCCCGGACTTTTGTCCGTGGTTTTCATTTCTGTTTGTATATATATACTAATATATATATATATATATATATATATTTCATATATATGGACTAACATTATCGAGTTATGCCTCGATTGAGCTGAACTTGATGCAGGCGTTTAATTGCTTTTATATATATATATATATATATATATATATATATATATATATATATATATATATATATAGTTATACATATAGCTATTATCAGACATATCTGATGAGCCTGGATTTTATATCCGGTGCATTTACTCGCTTTTATATATATACATATATATAATTGCTATCGGACATATCCGATGAGCCTGGATTCACATCCAGTGCATTTACTGCTTATATATATATATATATATATATATATATATATTTGTAGATATATATATATATTTACATTTCTGTCGGGCCTGGAGTTTACTCCGTGGCTTTTTACAGCTTTATTTACATTATGTCCTGCCTGGAGTTCACTTCGTGGCAGTTGATTGCTTTTACAGCTTTGTTTACATTTTGTCCCGCCTAGAGTTCACTTCGTGGCGGTTGATAATGTTCATATATATATATATATATATATATATATATATATTTACAGCTTATATATATATATATAACTGCTTATTGCTTTCCATACAAATTGCGATATCTTGTGAGCCTAGGAATCATGTGATCATTGAGTTCGAGTTCTTGAATCTAGATTCGCCTCCATGATGGACATTTTCCGTCGTCAGAAGCGGCTTGTACATTATTTTACAGTGTCTGAGTTTCCTTGGATGGCTTTCATGCCCATGAGGAATTCGGCAATGCTGTATATTGTTTTCTCGAGGATGCCTCGCATCTCAAAAATAAAAGCAAACAAGCCAGACACTTAATAATAAAAAATGGAAGTATGAAAAGGTCTTAATTCCTATTGAGCATAGGGTTTGAAAAACCTCTTTTACAAAATTTCATTGCTATATATTGTGGTTAAAATTGGAGTTTCCTAAATAAAATTCAAACCCGTGTATATAGGTGCGAACAAGGCCTCGCACTACTTTCATATAATTACACATTGATCCACACACACACACACATTCATATAACAATTTCTTTGAAGAGTGGCGGTCACCGTGGTAACACGGATGTCGGGGGGTGCCTAACACCTTACCTCCGCATAATCAAGCCCCCGATCCCTTAATGAATCTCGGTTTCACAGACCCGTTTAGCAGTGTTAAATCACTGGGTCAATGTGTAAAACCTTTTCGGTTGCGTTGGTGCAACCAGTTAAATACACCAACTGGCGACTCTTAAAGTCAATCGTCGACATTATACATGTCGGACCTTTTTCACTTGTTTTTTCAAACAAATCTCACATTAACATGAGAACACCAAAAGACAAGTAACGAAAAGGGACAATTAAAAATCCCGACGTCGACACCTATTTTGGGGGCGTCACACTTGATCTGTCAGGTTTTATGTGTTTTGATTATGTTTTTGTAACCAGTTTGTTGCTTGTTAGTTGTACTCTTGATCCATGTATTTAGACCCTTCAAAACATCAAGAGATCGAACGTAGTGAATGGTCAAAGTACACTACTCGACAATGTTTTAGCGTTTCTGGAAAACCCAGAAACCGTAAGAATTATGTTTCTGACAAGGTTTGACTAAGTCATAACTTTTGATTATATTGTTGTTAAACTGAGACCATGTTATGTATTTGTTCCTTGACATAAGGACTACAGATTTGAACCATGAGATCACATAAAGCATGACTGGAACACTTAGATTATCGAGCTAGAAAGCGGTACCCTGAACCTGCATGGGTTTCTGGGTTACCTAGAAAACCCAGGAACTGCCTGACAGGGACTTTGATGTTAGGTTTGTAATATTCAATTGGTGATAGCCCCAAGAGATGCCATCGCAGTTCCGACGATAACCCCGGAAATGCTTGTTTCAAACACATGCGATCAACTTCAACCACATACATCCTGTCAAAGCACACATACCTCAGACAGGAGCATACACAGATGACAGTGAGTGTAAGACCCCAAATTCTTAATAAATGAAATTTATTTTCCTCTATTTATTATTTTGAAATAGTAAGGGTTAATTTGATTAATATGGATAGTTATGGGTAAAATCACGCAAATATTTCGAATAAGCAGTGGTTATAAAATATTAATTATTTTGAGGGAATATTAGTTTTGGTGGTGGAATATTAAATGCTTTGTCGGGAATATTAAATGCGATGGTAGCAGATCTTTTGTGGGCCCCATAATGGAAAGCAATTGGATGAAGAAAGCGACAAATATAAGTTGTTTATAAATAACGGCGTAGTTATTCTCAATTATCTTGTTGGAATACCCTATGGTTAAAACACACTAATACGCGTTGTTGAGAGAGTAGCACATGCGGTATTGCACCAATTATTGATTCTTACGTGAAGGCACTACTCGATAATTGTTCTGATAATTACTATTCAATATTTTATTTTATTGATTCAATAATTCTTTGCATTGATATTTTATATTACTTCATTGTTTCAATAAATTGTCATTACACGATATATTTTCCATTATCGAAGCAATAATTCATATTATCTAAATAATATTATTGGATAACATTATTGGCAATGTCTAGAAAGTTACATCTAAGGAGAGGTTTGGTCACCTAATTGCACGCCAAAGATGAGAGAAATCTTTATTGAAAGCCCCTCTTTCACAGGAGCGGCTTGGTTGCGATGATTGTGATTACAATATTATTTGTGAATAATTAATTATTGATTTATATGATGAGGAAAATATTGATTTTATGTGGATATAGATGGAGAAAATTTTTAATGTGACAATTGTTGAAAATTAATATTTTATCTTTTTCGATAAAATAATTCATTTAAATATATTATTTTAATAATATATTATTGGTGATATTTTATAATGAATGTGCGATATGTGAGTATATGAGGAGGAAGAGTATTTTGTGGCATTAAATGATTAACACATGTTTTGTGTGTCGGTGGACCTCATTTCTTGGTGAAAATTTGATTATAACTTTGTAAGAATCGCTTGGTTTATGGATTTAGGTCAATTTACATTTGGAATTTGGAAAAACTTTCTTACGCACAAAGTTGTAGAGAATTGAATTTCCTATAAAAACTCATGAAGATTCAATTTTTCGATAAAAGGGCTATTTATTATGAATTATTGAAGTTTTGAAGTTCAAAATAATTGATTTTGGAAGTTTAAAATAATTTAAATAACAAAAAACGTTTTTGTTACAAGTCTCTTGTGAGGTGGGCTATTTTGGTGGTAGAGGTTTTGAAGCAAAATAATTGTGCGTTGGAATAAAATTATATATATTAATATTTTATTAAATTTTACGCTTTGGTGTTCTAAGCGATTTCTTATAAATAGGGTGCTTAGGTTAGAATTGAAAATCACACCGAAATCGAAGTTTTCTCTCTCTATATTATCGGCGTATTCTTGTGAGTATTTTGAGTATACTTTGAGTATTGCTATACTGGTGCAAGTTCAAGTCATAGCTTATATCCTGTGTTTTGACTAGAAATCTTGATCTTTCGAGGTAAGGGATGTTATTTACTTCTCAAATGATATTATTTCTTTAATATCATTATGCTGAAATATTGGTTGGAAATTTTTATCAAATTAAGAACTTTTTTATGTTGGGGTTACTATTCATGAGTTACTATTCACGAGTTACTATTCATGAGTTACTATTCACGAGTTACTATTCATGAGTTACTATTCACGAGTTACTATTCATGAGTACTATTCACGAAGCGTGAAGATGTTTTTTGTGAAATTTCTATCTTTTGGTGTCGGAGTTACTATTCACGTATACGGCACTATTCACGTATACGTGCCCTATTCACGAATACGGCACTATTCATTGAAAAATGAAATTTCTTCTTTTTGTCCAAAATATCTATTATGGATACTAGCTTTGATTGTATCCATGTTTTGATCATTCTTGAATTTTAATCCACTCTGATTACTTATGAAGTATTTTTGAACTTGGATTGTTTAAAATACGAATCCTTAATATTTGTTCTTTTGTTTCACTGGATTCGTTTCCTTTAAAATATTTTTCATCATCCTCAGTCCTAGATGATGATGTTACTGAATATCTTTGGCTTGTAGTGAAAAGATGAATGATTTCTTGATGAATATCTTTGGCCGTGAGTGCAAAGATGAGCAGTGTTGAGATGAACATGATTGATGATTAATATCTTTGGCCGTAGTGCAAAGATGAGCAGTGTTTAAATGAACATGACCAACTGATAAATATCTTTGGCTGCAATGGTGCAAAGATGAATATTTGATTCGGATATATATTGATTGATGTTACTGGGGATAAAATATCGACGATTAACTTTTAAATTCATATATAGAAGATAGTAGTTTGCATTCTCTACTTAACTCTTCTAATGAATTGTTGTTTCCATTGCGAGTTGTTGATTTAAAAGCGGTTTTCTATTGTATTCTATTAGATTTTTCCTATTGAAGACTAACGATAATTTTTTGTATATTATCTTAGTCATAATATTCTTTCTTGGGCTAGTTGAGCTCACCCTTTTCCTTTTTGTTCCATTTTTCTTCTCGAGAGGCGAGAATGTAAGAAAATGCAGTCGGGGTATGGAATGATGGTTATAGAGAGAGTTGTTTAGTAGTCCTCACCATTTTTGTAAAATAATGTATAAATAATTGTGATGAGGATTTATTTGGGTATGTATATTGTCTAGAAGACAATAATTGTATTTAAACTCACAGTATATATGTTGTCGTATTTTGCACGACAAATGTATTAATAAAGTTGTAGTTATTTCTGTACCATGTATTTGGCGACTCAAAATTGGTTGGGTGGAATGGGACTAATTTTGGGGCCTCACAGTTGGTATCAGAGCTTAGGGATATGATCTCTGGCGGAGATCAGGGAATAGAACTAGGAGGGGAGAGACGAGTAAATCCTTCGCTAGTGTGTTCTACCTAAGCTTATTTGTTAGTTGGTTAGTATATAGGGATATTATGTGATATATTGATTTCCTTAATTAACCCTTGTTTTATGATAGTATTTGAGAATGTCGACTGAGAATATTAATAGTGGAGTAAATGGGACCGTGGAGATGCATGTACTTACCAACGAGGAGAACGTGCAACAGGCTGGCAATGTACCTCCTGTGAACAAGACCACTGAGCAGATGATGAACGAGGGGATGTTTAGAAGCTTTTTGCAGTTCATGCAAAATCGAGACGAGGAGACTTCGTGTTCAAAATACTGAGGAGGAAATGATAGCAATTCACGGGTGGTCATAGCCAAGCAGTTCAAAGTTGGGACCACGAGTGCAGGGAAAGCGGATCCGATTAAAAGGCGAGGCGTGGGTCAAACAAATTACCAAGATATTCGATGTCTTGGGATACGGAGGAACGAAAAGTTCCATTCGCTACCTTTATGTTCCGTGGCGAAGGCGGATTCTTGGTGGGAGTCGTGAAGCGTACCCATCCGGCCTTTCGGCATGTCTTGTGAGACATTTGAAACTATTTAATGACAAATACTTTCACGAAAGTTTTCGTCATATGAAGGAAGTGGAGTTTATTAGGCTGGAGCGAGAATAACATGGCGGTGTCCCAAGATGAGGCGAAGTTCAGCGGTTATCGAGTTTGCACCTCATTTGGTGGAGAATGAGGAGCGATGACGCGGATGTTTACGAGAGGTTTGAAACCCGGCATACGTCAATATCTCATTTCTCATAAATTTTCTCTCTATTCAGATGTTGTCAACAGGGCTCAGTTGTTAGAGCGAGATAACGAGTACGTTCAACCGAGGGACCATAACCAGGATCATACCAAAGATAGCGATCATCGAATAACGATAACTAACGGAGAAAGAAGAATACTGACAAAGCGGTAATCACTCGGGTGGTAATCATGGCCATGAAAATAGAAGAAGCGAGTCGGGAGGAGATTTTAAAAAGAGGAGATTCAACAAAGACCATGTGAAGACGTCAGCGCTAGTAGCAACTGGTTCCAAGGGAGGAGAAAGACCACCGGTCGTATGTTACAAATCTTGGGAAAGAGGGACATATCATTGGCGCCCCTGACAGTTTAAGGTATGCTATAATTATGGAAAAGAAGGACATATCGCTTCGAGATTATGCAAGTATCGAAATCCAGTCTAAGCGGGAATGGTGACTCAAAAGGATGTCCCGAAAAAAGTCAAAGTCAGCGGTTCTGGAAAAGCGTTTGTCGTGGCCAAATTCAAAATCGAGGAACCTAAACGAAGTTAGCACGGTTAGTTAATTATAAATTCTTGCGAAGTTTATACCTTACTAGATACCGGTTCTACCCATTCTTTTATCTCTCTTTCTTGCGCTCAACGTTTGAACTTGACTATGGAGAAATTAGACTTTGATCTATTTATGGAAAATCCGTTAGGAGAAACTTTCATTACATCCGTTGTTTAAAAATCTTGCTTGATTCAGGTTGGCACTATCACATTACCTATTAACCTTATTTCTATAGAGATATTTGTTTTTGATGTGATTTTAAGGTTAACTACTCATCATCGCCGAAATTGATTACTTTTCGTAAGGTTGTTAGTTTTCATATTCCTAAGCAACCTGTTATTCAAATTCAAGCAATCAAACCATTGTAGTCAAACATTTTCATATCAAGCCATGAAGTCATTCGTTTATTACGGATGTCAAGTTTTCTTAGTCCATGTTATGGATTTGAATAAAGACACGTCAGATTTGAATAATATTCCTGTTGTTATTGATTTTTCTGACGTATTTCTCTGAAGAATTTCTTGGCTTACTCCCAAAGCTTTGATATTAAATTTTGTATCGACTTTGAACCCGGTACAAAACTCATTTCTAAAATCTCATATCGAATGGCTCCTATTGAACTTCAGGAGTTAAAAATTCAACTATAGAATTTGGTACCTGAGCCTTTATCTGGTGACTTCCTTTGTGGAATGCACCGAAGCCAGACTCTCCGTAGGGGACACCATATTAGTGCGATAGTAAAGCGATAGGTGTCATTGCAACGTCTTATCCAAGGTTGGGATATGAGTCACGATTGAGAACAACCTAAGTCGGTAATCAAAATACGTAGCTTTCTAGGCTTAGTTGGTTATTATCGGAGATTCGTTGAAGGATATTCTCGAATCGCTATTCCATTAACACAGCTGACTTGTAGAGATACAAAATTCGAATGGAGCAAGGAATGTGGGAAGAGCTTCGAAGAACTCAAGAGGAGACTCATTTTAGCACATGTTACGACCAATGCCATCCTGGAAAGCGAGCGTGGTAGTGACGTGTTGAGTAGAAGATCGTATACAAGAAATCTGAGTACGATATTGTCAAAGACTCATTTCAGTATAATTTACAAATAATAGAGATGGAAATGAAAACTCTAGGTACCCGCATGATGATATCTGAGTATAATCGACTTTAATCGATAAAGTTAAAGTTGTTCGAAGCTACACTTCGGAGTGATGAATTTGAAGAAGGAGGTGCGAAGTTGTTATTTCAAAAGCGA
Organism: Panax quinquefolius; assembly: GCA_020205615.1. Taxonomy (NCBI): domain Eukaryota; kingdom Viridiplantae; phylum Streptophyta; class Magnoliopsida; order Apiales; family Araliaceae; genus Panax; species Panax quinquefolius. The sequence continues at coordinate 73,620,680 of CM035153.1, read as the reverse complement.
GAATCGGTGAGGTGAGGAAAGTTCAAACCTTCGATTTATTAATCCATTTGAAATTCTCGATCGAATAGGAACTGTGGCCTATAGACTAGTTTTATCGCCAAGTATGGCGTGTGTTCATAACGTTTTTCACGTGTCGATGTTACATAAATATGTGTACGACCGAACCACGTCATTGAGTTAGAACCGGACGAGATAGTCGAAGACTTAACGTACGAGGAGGTACCTGTCAAGATCTTGGATAGGAAAGAACATGTCCTATGTACCGAGGTTATACCACAAGTTAAAGTTTTGTGGAGAAACCATGCTATTGAGGAAATGACACGGGAGTTGGAAGCGAAAATGAAGCGAGGTATTCTCATCTTTTGAAACACCAGTCGTCGTCAATTTCGAGGACGAAATTTCATAAGGAGGGGAGGTTGTAAGACCCCAAATTATTAATAAATGAAATTTATTTTCCTCTATTTATTATTTTGAAATAGTAAGGGTTGATTTGATTAATGTGGATAGTTATGGGTAAAATACGCAAATATTTCGAATAAGCAAGTGGTTATAAAATATTCATTATTGTCGGGAAATATTAGTTTGGTCGTGGAATATTTGTCTTTGTCGGGAATATTCGATTAAATGCACTGGTAGCGATCTTTATGGGCCCCATAACGGAAAGTGATTGGATGAAGAAAAGCGACAAATATAAGTTGTTTATAAATAACGGCGTAGTTATTACCATTAATCTTGTTGGAATACCGGTGGTTAAAACACACTAATCGCCGTTGTTGAACAAGATGCACGGTATTGCACCAATTATTGATTCTTACGTAAAAGGCACTACTCAATAATTGTTACGATAATTACTATTCGATATTTTATTTTATTGATTCAATAATTCTTTGCATTGATATTTTATATTCTTGTTGTTTCAATAAATTGTCATTACACGGTATTTTCCATTATCGAAGCAATAATTCATATTATCTGAATAATATTATTGGATAACATTATTGGCAAATGTCTAGAAAGTTACATCTAAGGAGAGGTTTGGTCACTTTAATTGCGCACGCCAATGAAGAGAAATCTTTATTGGAAAGCCCCTCTTTCTGAGGAGCGGCTGGTTGCGATCTTGTGATTCTGTAGTATTATTTGTGAATAATTAATTATTAATTTATATGATGAGGAAAATATTGATTTTATGTGGATATAGATGGAGAAAATTTTAATGTGACATTGTTGAAAATTAATATTTTATATTTTTACGATAAAATAATTCATTTAAATATATTATTTTAATAATATATTAATTGGTGATATTTTTATAATGAATGTGTGATATGTGAGTATATGAGGAGAAAGTATTTTGTGGCATTAAATGATTAACACATGTTTTGTGTGTTGGTGGACCCCATTTCTTGACTAAAATTTGATTATAGCCTGTAAAATCGCCCGTTTGTGGATTTCGGTCAATTTCTGTTTGGAATTTGGAAAAACTTTCTTCTGCAAAAGTTGTAGAAATTGAATTTCCTATAAAAAAGTCGTGAGATTCAATTTTCGATAAAAGGGCTATTTATTATGAATTATTGAAGTTCAAAGCTCAAAATAATTAATTTTTGGAAGTTTAAAATAATTTAAATAACAAAAACATTTTTTGTGCAAGTCTTGTGAGGTGGGTAACATTTTGGTGGCTAAGGTTTTGAAGCAAAATAAGTGTGCGTTGGAATAAAAATTATATATATTAATATTTTATTAAATTTTACGCTTTGGTGTTCTAAGCAATTTCCTATAAATAGGGTGCTTAGGTTAGAATTGAAAATAACACGAGCTGAAGTTTTCTCTCTATATTATCGAGCGTATTCTTGTGAGTATTTTGAGTATACTTTGAGTATTGCTATACGGTGCAAGTTCAAGTCATAGCCTATATCCTGTTTCAAATTTAAAGTACTTATCTTTTTGAGGTAAGGGATGTTATTTTCTTCTCAAATGATATTATTTCTTCAATACCATTATGTTGAAATATTGGTTGGAACTTTTTATCAAATTTGGAACTTTTTTTTGTCGGGGTTACTATTCATGAGTTACTATTCACGAGTTAGTATTCACGAGTTACTATTCACGAGTTACTATTCATGAGTACTATTCACGAAGCGTGAAGATGTTTTTTGTGAAATTTCTATCTTTTGGTGTTGGAGTTACTATTCACGTATACGACACTATTCACAAATATAGCACTATTCACCGAAAAATGAAATTTCTTCTTTTTGTCCAAAATATCTATTATAGATACTAGCTTTGATTGTATCCATGTTTTGATCATTCTTGAATTTTACTCCACTCTGATTACTTATGAAGTATTTTTGAACTTGGATTGTTTAAAATACGAATCCTTAATATTTGTTCTTTTGTTTCACTGGATTCGTTTCCTTTAAAATATTTTTCATCATCCTCAGTCCTAAATGATGATATTACTGAATATCTTTGGCTTGTAGTGCAAAGATGAATGATTTCTTGATGAATATCTTTGGCCCGTAGTGCAAAGATGAACAGGTGTTAAGATGAACATGACCGATCGATTAATATCTTTGGCCCGTAATGCAAAGATGAGCAGTGTTTAGATGAACATGACTAATGATGAATATCTTTGGCTGTAGTGCAAAGATGAATATTTGATTCGAGATATATATTGATTGATGTTACGAGGATAAAATATCGACGATGAACTTTTAAATTCATATATAGAAGATAGTAGTTTGCATTCTCTACTTAACTCTTCTAATGAATTGTTGTTTCATTCTGATTGTTGATTTAAAACTGGTTGTCTATTGTATTCTATTAGATTTTTCCCTGTTGAAGACTAACAATAATTTGTTGTATATTATCTTAGTCATAATTTTCTTTACTGGGCTAGTTGAGCTCACCCTTTTTCCTTTTTGTTCCATTTTCTTCTCAAGAGGCGAGAATGTAGCGAGTACGAGTCGGGGTATGGAATGATGGTTATAGAGAGAGTTGTTTAGTAGTCCTCACCATTTTTGTAAAATAATGTATAAATAATTGTGATGAGGATTTATTTGGGTATGTATATTGTCTAGAAGACAATAATTGTATTTAAACTCACAGTATATATGTTATCGTATTTTGCACGACAAATGTATTAATAAAGTTGTAGTTATTTCTGTACCATGTATTTGGCGACTCAGAATGGGTTGGATGGAATGGACCTATTTTGGGGGCGTCACAGTGAGGCACACAAACAAGCAGTCCAATCTCAGAGATAACCCTGAGCAACATCTGTTTTCCTCTTAAACCGACGATAACCCCGGTGAGGAGTCACAACGTCATCTTACCACGTCAACAAGATGATATCATAGCATATCAACAAGTAGTCCAATCTCAGCTGTAATCCTGAGCAACGTCAACTTTCAACTCAACCCGGCGATAACCCCGGCAAGGAGTTAAACATCATCTTGTTCATCCGACAAATGACGCGTTGTCTCAAATGCTTCATACATACATGCATACATACAACAATGTCCCAACAATCGAGGAATGACCATCCCGAGTGATTATTACGTGTGACAGTACTTTGGATAGACTTTGAAGCTTGAAGACCATGGGCATAGACCCATCTTCCTGACTTCGTACAACCTCTAATCCATGTCATTACGTAACTCTCAACACAAGTAACCCGAAGAAGTACAGATATGCTTCGTTTGGATGCTCGGATTGAAGTTCTGTAAGTTCGATTGGACATTACAGTGCACAACTAAACGTACTACGAGACGACGGGACCCGCGAAGCCCGGGCCCACCACGACTAGCCATAGATCAATCATGCGTTGCCAAGAAGTTGACTCAAGCGCCACCCGTCTATAAATATAGATGGGGGTCAGCCATTTGGAAGAGAGAGAAAAGAAAAAAGGCGAGGAAGCCCTATCCATTTAGCTCTGCATACACATCTTTTGAGTGTTTCCTCTTCTTTAAACACCAGTTAGCCCATATATAGATACCTTTTATCTTACGAAAGCTGAGTGTTCATACAATTAAAGTCAAAGAAGTCTACTTTGGCAGTCCACTATAAGCCTTCTTACATTCAAGAAAGTCTTTTTCTCCTATTATCACACACTGTTGTACACGTTGAGAGTCATGTGAGTGTGTTTGCCCGGACTTTTGTCCGTGGTTTTCATTTCTGTTTGTATATATATACTAATATATATATATATATATATATATATATATATATATATATTATATATTTCATATATATGGACTAACATTATCGAGTTATGCCTCGATTGAGCCTGAACTTGATGCGAGCGTTTATCTGCTTATATATATATATATATACTTATATATATGAACTGTGGTCGACTCATTCGATGAGCCTAAACTTGATGCCCCGAGCGTTTAATTGCTTTTATATATATATATATATATATATATATATATATATATATATATATATATATATATATATATAGTTATACATATAGCTATTATCGCACATATCTCGATGAGCCTGGATTTTATATCCTATTGCATTTACTCGCTTTTATATATATATATATATATAATTGCTGTCGGACATATCCGATGAGCACAGATTCACATCCAAAGGCATTTATCGCTTATATATATATATATATATATATATATATATTTGTAGATATATATATATATATATTTACATTTCATTTAACCCGGAGTTTACTCCGTGGCTTTTCTGACTTTATTTACATTATGTCCTGCCTGGAGTTCACTTCGTGGCAGTTGATTGCTTTTATAGCTTTGTTTACATTTTGTCTCGCTTTAGAGTTCACTTCATATGGCGGTTGATAATGTTCATATATATATTTTTAACTTATATATATATATAATCGCCATTTACTTTCCATACAAATTGCGTTATTCTTGTGAGCCTAGAATCATGTGATCATTGGTTCGATTCTTTGAATCTAGATTCAGTTCCCATGATGGACATTTTCCGTCAGAAGGCGACAGACATTATTTTACAAAGGTTCGAGTTTCCTTGGATGGCTTTCATGCCCATGAGGAATTCGGCAATGCTGTATATTGTTTTCTCGAGGATGCCTCGCATCTCAAAAATAAAAGCAAACAAGCCAGACACTTAATAATAAAAAATGGAAGTATGAAAAGGTCTTAATTCCTATTGAGCACAGGGTTTGAAAAACCTCTTTTACAAAATTTCATTGCTATATATTGTGGTTAAAATTGGAGTTTCCTAAATAAAATTCAAACCCATGTATATAGGTGCGAACAAGGCCTCGCACTACTTTCATATAATTACACATTGATCCACACACACACAGACATTCATATAACAATTTCTTTGAAGAGTGGCGGTCACCGTGGTAACACGGATGTCGGGGGGTGCCTAACACCTTACCTCCGCATAATCAAGCCCCCGATCCCTTAATGAATCTCGGTTTCACAGACCCGTTTAGCAGTGTTAAATCACTGGGTCAATGTGTAAAACCTTTTCGATTGCGTTGGTGCAACCAGTTAAATACACCAACTGGCGACTCTTAAAGTCAATCGTCGACATTATACATGTCGGACCTTTTTCACTTGTTTTTTCAAACAAATCTCACATTAACATGAGAACACCAAAAGACAAGTAACGGTGGACAATTAAAAATCCCGGCGTCGACACCTATTTTGGGGGCGTCACACTTGATCTGTCAGGTTTTATGTGTTTTGATTATGTTTTTGTAACCAGTTTTTTGCTTGTTAGTTGTACTCTTGATCCATGTATTTAGACCCTTCAAAACATCAAGAGATCGAACGTAGTGAATGGTCAAAGTACACTACTCGACAATGTTTTAGCGTTTCTGGAAAACCCAGAAACCGTAAGAATTATGTTTCTGACAAGGTTTGACTAAGTCATAACTTTTGATTATATTGTTGTTAAACTGAGACCATGTTATGTATTTGTTCCTTGACATAAGGACTGCAGATTTGAACCATGAGATCACATAAAGCATGACTGGAACACTTAGATTATCGAGCTAGAAAGCGGTACCCTGAACCTGCATGGGTTTCTGGGTTACCTAGAAAACCCAGGAACTGCCTGACAGGGACTTTGATGTTAGGTTTGTAATATTCATGAACGCAATCAAATTGCAAAATAATGCGGAAGCGTGTAAAAATCAGAGTTTAAAAAATTTACAAACCATATACCCGGATCACCCTTTATGCATAATTATTAATTAAACGAAAAGATAAAGAATAAATCATACCCTTGAAGATCGAGCTTCTTCAGGTACAAGTTCACCTCCAAATCCTTTCGCGTTCAATCTTGAATCCACCGGGTTTGGTTCTTTCCTTTGATCAATGTTAGCCACCCAAATGTTTGGCCTCTAGAGGTGATCCACCAAGGAAGAAGAAAATTCAAGAAGAAGGGGTATTTGGCTCAAACCCTAGTTTTCTATCTCTATAGAAAAGGGTACTCTCCCAACTATTGGAAATATGTCGTATGTTGAAAAAGTCAACAAAACCCCCCCACCCATAATAAGACTCCTCTTATTTATAGATGTGGGTAACCCACCTTAACAATTAAGGAATTGGGATTTATTTTAATTAATTAAATTCTTTTAATTAATTAGGCTCCCTAATTTTATTAGGGATAATTAATTAAACTCTTTTAATTAATTTAACCTCCTAATCTTATTAGGAATAAATGAGAGTACTTATATTAAATTAATTCCTAAACTCTTTTAGAAATTAAAATAATAATAATTGTAATAATATTAATAAGACTTCTCTTATTAATTTATATTTAATATTTCTAAAATATTAAATAATAAATATTAAGCTAATTAATTTATTCTATCACCATAGATTAAATTAAATATACATAACATATTATTACGATTATGCCATTAACTTCTTAAATAATTATTCTTCCTTTTATGGTGTGACCCTTTAGGTTCTCCATATTAAACCTAAGTTGTGAATAAATCAATTAGAACAATTCTAATCTTATTTAAATAAATAAATTAAACAATTAATTTATTTAAATAATATTTATTCTACAATAGGATAAGCCTCCCTAGCGATCAATGACTTTCCAGGATAATATAGATTTCAACATTAATCATTAAAGAACCTTTGAGTAAATAGTTACTGTACAATTCAATCCTTCCACCATACAATGTCCCAATTAAATATAAGACATGGAATTACTTCACCAAGTCTTATTTTATTTAATTATATGTATTTCGATCCTTAAATACACAACTCAAATAATGCAAATTAGAAACTCCTTTCTAATTTCATTACGCCTTAACCCAAGGACTCTTTGGGTTGTCATTTATCGAATCACATAGGACATTTCTCTTCTTTTAATAGAAGTGGTAGATTCTTTATTGATCATACATTATCTCCATGTACAACTTATTATACCCAAGCATACCCTTTGATATACCCTAAGGGTCTTAAGGAATAAGTCAAAGTATAACTCATCATACACAAGATACTATGATGATCTCAAGTCCAAGGATTACTTGTACTACTATCACTACAGAATTCCTATTGACAGCAAATAAAACTCCATTAGGTATTCCTTAGCGAGCCACGTTCAGGGAACTTATTCTCTAATAAGCACCTACATACTTGCTTTAGTGTCTCCACACAAATGATCATGAGATCAATCATCCTCATCCAATGAGCAAGCAACGTATGTACCAATCTATCCGGATTCACTAATCCCCAATTTAGTAATCCAATGATTGGGAACTATTTTAGTTTTAAGCTTTCTAAGAATTTAGATCTCATTAGAATGATCATCATCATTATTCTAAAAGCATTGCTTAAAACTATGGGTTTATCACATATTATAAAACAGCATCATGTAGATAATTAAAAGCCTTTAATAAATTAATACTTTTTATTAATAAATGAATAAGATTGTTACAAAGTATATGCTTTATCATCGGATATGATTGGCTTGTGTGCATACTACTTTCAATCTCCCACTTTGCACTAAAGCCAATCGCCATTGTATCTTATACTCTTCTTCTCTAAGTGACGATTATCCTGTTTGTTGGATAAGATTTAGTTAATGGATATGTAATGTTGTTCATGAGAGTCCACTATCTCTATAGTGATTTCCCATCTTTCAATGATTCTAATAATCAAGTGAAAGTGCCACAACACATGTTTAGATCCAAGATGAGACTTAGGAACTATTCCTAGTTCTGTAATGAACTTTTAATCCAAACAATCAACTCGAAGCTTCATTTATAGCTATATACTTTGTCTTTATCACTAAACCAACAACTCTTTGCTGTTTGGAACCTTTCCAATTCACTGCACCACTGTTCAAGATAACCCTTTACCTTAAAGTGGATTTTCTGTCGTCTTGGTCTGTCTGAAAAACTTGAGTCTGTTAAGCCCTCTAGTTTTAATTTAGACCCACCATAAATATAATCACATCCTTAGTGCCAGTAAAGCACTTTAAGATGTTTTTCACTGACTCATAGTGAACTTCTCCATAATGTGACTGATCAACATCAGGTCTCGTACATTTCATTGCATACATGATTGTCACTCATGCGACCTCTCTTTTCAGGAGTCTGTGGGGACTATTAAGAGAGATTCACTCCTTAGCTCATCGACATGAGACATCTCTTGGAGTTTGCCATGCTAAACAACTTTAGCATCAAATGAATATACATTCTTGGGTTAAGTTGAGCATCCTTTTAAATCTATCTATATAGATTTGCATCCCCAATTAAGATACTCTTCCAAATCATTCATGGAGCAATGTTTAGACAACTTTATCTTTATTGATTGTAGCATTAGTATGTTATTCCTCATCCGTAGTATATCAACATATAATACTAGAAATTTCACGACGCTCCCACTAACCCTTTTGTACACACTAGAAGTCTTACATCATCGCATGTAACTCTGGATCATCATCTTCTATGATGCGTACCTCATCATCATCATCCATGATGAATCCATACCTCCTAGGTATCTTCAGTACTATTTCAGATTTACGATTCGGTTGTGGTACAACAGGTCTATCTATAGGTTCCTCTTATTTGACTTATAGTGTTTTGTGGTTCTTGAACTTTTCAAGATCTATTATCCTCCCACTAGCCCCTTCAATAATAAACACATTTATCTTAGAAGGCAGCGTGTTTCGCAACAAACACCTTTTGCTAAGTAGGATTATAAAACATATACCCTAAACTTACTTTAGGATGTCCCACAAATCGATACATGTCAAATCTTGTCCCAAGTTTATCCTTCGAAACATTTTCACATAAGTTGGACAACCCCTTAACTTAACATACTTAAGATTAGGAATCCTCCCTGTCCATAACTTTTATGGAGTCTTGGGGCTGGATTTTGAGGTTACCATTTTCGTAGATATGCAGCCATTTCTAGGACATTATCCCAGAAGGATATTGGAATGTCGGTAAAATCATTATGGACCGTACCATGTTCAACAAGGTATGATTTTTCCTTTCAGATACATCAATCAATTATTACGTATCATGAGATGTCCATTATGAGAAAAACCTTTTGAGATGATCTAGAAACTTATTGCACAAGTATTTATTCCTTGATTTAATCAAAGAATCTTAATACTTTGCTAATTTGTTTCAATTCTGAATTCTTTGAACCTTTCAAATAATTCACACTTGTATTTCAACAAATACATACATTCAACTCTTTGAATGATCATCTCCTTTTCTTATACTAATTTGTTCAATATGCAAAATTATTTTCATGTAAGTCAAGTATACAAAATTTATTAAGTAATATTCCAGTTCTATACAAAACATTATTATTATAAATAGAACAACAATTGTTCTTAATTATAATACCAAAGATTTCATTGTCTAACAATAAAATGAAAATAATATTTTTAACAAGAACTGGAATACAATAACAACTTATTGAATTAATAGATTTGCCCGTAGGCATTGCTAAACTATAAGTTTCTATGGCTAATATGGCAACCTTTGATACATTTTCCACACATAGGATTACTTATATTTGTTTAGCTTTCTACTTCTGCTTGGTCCCTTCATAAATCTATATTTATGATAACCAAAGTCGGTATCCAATACCCAAGTAGAACATTGACTTAAAGAAAAATTTATTTCAACCATGAACAAAATTGTATTTATAACCGAAACTTCACTAAGCTTCTTTGGTTAGCCTCTGCAAGATACTTCTCGCAGTTTCTTTCTAGTGTCCAGGCTTATTGCAGTGGAAGCAAGCTCCTTTGCTATCCGTATCAGTTTTGTTCTTATTATCCTTTGTTTACGCCTTTCTGTTTACCTTCTTTAAATCAATCTTCTTTTTCAGAAGATCCTTTGGCCCCTACCAGTAAGACATTGTCTTTCTTGGTTGGAAAGTGACTCTCAACATTTTCCAATATGTTAAGCAAATCAACGAAGCTGATATCTAGCTTGTTTATATGAAAAATTCACAACAATTGTGAAAGGAGTCCGGGAGTGAGTGCAAGATCAAATCTTGGCTCAACTCTCCATCCATGACAAAACCAGTTGTCCTAATTGATCAATCAAATTGACTATGTTAAGAACTTTTTATGCATCTTCAGAGTGTCATCAAGCCATTCTAGATCGGAAGAGCTCCTTAGATATCTCGATATCTATCGGTCCTACTTTCCTCACCATCAACTACTTGATGTGCGGGAATATAGTAGAAGCATCCATAGTTTCATCTTTGACGTTGAAGCTCGTTACTTTCATAGATGCGAGCATGATGCATTGAGCCAACCGTGCATCATCTTGCCAATTTCTAAAAGTAGCAATGTCTTCCTCGGAGGCATTATGCGCAACCATTCGCAGGATAGGCGTATTATGACATAAGATAGCTTTTCACTATGAGAACTATTCTCAAATTCCTTAACCAATCCGCTTTAATTGATTCGATTAATTTAGCATCTAATATGCTACGCAATGATAGTAATTTAGACATTGTAAAATTTCAGTAAATGAATTTGTAATTAACAACATTTTAACATACATTCTTTTATTAATTACCAAAATAATTTAGGTCTTGTTTTAAATTGGTATCTCCCACTATTTTCTTCAAACTATATTACCCTCACTTATATAGTTCGGCAAAATCTAATTAAAGATTTGCTAGTGAGAATAAGGATCCCATTTCAAATGTATATAGCCTTGTGGTGACACAACAAACTATATATAAATAAATAAAGTATAACTTTTGTCAATTACATCAACTATGCAACTCCTTTTCTTTTGCCTCTTAGATTATTTTGATCAAGTGGTGGCACATCCAAATCAAAATTATCCAAGTTAAGTCCGACCTAGCACTCTATATATTCAAAAAGAAAATATCATCCTTGTGGTGACACAACAAAATAATATTGTTCAATTTTCTTTATATGCATCAAATGTGATAAATTAACATCTTAAATACTTAATACTTGCCTTGTGGTGACACAACAAACTCATATTAAATATTTAATACTCTATTAATTTTATCATGCTAGAAGAAATGCGCTCGATATTCCAAATATCTTTGAACGCTTAGGACTTAATATAAAAAATTGAGGGTTTGTTATTAATTTGTCTCATCTTGTTTAGCTGCATGCATACATATATATATAAAATACGCGTCGTATTAATGAACATACGAAGCATGTTTGCATAATATATAATATATATAGTATAAGCATGCACATATAGAATACTATATTCTACCCTTGATTGATTATGGACTTTTATTCTAGTTTGGTTCACTAGAGCCACCAAGTGAGCCAAAAGGTCAAACCCTAAAGGTGCAAGAAATAATATTTAAATATAACTATTACATTTAAACCCGGCTCCATTACAAACGGGTCTTCAAGCGCCTTGCCCTTGATCTCTAATTCTTCAAAATTAATTCTAAATATTCCTATTACAAAACTATTTTAAAATAAATAGAAACCTTGATCGTGATCGAGGGAAGTACATAGGAGGGAGATAGAATTTACATTAAGAAAAATTAGAGAAGACGAGGTCTGTGCAGACCCCATTTAATAAAACCCATACATTCATGCATCCAACTAAAATAAAATCTAATCACATCGTCAATAGTCCATAATCAATCCCATTTATTATCATACACATCATCATATGCATCGATAAATAACATTCATCTTATGAATAATAAACATTTAATATATATATTGATATCATTTAATGGGCAAATTTAGTTAGTATAAAATCTATTTTTGAATAAAAATAAACTCCTTTATTTAAATCCAAATTTAAATCAAAATAAAACTATTTTATTTTAATTTATCCAATTTTAAATAAAATAAACTATTTTATTTTAATCAAAATCTTTAATCAAAATAAACTCCTTTATTTCAATTAATTATGGAATCCAATTCCATAAAAAAAATCTCTTTAATTAAATAAACTCTTTTATTTTAATTAATTATGGAATCCAATTCCATGTAAAAAAAAATCTTTATTAAAGGAAACACTTATTCTTTCCTTCCTATTCAAATAAAAACTCCTTTATTTTGAATAATATGAAATCTTATTCCATATTTAAATAAACTCCTTTATTTAAGGAAATTATGATTCTCTTTCCTATTCACAAATAAACTCCTTTATTTTGAATAATATGAAATCTTATTTCATATCTAAATAAACTCCTTTATTTAAGGAAAAATAGAATCCAATTTCAACACCAATTAGTTAGCATGGAATCCAATTCCAACTCTAATTAGTTAGCATGAAATTCTAATTTTAAAATTAAAATAAATCTTTTATTTTAATATTAAAATAAACCTTTTATTTTAAAATTAAAATTAACATTTTATTTTAATTATAAAATAATTAAGAATAATATATATATATATATAGTATATATATATAACTATTATATATATATATATATATAATAATCAATATATATATATATATATTATATAAAACCGTGCACTATTGCTTCAAAAAAAAAAAAATTTGAGTTCGTATATATATATATATTTTTTTATTTTGGCTGCTAAATCCTTGCCTCGATTTCCGTGCCTCAAGCATGTCCGATATTTTTTTTTTTTTTTTTTAAAAGCATTCATGTGAGATCTTATTGCCATGTGACTCACGGATCAGAAATCAAGTGGCCACCATCTGATTTCCCTTGTAATAGAATTACATTGCCATGCACGGGAAAAAAAAAAACTGTTAACATGAAAAAAAAAAAGGCAGCCACGTTTTTTTTTTTCGGTTATTTTTTTTTTTTGATTTCTTTATTAAATTTTATACAATAAAATTATGCCCAATTAAATTATTCTAAACACATATCAACATACATATTAAATTAAAACAATTAATAATTCGCATAAAGGTTTGGCTCTGATACCACTGTTAGGTTTGTAATATTCATGAACGCAATCAAATTGCAAAATAATGCGGAAGCGTGTAAAAATCAGAGTTTAAAAAATTTACAAACCATATACCCGGATCACCCTTTATGCATAATTATTAATTAAACGAAAAGATAAAGAATAAATCATACCCTTGAAGATTGAGCTTCCTCAGGTACAAGTTCACCTCCAAATCCTTTCGCGTTCAATCTTGAATCCACCGGGTTTGGTTCCTTCCTTTGATCAACGTTAGCCACCCAAATGCTTGGCCTCTAGAGGTGATCCACCAAGGAAGAAGAAAATTCAAGAAGAAGGGATATTTGGCTCAAACCCTAGTTTTCTATCTCTATGTAGAAAGTGCTACTCTCCCAACTATTGGAAATATGTCGATGTTGAAAAAGTCAATAAAACCCCCCACCCATAATAAGACTCCTCTTATTTATAGATGTGAAGCAACCCACCTTAACAATTAAGGAATTGGGATTTATTTTAATTAATTAAATTCTTTTAATTAATTAGGCTCCCTAATCTTATTAGGGATAATTAATTAAACTCTTTTAATTAATTTAACCTCCTAATCTTATTAGGAATAAATGAGAGTACTTATATTAAATTAATTCCTAAACTCTTTTAGAAATTAAAATAATAATAATTGTAATAATATTAATAAGACTCCTCTTATTAATTTATATTTAATATTTCTAAAATATTAAATAATAAATATTAAGCTAATTAATTTATTCTATCACCATAGATTAAATTAAATATACATAACATATTATTACGATTATGCCATTAACTTCTTAAATAATTATTCTTCCTTTTATGGTGTGACCCTTTAGGTTCTCCATATTAAACCTATTGTGAATAAATCAATTAGAACAATTCTAATCTTATTTAAATAAATAAATTAAACAATTAATTTATTTAAATAATATTTATTCTACAATAGGGATAAGCCTCCCTAATGATCAACGACTTTCCGGATAATATAGATTTCAACATTAATCATTAAAGAACCTTTGAGTAAATAGTTACCGTCTAATTCAATCCTTCCACCATACAATGTCCCAATTAAATATAAGACATGGAATTACCGTCAAGTCTTATTTTATTTAATTATATGTATTTCGATCCTTAAATGCACAACTCAAATAATGCAAATTAGAAACTCCTTTCTAATTTCATTCTCGCTTAACCCAAGGACTACTTTGGTTTGTCATTTATCGAATCACATAGACATTTCTCTTCTTTTATTAGAAGTGGTAGATTCTTTATTGATCATACATTATCTCCATGTACAACTTATTATACCCAAGCATACCCTTTGATATACCCTAAGGGTCTTAAGGAATAAGTCAAAGTATAACTCATCATACACAAGATACTATGATGATCTCAAGTCCAAGGATTACTTGTACTACTATCACTACTGAGAATTCCTATTGACAGTAAATAAAACTCCATTAGGTATTCCTTAGCGAGCCACGCTCAATGAACTTATTCTCTAATAAACACCTACATACTTGCTTTAGTGTCTCCACACAAATGATCATGAGATCAATCATCCTCATCCAATGAAAGCAAGTAACGTATGTACCAATCTATCCGAATTCACTAATCCCCAATTTAGTAATCCAATGATTGGGAACTATTTTAGTTTTAAGCTTTCTAAGAATTTAGATCTCATTAGAATGATCATCATCATTATTCTAAAAGCATTGCTTAAAACTATGGGTTTATCACATATTATAAAACAGCATCATGTAGATAATTAAAAGCCTTTAATAAATTAATACTTTTTATTAATAAATGAATAAGATTGTTACAAAGTATATGCTTTATCATCAGACATGATTGGCTTGTGTGCATACTACTTTCATTTGAGAGCCCAGATCGCTTTGTTGTGATGTTGTTTGACCGAGATAAGGATTAATAACTGTAGTGCTATATACTGACTACAAGATTAATGCTTTAGATAGCCCATAACATGTTTAATATACGGATTGCAAGTGGTCAAACATGACATGTTAAGCACTGAACTGTCAGTGTTCTTGAGGCCAAGAACACCAACAACGACTATTACTGTCGCTATAGCCTATAGCGACAGTTTATTTATTTTATTTTCTGAATTTTTGGAAAATGATAAAAAAATAGAAAATAAATTCTAAAAATTACCAAAAATAGTTTTAAAAATTATTTTAAATTATGATTTTTTTTTTGAGAATTTGGAATATTTTTCAATAATAATTATAATTATTTGAATAATAATGATATTTATTTTATTTAATTAGTATATTAAATAAATTAGAGAAAAATGATTTTAATATTATAAAAATCATTTTAAATGAAACTAAAGTGTTTAAAAATATTTTAAACTTTCAATATTTAAAGGTAAATTTTATTAATAATTTAATATTAATGATATTAAATGTATTTAATAATTATATTAAATAAATTATTTAAAATGGTTTTATTAATTTAAAAATCATTTAAAAAGGATATAAATGAATGAAAAATATTTTAGTTATAATTAATGACTTTTAATATTTCGATAAATAATACATTAATATTTTAATATTAATTTTAATTATTTAAAAATAATTTTAGTTGTTTTAAAAATCACTTAAGAGTAATATTAGTACTTTAAAAATATTTTGAGTAATTATAAATAACTTTAATATTTTGGCAATGGTTTCATTAATAGTTTAATATTAATTGAATATTAATGATAATAGAATTATTTAATATTTAAATTTTTTAATAATGATTCTGGTGTTTGAACAATCTTGATAAATTATAATAATTATTTAAAAATTATTATAAGGCTATAAAAAATAGTATGACTGATATTTAAATTATCTAGAATAATATTAAGGATACAGAATAGAGTTTTAAACTCATGAATTACCCGATAAAGTCGTCGGTACCCCGACATATTTTAGAAATTGATCTGGACTTAGATAACTTGATTAGATATGTGTTTGTTTGTGATTCAATGACTGCTAAACATATGTGATAATGTGATTAAGTAATGTGCTGACTGCAAATAGCAGTACTCTGTGTATGATATGTTATTCTAATCGAACGAATGATCTTATTAATGATAGGTTTTGATATAAAAAGATAAAACTAAGTTGTGTAAGCAGCAGACCAGACAAGTATCCTATCTTTGCATTTACTTTATGCAATGGACCTAAGTAAGAAAGTTTCAGAATTATATTATTATTGTGCCAGAATATTAACTCTATTGTTATCGATTATGTATCTAATCATTATTTATCAATACAATATTATTGTATAATTTAGATATTTATTCTTTGTTAATTTCTAAATATGGTTATACAAGTGTCCTCACTTGGATAATCATTGTATTTAATCACATGTTGATACATACTTATTAATTTCCATTACGTGTACGTTGACTTAAAAGCTGTCTAAGCTATTTGATCCGGCTAGACACAAACTTAAAAAAATTGTTGAACAAGATAGAACTTTATTATTATTCGACCAAATTGTTTTGGTTTAGATTCCCGACTAAGTATGAACATCCCGTATATGGGAAAACTTTTGTGTGCCAAAGGCAGATTAGATGAACGATAATATCGTTCTTGCATGTAGTATTGATCAATACAGGGCATAACGGGCTGATCACCCCCGTGCCCATAAGTTATGACGGTTTGCAGATGAAGTTCTGTTTAACCTTTTCGAAAATAGAAAACAATGTTCATAGTCTGTCGACTAATCTCCAGTTATAGTCAGTACTTAGTTTCAAAAATTTGATATAAAATTAATATATTGTTATTATTGGTTCAGCTTACTTCACAACAGTTGATTCATTGTAGAAGTGTCGTACAAAGAAAACATTTACTTTTTTCAGCTAATATTTATTATTGATATTACTTGTTGGGCACTCAAATGCTCATCTTTGCTTAATTTAAATGTTTGTAGCTAAGTGTGAACAACTAGAAGGCTCTGCTAAGAACAAAGGAAAGGGAAAGTTGCTGAATGAGTATTATGCTATATATTATGTAATAGTTTGGTTTATTAAGATAAGGATGATATTTATTATTATCATATAATATAATGTAGTAATGGCCGCGTACTTGGGATTAGACTCTGATATATGTAAATTAAGTTTGGTATTTATATTATTGTTATTATTATTAGTATTATTCCGCTCATAGATATGGTATCGTGAAGAATCGAGTTTGGATTTCAAGTACCTGAATTTGGGGGAGTCACAGTGCTTCCTTTTTCTAAACACTTATGAGCTCGTGTTTTACAACATACTAAAATTTAACCACTAGAACCCGAGTTTTCACTCGTCAAAAGCTATTTGAAATCTTCTTGGCAGCCCACTGTAAGTTATTTTAGATTTTTAAGCTTTTTCTTACTTCCATACAAACATAACTACTAACTTTGAGAGTCGTTCCGTTTGGATATGCCCTGATCGTCGATCCGTGGCTTTTATTCCCGGATCGTCGATCTGTGGCTTTTATTACTTATATATATATATATATATATATATATTATCGAACTATGCTTCAATTGAGCCCAAATATAATATTCAGAGCGTTTACTGCTTTTATATATATAAATACTTATATATATCTCTTGTCATCAAACTCTGTTTGATTAAGTCCAAATATAATATTCGGAGCGTTTATTGCTTTTATATATATAAATACTTATGTATATACATCTTTCTATCAAACTGGGTTTGATTGAGTGCAGATATACATCCTAGATGCGTTCGCTTATATATATATATATATATATATATATATATATATATATATATTCGGTGAAAAAAATTTCCCCTCTCTTTATAAACCTAATTTTTCGGGGTGAAAGGGAAAATCCTTGATAAAAATTTTGGGGCTGAATAGTATAGGGATGGTGATCCATCTGAGAAGATGATCAACAACACCCTCCGGCACCGGCAGGAGACAGACCAGTTAGTCAACAAAGATGGCCCCAGTTATCATCAGCTTTTGCTTTCCACAAAAGCAGAAAGTAGTCAACAACAGCATCATTGCTATCCCCCAGTCAATCAGCCAAAAGTAAAGTAAAAGAAAATACTTTTACTTTTACTTCTACTTTTACTTAAAGTAAAATGTTTTTACTTTTACCATAGTAAATGTAAATGTAAAATGTTTCTTACATTTTACTTTTGCTTTAGAAAATTACTTTTACTTTGTACTTTACTTCAGTAAATGTAATAGTTAATCCTGCGTGATTCAATAGTAATTTACTTTTCAATTTTCTATTTAAGTAACTCGAAGTGTTTAAAGTTACTCATGCTTTTCTTTTGTAAGAAAACCTTACCTGAGGTCCTCTCTCTGCCTTCTCTCTAGTTACCGAAGAAGGAGCTTGTTGCTTCTTTCTTCTAGTAAGATGAAGAAGAAGTTCTTCATACTTCTCTCTTCCATTTACAGTTTATCTAGGTTATACGTAATCATTTCCTCAACTGTTTATAAATAAAAGAAATAGATTATTTTACCGATTCACCGGTCATCTTCTTTAAGTTTCTTCTTAATGTTTAAATTTCTATAAGAAACTTATTTCGCTGTCAAATGGAAGTATAGAGATGGTGATCCATCTGAGAAGATGATCAACAGCATCCTCCGACAACGACAGGAGATGGACCAGTCAGTCAACAAAGATGGCCCCAGTCATCATCAGCTTTTGCTTTCCATAAAAGCGAAAGCGCCAACAAAAAGATCATTGTTTCCCCCACTAATCGACCAAAAGTAAAGTAAAAGAAAATACTTTTACTTTTATTTCTACTTTTACTTAAAGTAAAATGTTTTTACTTTTACCTTAGTAAATGTAAATGTAAAATGTTTCTTTCATTTTACTTTTGCTTTAGTAAATTACTTTTACTTTGTACTTTTACTTCAGTAAATGTAATAGTGAATCCTGCGTGATTCAGTAGTAATTTTCTTTTCAGTTTTCTATTTAAGTAACTCGAAGTGTTTAGAGTTACTCAGGCTTTTCTTTTGTAAGAAAACCTCACCTGAGGTCCTCTCTCTGCCTTCTCTATAGTTACCGAAGAAGGAGCTTGTTGCTTCCTTCTTCTAGTAAGATGAAGAAGAAGTTCTTCATACTTTTCTCTTCCATTTACAGTTTATCTAGGTTATACGTAATCCTTTCCTCAACTGTTTATAAATAAAAGAAAGAGATTACTTTACCGATTCACCGGTCATCTTCTTTAAGTTTCTTCTTTATGTTTAAATTTCTGTAAGAAACTTATTTCACTGTCAAATGGTATTAGAGCCACACGGTTGGTTCTTGGTTCTGTTGGTGGCTCCCGATTCAAAACAGTTTATCTAGCTTCTAAATGTTTATTCAAACTTTTGCTTCTTTTGCTCCATCCTTAAATCACCTAGCTTACTATAAAACACCTGAGATCGTCATAAGTCCCGTTATGACGTCGTAAGTCTCCAGTGTGGGAGTAGTTTAGGCTCAAGGTATCATTAGATCTAATAGGTCTAAGTTTACATAAGGTAAGACGGGTTTGAGTTAAGTGGAATGACAAAAGAACAAACTTTTGATTAATCAGTTAAAACGAAGTAGACTGTTTAAATCGAGTTCACTGATAGATCAAGGCCAATCGAGTGATCCTTTGTGTCAGACAAAGTCTGACTTGTTTTTAAACAAAACTTTTTTATAAAATTTATTAAATTTTGAAGATGTTGACCAATTGTTCGGTGAAAAAATTTTCTCCTCTCTTTATAAACCTAATTTTTCGGGGTGAAAGGGAAAATCCTGGATAAAAATTTTGGGGTTGAATAGTATAGGGATGGTGATCCATCTGAGAAGATGATCAACAGCACCCTCCCAAGACCAAAGAGATTTGACCACCGATCCACAAAGATGGCCCCAGTCATTATCAGCTTTTGCTTTCCAATAAAGTAAAAAGCAGTCAACAACAGCATCATTGCTGTCCCCCAGTCCATTAGCCAAAAGTAAAGTAAAAGAAAATACTTTTACTTTTACTTCTACTTTTACTTAAAGTAAAATATTTTTACTTTTACCTTAGTAAATGTAAATGTAAAATATTTCTTACATTTTACTTTTGCTTTAGTAAATTACTTTTACTTTGTACTTTTACTTCAGTAAATGTAATAGTGAATCCTGCGTGATTCAATAGTAATTTACGTTTCAGTTTTCTATTTAAGTAACTCGAAGTGTTTAGCGTTACTCAAGCTTTTCTTTTGTAAGAAAACCTCACCTGAGGTCCTCTCTTTGCCTTCTCTCTAGTTACCGAAGAAGGAGCTTGTTGCTTCCTTCTTTTAGTAAGGTGAAGAAGAAGTTCTTCATACTTATCTCTTCCATTTATAGTTTATCTAGGTTATACGTAATCCTTTCCTCAACTGTTTATAAATAAAAGAAAGAGATTACTTTACCGATTCACCGGTCATCTTCTTTAAGTTTCTTCTTTATGTTTAAATTTCTGTAAGAAACTTATTTCGTTGTCAAATGGTATTAGAGCCACACGGTTGGTTCTTGGTTCTGTTGGTGGCTTCGATTCAAAATAGTTTATCTAGCTTCTAAATGTTTATTCAAACTTTTGCTTCTTTTGCTAAATCCTTAAATCACCTAGCTTACTGTAAAACACCTGAGATCGTCATAAGTCCCATTATACAGTTGTAAGTCTACAGTGTGGGAGCAGTTTAGGCTAAGGGTATCATTAGATCTAATAGGTATGAGTTTACATAAGGTAAGACGGGTTTGAGTTAAGTGGAATGACAAAAGAACAAATTTTTGATTAATCAGTTAAAATGAAGTAGACTGTTTAAATCGAATTCACTGATAGATCAAGGCCAATCGAGTGATCCTTTGTGTCAGATACAGTCTGATTTGTTTTTAAACAAAATTTTTTACAAAATTTATGAAATTTTGAAGATGTTGACCAATTGTTCGGTGAAAAAAATTTCTCCTCTCTTTATAAACCTAATTTTTCTGGGTGAAAGGGAAAATCCTGGATAAAAATTTTGGGGCTGAATAGTATAGGGATGGTGATCCATCTAAGGAGATGATCAACAGCACCCTCCAGCATCGGTAGGAGATGAACCAGTCAGTCAACAAAGATGGCCCCAGTCATCATCAGCTTTTGCTTTCCACAAAAGCAGGAAGCAGTCAACAGCAGCATCATTGTTGTCCCCCAATCAATCAGCCAAAAGTAAAGTAAAAGAAAATACTTTTACTTTTACTTCTGCTTTTACTTAAAGTAAAATGTTTTTACTTTTATCTTAGTAAATGTAAATGTAAAATGTTTCTTACATTTTACTTTTGCTTTAGTAAATTACTTTTACTTTGTACTTTTACTTTAGTAAATGGAATAGTGAATCCTGCGTGATTCAATAGTAATTTACTTTTAAGTTTTCTATTTAAGTAACTCGAAGTGTTTAGAGTTACTCAGGCTTTTCTTTTGTAAGAAAACCTCACCTGAGGTCCTCTCTCTGCCTTCTCTCTAGTTACCGAAGAAGGAGCTTGTTGCTTCCTTCTTCTAGTAAGATGAAGAAGTTTTTTATACTTCTCTCTTCTATTTACAGTTTATCTAGGTTATACGTAATCCTTTCCTCAACTGTTTATAAATAAAAGAAAGAGATTACTTTATCGATTCACCGGTCATCTTCTTTAAGTTTCTTCTTTATGTTTAAATTTTTGTAACAAACTTATTTCGCTGTCAAATGGTATCAGAGCCACATGGTTGGTTCTTGGTTCTGTTGGTGGCTCCCGATTTAAAATAGTTTATCTAGCTTCTAAATGTTTATTCAAACTTTTACTTCTTTTGCTCCGACCTTAAATCACCTAGCTTACTGTAAAACACCTGAGATTGTCATAAGTCCCGTTATGAATGATTAAAAAACCCGATTCAAAAATTGAACAACCTCTATTAAAATTACCAGAAAATAGGAGTAAATTAGGTTTGCCTAATAATGACGGCACACTTACTCATTCAATCGATGAGTTATTTAAAAAACAAAAAAATGAACCTAGTCAAACAATTAGGACAGCTTGAGCAATTACCTCAGGAGCCTGAGGTCCTCTCTCTGCCTTCTCTCTATTATCTTGACAGATATGAACTTTAGGGAATTTATATTTTATCTCCATTTGACTACCATTAGCTGAATTAAGTTTTTTAGTGGTTTTCTTATAGTATTTGGTTGGGATTAAACCTTCTTGTATACAGTTTAAATCTGCACCTGTATCAACCAAGGCAGGAAGCTGTATAGAGAAGTATTTATCAACAACTAGGTTAATAGAGATATACCATTTCTGAATGGTAATATCTTTAATTCTCTTACGTGAAAGACCTTGTACAAATAAATCTGGTTCATCTTTAGCACCAGATGATTCCGGTTCATCGTGATTTTTCGTCACTAGAGGTGGAATCATTGATCTGAAGTTCAGACTTTCTGTTATCCAAATCTTTCCTTAGATTGTATACTTCTAATTTTAAATTAGTAATTTTCTTTTTGAGTTTATTAACCTCTTGATTTAATTCTGAAAGAGTAACTTCTTTAACTGGAGATTTAAATCTTTCTAATGTTTTATTAAGACTAAAAATTGGTTTTTCTTTAGCTTTAATAAACTTGTCACTATCCTTATTATCTTTGGTTAATAAATCTTTTAACTATTTTATGTACTGAGCCTTTAGCTTAGGATCAGTGATTTTACTAATCAGGTCTATTAACAAAGAACTTTCTTCATCATCTTTGTTAATCACATTAACTCTTTTATTGCAACAATTTTCATTGCAATTATCTGCACAAATAACGACTTCTTTTGTGTCACTACTCGATTCATTACTACTATTGTTATTATTAGAGGAATAAAGAATATCAGAACCTTCATCATTACTGACATCATTTGAGGCGGAAGCAGATAATATGAAAGATAAATATGAAATTAAGAAGAACAAGAGTGGCGCATACAAGAACATACCAGTCAATTACTAAAATAAAAATAATTTTATTGATTACTAGAGCTATATACAAACAGAAACTTAAATTAACTTACTTATAAATTAAAACATTTAACTGAAGAAGTAGAGAAGAGGGGTTAAGTAGGCTAATCAGAGGTAGAAACTAAAGATTCGTCTGAGAGAGAGAGCTCAGAGTCTTTCAAAGTTTTAAAATCTGAATTGCCAAATGAGTTCAGTTTTCTTTTATAAACCAAGGAAAGGGAACTATTACAATAACTGGGGTAAAGTGAGAAACATATTACATAAGTGAAAACATCTTACTTAAGTAAAAGCAGAAGTAAAAGCAAAAGTAAAAAGTAAAAGTACAGACATATTACTGTTAATGAATAGTGATTACTTTTGACTAAATACAAATGCTTTCAGCTACTTTTGAATAAGAGGTCGACAACTTTTGACTCAGAAATTCTTTCAGTGGAAAGGAAAGCATGCGCATGTGACTGGGGCCGCTCTTTCGAGTAATCAGCTGCCGGAGCAGGTGCTGTTTACCTGAGCTGACTGTGAATTACTATAGACTTCAGGCGAATGGATCCTGAGCATCTTGTAGATTGATGGTGCCATATGGGTCATCATCATCCCTGAGATTACTGTTAGAACCCTGACTGGAGGATGAAGAACATGCAGAGGCTTCTTCATGTAGTTCAGCAATTCTTTTATTCAAAGCTTGAACAATTAACTTTAATTCTTTATTGGAACAGTCTTTGAAATTAGAAATTTCACGGGAACAGGCCGAACCAGTAGGACTGACTCTAGACTCTTTTGACTTGGATTTTGACTCTTTTAGAACAGACTCTTTTTCTTTACTAGCCAGAGGAATGGCTATGACTGAAAGACTAGAAATCGAACCAACAAGAAATTCCTGCAGAACCTGACTAACTATTCTGTTAACGTCAAACTTATCCCACCACTTAATATAGAAGAGGCGAGTAAGCCGAGGAAGTGGATCAGACGGAATTCCATTAACTAGAGTAGATGGAGGAGGAATTCCATACTCCCATTTAAGAATCCAGGGGATCTTATATTTACTAACAAACAAAAGAGTGGTTGGAACACCCTCATTCTTTGGAACAGGTTTACTATGATTGCTAAAATGACTCAATTGCACTTTTAATAGGTCGGGGAGAAGGTCATAGCAAGAACCTAACCTATACCACCAGAGAACGAACCAATAAGGGATTGGACTTTTGAATTTATGGTCAAATTGTAAGAACCATGAATGACTATGTGACTCATTCTGGTGAAGGAGGACCCTATACCAGGCTTCAATATAGTCGTAATAACAGAATGAGTTACTTTGACTAGAGAGATCCATGAGATCGGAGGGATTTTTTCCCCAATCAGACATCTGAATAAATTGTTTAATATATAAAGAATGATAGAGGACTTTAGTCTTATCATTATTAGCGTAAATAGGTTTAATGTTTACTGATTTTGTTTCCAGAAGAATGTCCTTATAATATACAAGTGATTTATAAGGAGCAAGGGGTTGGAAATGCCATCCAGGGGGAAGAACTAGGTAGCAAGCTTAATGGGGTCATTTTTGGGCTACAAGTAGGGTTCAATATGGAATAGGTAATTTTTCCATTTGAGCATATACTCAAAAGGAGGATGACTAGAAGTTGAGGATGAATCCTTAGCTGGATCAATAAAAGGGTCAATGGGTTCAGGTTTACTAGTTAAAGCTGAACTATAGGGTTTGGGAATTGTCCCAAGGACTGTGAATTTGTTTGACTGATAAAATGGGGTGACTGGGTGAGAAGTCAGAGCTCCTCTGGGTTGATTACTTGGACCAGGAGGGCGACCCGGACCCCTTGAGGAAGATGATCCTCTAATGCTCATTACTGAATAGTACCTGTATTGATAAATTCCCGAGTGAGAAAATTAGGAATTGATTTGTTACTACCTTTAATATACTCAATTTCAATATCAAAAATGCTTAATAAAGCTTGCCATCTAGCGAAGGAATGCTTAGAGGCTAGATTTTCAACATCTTTTTCTAATATGTATTTTGCTGACTTACAATCAATGCGGACTAGAAATTTTTGATTCAATAAATCACTTTGAAACTTATTAATACATAATACTAATGAAAGTATCTCTTTTTTAATAGTACTATAATTTGATTGTCTAATATTCCATGCACCGGAATGAAAACAAACAATTTGTTCTGGGGATTCTGATGTTAACTTTTGTTTAAGAATGCCCCCGAATCCAATATCTGAGGCGTTAGTTTCAACAATTTTATACGCTGAATCATTGGAAATACCAAGACAGGGCAATGTCTTGATGTATCTTTTAACTTGTTGGATGACAGAAGTATGGATGTCAGTCCAAGGTGGAGGATTGTCTTGCAAATGCTAAAAAAGAGGTTTGAAGATCTTCCTGAGATTCTTGTAAAACTTGCCAATATAATTGAACGAGCCAAGTAATCTCTGCAGTTGGGTTTTATTGGTTATCGTATCAGGAAACTTGTCAGCAAATTGAATAGCTCTTTCAATGGGCTGAACTTGTCCTCTAAAGATATTAAGACCAAGAAACCTTACTTTGACCTGAAATAGGCTGCATTTGGAAGGTGAAAGAACTAGACCATTATCTTTAACTGTCTTGAAGAATGATTTCAAGTGTTTAATATGTTCTTCAATGGTCTTGGGGAAAATGAGAATATCATCGATATAGACAACAATAAAATGACTGAAAGGGTTTAATATGTCATTAAGAATATTCTGGAATTCACTGGGAGCATTTTTCAGGCCAAATGCCTGGACATTCCATTCGTAATGACCGAACGAAGTTATGAAAGCAGTCTTATACCTATCATCAGGATGAATAGCAATTTGCCAAAACCCGGACTGAAGGTCAAATTTACTGAATATTGTGGCATTACATAATCTATTGATAAGGTCGTCTTTATTGGGAAGGGGATACCTAATCCACTCAAAAACTATATTCAATGGCTTGTAATTAATGACTAATTGAGGTACGCCTCTTTCTTTTTCTGCTTCATTGTTAACATAGAAAGCAGGACAAGACCAAGGGGATTTACTGGGTTTAATTAAACTTTTAGTAAGGAGATCATTAATTTCTTTTTTACATAATTCCATTTGTTCATGATTCATCTGAATAGGCCTGGCCTTAGTAGGAATTAAATGTTCTTTAAATTCCTTGGCATAAGGAAGCCTAACCACATGTTTCTTCCAGTGCCAGAAGGAATTAGGAGAATCTGAACAAAGGTTATCCTTCAAGTAAGATTTTAATTCTTTAATTTTATTCTGAACATTTTCATTTTGAAGTTGTTCTTCAATTCTTTTATATTTAATTTCTTCCTTTAA
This sequence comes from Panax quinquefolius, assembly GCA_020205615.1. NCBI lineage: Eukaryota > Viridiplantae > Streptophyta > Magnoliopsida > Apiales > Araliaceae > Panax > Panax quinquefolius. Next base: position 73,593,974 of record CM035153.1, on the reverse strand, counting down.
GAAATTTAAATGGGAGAATTTACTTTTTAATAAGTTTAACGACTTAGAGATAGACTCTTTTTGAATAAATTTTAAATATCTTTCTTTTGGTTTAACAAGAAATTTAAATGTTATTTTCTTTCCTAAATGTCTACAACTTAAGCCTTCATTAGTAGTAGTAAATGGGTAGAGTAAATATATAAATGGTAATCCTAAAATTATCTTGTCTGTAAGATTACGGATTAAAACAAATGATATTTTAAAACACATATTATCTTGAAAGATATGAACTTTAGGCAATTTATATTTTATCTCCATTTGACTACCATTGGCTGAATTAATTTTTTCAGTGGTTTTCTTATAGTTTTTGGTTGGGACTAAACCTTCTTGTATACAGTTTAAATCTGCACCTGTATCAACCAAGGCAGGAAGCTATATAGAGAAGTGTTTATCAACAACTAGGTTAATAGAGACATACCATTTCTGAATGGTAATATCTTTAATTCTTTTAAGTGAAAGACCTTGTACAAATAAATCTGATTCATCTTTAGCACCAGATGATTCCGGTTCATCATGATTTTCATCACTAGACGTGGAATCATTGATCTGAAGATCAGACTTTCTGTCATCCAAATCTTTCCTTAGATTGTATACTTCTAATTTTAAATTAGTAATCTCTTTTTTGAGTTTATTAACCTCTTGATTTAATTTTGAAAGAGTAACTTCTTTAACTGGAGATTTAAATATTTCTAATGTTTTATTAAGTCTAAAAATTAGTTTTTCTTTAGCTTTAATAAACTTGTCACTATCATTATTATCTTTGGTTAATAAATCTTTTAACTATTTTGTGTACTGAGCTTTTAGCTTAGGATCAGTGATTTTACTAATCAGGTCAATTAACAAAGAGCTTTCTTCATCATCTTTGTTAATCACATTAACTCTTTTATTGCAACAATTTTCATTGCAATTATCTGCACAAATATTGACTTTTTCCGTATTACTACTTGATTCATTACCACTATTGTTATTATTAGAGGAATAAAGAATATCAGAACCTTCATCATTACTGGCATCGTTCTTTATTCTCATTAATTCTAATATATGTTCAGTGTCTTCACTAAAAATATTCAATTGATTTAATTTTTGTTTTATCTTACATTCATTTTTATAATGACCTTTCTGCCCACAATTGTGGCAAACAACTTTACTTTTGTCATATTTTTTAGATTTAGATTCTTTATTATAACTTTTATTTGCAGGTTTGGGTTTATTATAATAACTATCTTGGTTTTTATCTTTGCGATGACTTCATTTTTTCCTGTGATGTCTATTATTCTTATGAGAATCAATATATTTATGTCTGTGCTTTCTTCTTGAGGGAGCAACAGGGAGTAAACCATATTGTTCACAAAATGTGCCTAACTCATATTTGGCTTTCTTTTTGTCTTTACTAGCTTGTTTGGCTAACTTAAAGTCAATACACATTTTTGATCCTATCTTTTGAATATAACTGATTATGTCACCGTAAGTGAGATTATCATAATCAATATATCCTAAGTTTTTACTCAATTCTTCACGAACTTTGTGTGCAAACAATGACGGTAAACCATTAACAAATTTTTCTTTCTCGAATGGCTTATTACTGTCATTGCGCATCATAACTCTAGAAGTAAAAATATTTTTGTACCATCTAAAGTCACTTAGAGTGGGACAAGTGAGATTAATTAACTGGTCGTGAATCCTTTCTGTTATATTACTAGGGGTACCAACAAAATGTTTTATTATGGTAAATATTAATGTATTAACTCCATCCGGCGGACCAACACCAACATCTTCATCAAAGATGGGGTTGTCGTCTGCATCCAACTAGACAGCATGGATTATAGATAATCTAGTGTCTTCTGTGAGGTGTTTCTCCCACCAAGACCTAAGAATACCTGTGAATCCACTAACTAATAACTCAACAATATCTGGCCGAGTCAGATTGTTGAATTTAGTTATATAACTATTTGCTACCATAGACATGTGATTTAATTTATTGAGAATTTCTTGTTCACTAAAACCATCAATGTTCCATTCATAAATTTTATTGGATGAAACAGAAAACTGGTTATCTAGATTTCTCTCTTCGAACTATAAATCCGGAGGAGTTGGTCTAGAATACCAATTTCTGGTTATGCTAGAATTTTTAACTGTTAATTTACTTAACTGATTGTTTAAATCTGGTACTGAAGTAGTATCAGAATGATCTGATTGGCTACTGCATTCAATATCAGTTTTAAGCTGATCAATAGTAGCAATGGTGCCACTCGAACTGGGTTCATTTTTTAGGTTTTTAAATAACTCATTGATTGAACGAGTAAGTGTGCCGTCATTATTAGGCAAACCTAATTTACTCCTATTTTCTGGTAATGTTAATAGAGGTTGTTCAATTTTTGAATTGGGTTTTTTAATCATATTTTCTTCAAATTTTTCTTCAATACGATCTAACTGTTTTCCTACAGTTGGAAGATACTGATTACTAAAATTTAACTGTTCAATAATTTTTTTATCATCTTTTTTACTATCCGAAATTTTAAATGGACTAGCAATAACAGACGTATTTTTAACTGAAATTAGGACAGTTTCTAAAGGGGGTGACTAGAAGAGACTTTGGATTTATCTTCTTTAGTCCATTGTGTTTTAGTAATAACATTACACTTACTTTGATATTGCTCATACCAATCGTAAAATGTAATGTTTAATTTTTCGTTAACAATAAATCTTTTCCATCTATTAACAATCTTATCATGCTCCTTTTCAGTGGGGTGATTAGATCTGAATAAATGTCTTTTTTTCTTTATTAGACCTGGAATTAAAATCTTGTACAAGATTGTCCCAATCTAATACGAATTCTTTTTTAATAACTCTTAATTGATTATTAATGGGAATATCAAAATATGACTGAGTCGGAAGCTCAGAAGGAGTTGGAGAGGAAGAACCTTCTTCTTCAACTAGGTGATTCTGAGTGTAACAAGGATGACTCGCCTGACCTTGATTAAGAATTCCTTTCATTTTAATATCTCTAATAGAAGGGTTACTTAGAACTTCTGTATCTCTTCGGGTTTGAACCACTGAAGGGGCTGAAGAGCTAGAGTAATCTTCTATAATGACTGGTCTTCTCGAACGTTCAAAGCATATTTTGACAGTTCCATCAGAAAATTGCCTAACATTTTCAATGTTTATTAAGTTATTAACTACAGGTTGCTGTGGTATTTCAATGGGTAAAATCCATTGACTAGGTAATGTAATATCCTTCTAGAAGATGGTTCTCGGAATCTGGATATTAGCATCACTAGTTGAACTTTGAATTAAAACAGTTTGATCTTTAGGGCTTTTATTTTGAGCATGAACATTTAAGTTAGTTTTCATGGTCTTGTAATAAATCCTATATCTCAAAGCAATAGGCTGAGAGCCTTCAATCATTTGGGTTATTTCTCCAGCTGTTTTAATATTTAATGTTAAAGCTTTTAATAAATGTTGGTCACTAAGACTTAGTGTGAAGTCAGGAAAGCAATTAAAATGGATTGGTCCATTGTGCAAACTTGACTCCATAGCACCAATCATGCTAGGGTAGTAATTCAAAAATCTAGCATCTTTGAGACAGAGGTAGATACATGAATTAATTCCTTTAATGTTCAATGGCTTGACTGCAACTTGAACTAGACCTATATGAATAAAATTATAACCCTTTTTTCTATGTTTTTTAATAACATCTGGGGATAAAAGGCTATAATTTTCATATTCTTTATTAATTGCATAAACTATTTTAGCTGTTTTAACATTGTAATCAGTTTTAAAATTATCTAAAAATGTTGACTGATAAATTTCTTTAGGGGAGACTCTGGGAATATTCTAGTTGTGTAACACTTGACTGATGTTCTCATAACTATGTTCTTCCTGATTAATTATGTTTGGTACTGGTGGCAAAGTTGACCGGTGACTGGCTGACGAATTAGATCTAAATAATCTACCCATTTTTACTAAGTTCAAAACAAATTTTCACTCTTTATCTTCCATACAGACCCTCTTACCTGAAGTAGACTCATACCCATAATCTAATACCCGACACTACTCGCACAAGAGACTTACAAGGGTAGACACGATGAAGGGTGGACTACAGTAAGATGAAGGGATGACACAATGAAGGGATGACGACACTGCCGGTCATCTTCTTTAAGTTTCTTCTTTCTGTTTAAATTTCGTTAAGAAACTTATCCCGTTGTTAAATGGTATCAAAGCCACACGGTTGGTTCTTGGTTCTGTTGGTGGTTCCCGGTCAAAACAGTTAGCCTAGCTTCTAAATGTTTATTCAAACCTTTGCTTCTTTTGTTCCATCTTTAAATCACCTAGCTTATTGTAAAACACCTGAGATCGTCATTTATCCGATTATGCCGATGTAAGTCTCCAGCGTGGGAGCAGTTTAGGCTAAGGGAATCTTCAGATCCAATAGGTATGAGTTTACATAAGGTAAGACGGGTTTGAGTTAAGTTGAATGACAAAAGAACAAATTTTTGATTAATCAGTTAAAATGAAGTAGACTATTTAGATAAAGTTCACTGATAGATCAAGGCCAATCGAGTGATCCTTTGTGTCAGACACAGTCTAATTTGTTTTTAAACAAAATTTTTTACAAAATTTATGAAATTTTGAAGATGTTGACCAATTGTTCGGTGAAAAAATGTTATCCTCTCTTTAAAAACCTAATTTTTCGGGGTGAAAGGGAAAATCCTTGATAAATATTTTGGGGCTGAATAGTCTAGGGATGGTGATCCATCTGAGAAGATGATTAACGACACCCTCCCAAGACCGGCGAGAGAGGACGGACCAAATCCAACAAAGATGGCCCTCATCATCATCGACTTTTACTTTGCATAAAAGCGTAAAAGCGATCAACAATGACATCATTCTTGTCCCCAATCAATCAAGAAAAGTAAAGTAAAAGAAAATACTTTTACTTTTACTTCTGCTTTTACTTAAAGTAAAATGTTTTTACTTTTACCTTAGTAAATGTAAATGTAAAATATTTCTTACATTTTACTTTTGCTTTAGTAAATTACTTTTACTTTGTACTTTTACTTGATAGAATGTAATAGTGAATCTTCATGTTGATTCAATAGTAATTTACTTTTCAGTTTTCTATTTAAGTAACTCGAAGTGTTTAGAGTTACTCAGGCTTTTCTTTTGTAAGAAAACCTCACCTGAGGTCCTCTCTCTACCTTCTCTCTAGGATACGAAGAAGAAGCTTGTTGCTTCCTTCTTCTACTAAGATGAAGAAGAAGTTCTTTATACTTCTCTCTTCCATTTACAGTTTATCTAGGTTATACGTAATCACTTCCTCAATTGTTTATAAATAAAAGAAAGAGATTACTTTATCGATTCACCGGTCATCTTCTTTAAGTTTCTTCTTTCTGTTTAAATTTCGTTAAGAAACTTATCCCGCAAATCTTGATACATTTTCGTGCTTCCCAGATAGATCGAATATCTTGAGCTTCTGTCAAGATTTTCATTAATATCTGGTACTGCTGGAACCCAAATTTGTCCCTCAAACCTTAGCACTCCTTCGGTATCAACCTTGTACTTCACCTCACTACCCTCGACCATACTTTCCTTTATTTTTTTGCATTCTTCATCCTGTAGTTGAGCATTCTTTATCTTGTCCACCAAAGTTGGACTAGCTTCCATTTGGAACAATCTTTCATCAGTTCTTTTGGAAATTTAATTTCCAACTCTAACCTTGCCATTTCTGAAATGAGCTCATCATGGTTGGTTAACAACATCAACTTTTCCCGACCTTTTCTGCTCAAGGCATTGACATCCACATTAGCTTTGCCTGGATGATAAAAGATCTCACAATTGTAATCTTTTATCAATTCCAACCATCTCCTTTGACGCATGTGGAAGTTCTTCTGTGTGAAAATATACTTCAGACTCTTTTGGTCTGTATATATCTCACATTTCTCTCTGTAGAGATAGTGTTTCCATACCTTCAGAGAAAATACCACCGCCGCCAACTCTAAGTCATGAGTTAGATAACTTTTCTCGTAGTCTTTCAATTTCTTTGATGCATACTATCGACGTCGGGATTTTTATTGTCCCTCTTCTGCTCTTGTCTTTTGGTGTTCTCATGTTAGGTGAGATTTATTTGAAATAACAAGTTGTGAAAAGGTCCGACATTTATATGTCGACGATTTGATTGTAAGAGTCTCCAGTGGGTTTTTTAAATGGTTGTACCAACACAATCGAGAAAAGGTTTGCACATTAACCCAGTGATGTGACACTGCTAAACGACTCTATGAAACAGAAATTCATTAGTGTCCGGGGACTTGCTTATGCGGAGGGAAGGTGTTAGGCACCCCCGACATTCGTGTTACCACGATCACCACCATTTTTCAAATAAACTATTATATGAATGTATGTGTGTGTGTATGGGTCAATGTGCAGTTATTTGGAAGTAATGCTATGCCCCATTTGCACCTATATACTCAGGGTTTGAATTTGTATAAAAATTCAGTTTTAAACAAGATATAGCAATGAGTTTTTATAGAAGAGATTTTTCAAACCCTGTGCTCAATAGTAATTGAGGCCTTTAATACTTCCATTTTATTAAATGTTCAGCTTGATTGCTTTTATTTTTGAGATACGAAGCATCTTTAAGAAAATAATATATAAAGCAGTGCCGAACTCCTCATGGGCATGAAAGCAATCTAATGAAATTCAAACACTGTGGATAATTTACAAGCTGCTTACAGCTTAAAATGTCCATCACGGGAACCGAATCTAGATTCAGTAGACTGAATCTATGATCACATGATTTCTAGGATCACATGATGCCGCAATTTATATGAAAGTAGTAATAGTTATATATATAAGTTATAAATATATATATATATATATATATATATATTTACAGACATGATCATCCACCACGAAGAACCTCCATGGGGGATCTGAAATGTAAATATATAAAAGCGGTAATATATATATATATATATAGACATGATCAACCACCACAAAACACCTCCATGGGGATCAGAAATATAAATAAAGCAATAAAGATGATCAACCTCCACGAAGTAAACTCCAGGCGGGACGGAATGTAAATAAAGCAGTAAAAACGATCAACCGCCCCGAAGTAAACTCCAGGCGGGACGAAAAATAAATAAAGCAGTAAAAGACCACGAAGTAAACTCTCTCTCTCTCTCTATATATATATATATATATATATATATATATATATATATATATATATAGCGGTAAATGCACGGGATATATATATCGATCTGGCTCGGTTTATCATTTCAACGATTTGTCGCTATATATAAAAGCATAAACACACCGGATGTAAAATTCGGGCTCATCGAGCGTAGTCCCAAATAACGGTTTATATATATATATATATATATATATATATATATATATATATATATATATATAAATGCTCGGATGTAAAATCCGAGCTCATCGAATAGAGTTCGACAATACTTCATATATATAAGTGTGTATATATATATATATATATATATATATATATATATATATATATAAAAAGGAAATAAAAGCCACGTGCATCAAAGTTCGGGCATACACACGCAACACGACTCTCAATGTGAAGAGCAATGTGTGCAAAGTAGAAGAGAAAGGCTTTAAAGTGTGTAAGAAGGCTTACAATGGACTTCCAAAGAAGACTTCTATAGCTTTAAACAGATGAACACTTGACTCCCGCTGGTAAAAATATGACTGAATATAAGCTCACAAGTGTTTAAAATGAGAAAGCACTCAATTTAGGGTGTGTACAGAGCAAATTAGACAGGGCTTCCTCGCCATTTTCTCTTACAAAATGGCTGCCCCAAACAATCTATTTATTGAGGGGGGAGCCGCAAGTACACCTATGGCAACTACAGATGTACCTGCGGCTACCCGGGGTGCCTCGGGCTCCGCGGGTCCTGTCGTCTCGAAGTACATGCATGAGTGCAACGTGTTGTCCGTTCAAACTTGCAGAACATCAATCTGAGCCTCCCATTGAGGTGTATAAGACCTTTTACGGAATGCTATTGTTGATAGCTACGCCATGATATGGGATTAGAGGTTGTCAGAAGTTAGGAAGATGGGACCATGCCCTTGGTCTTCAAGCTTCAAATTATATCCGGTGTGCTGCCATGCGTAGTAGTCACTCGGGATTGTAACTCCTTGGCTCTTATGGGACATTGCTGTGTAGAATGTATGTTATTTTTTTTGTTGAGACGGCGCAATGTGGGATCGAGGTGGCAAAATAATGATTTTGCCCCTCATCGGGGTTATATCTGGTTCGGGCTGATAAGGCAGTCGTTACTCAGGGTTATCTCTGAGATTGGGTTGCTGCAAGTACTAGATGTCCTCAGGGTTGTCTCTGAGGTATGCTTGACCTCTTGCGGTTATATCTAGGATTGGAACTCAGTGCCTTGGTTTGGTTTCCGAGGTTGAAGCTGACTGCATAGCTTGAAACGAGCATCTCCGGGGTTGTCTCCAGAACTGCAACTGCACTCCTTGGGGTTATCTCCAAGGTTGACATCGTCTTTCCCGGTGTTATTTTTGGGACTGAGACTGAGTATCTCGGGGTTATCTTCGAGATGAAACGGCCTTCTCCGGTGTGATTTTCGGTATTGAGCTGAGCTGTCCTCCAGGGTTATCTTTGAAAGACGATTCTGCCATCTTATAATGTTAGTAACAGGTATGCAGAAAATTTTGAGTGTCTACAGATGCCCCTCTTTATCATATTCATGCAATGAAATTGCATGTATAGGATAAAGAATACTAGACACTTAAAATGAAACAAGATGATCATGATGTAGTGTACAACAACATGATGCAAATGTATGTGGTTTATTGGATTGTTCTCCAACATGGTGGGATGATTGTCGGCTCCCTTTGACTTCTACCAGGATTAACAGTTATTACTGACAACCTTGATGAACTATCTTGGATGTTCAATCCAATGCTCTTAGGAGCTTCCAGGATGTTGACGTTGGGGTTATCACCAAAGTCCTTAATCCTTGATATAGACTTCACGCTGAAGATGCATCTCTCATGTACAAGAGACTCTATGGGGATAGAGCTTTGTCTATTGAGGATGTGTATAATATATTCCATCATCGATCCTCCCTGATGAGTATGTTCTTCCCTGGTTTGTACCGCTAGGTCTTTCCGCTGCTCTGTTGGAGTTACTGCCAATAGTCGGTGTTATCAGGGTTGCCTGACCTTCATTGACATGTGCATCAACGGATGAGATCCCTGTTGGGGATAATGTCAAGGCTGCTTGACCTTCGTTGATGTGTGAATCAATGGATGAAATCTCTGATGGAGATAGTGTCAAGGTTGCTTGACCCTCGTTGATATGTTCATCAACGGTTGAATTGGTTAGAGTTTCTGCTAGGGAGAAAGGTTTTTAGGTTACAACCCCGATTAATGGCATCAGACCTTCTTAAGGTATTACCAGATGTAGTTTGTAATAGCTGTGATCATCAGTATAGTGTACCATGTGTTTGGGTGAATACCAATGAGTGATATGTAAAGCCACAACTTAACCCGTGAAAACCAGGATTTCAGGCTATTCTGCTCAATCGCATAGAATTTTTAGTAGTTAGGCATCTGTGCCCCATTTCCCTGTATTTTTAGCTGTACAGAGATGTATTAGATGATGATGTACTTAGGAATGTATATACTATTATTCCCTACATCATATTACAATATATTATTCATTATGCATATATTATGTTATGCATATGTATGTATGTCCAGAGATATTCAACATTGACCCTTGGATGGTCTTATGACACGGCCCATACAAATGTCTTCTTTGATAGGTAGCTGTATTGATCATACCCCACCAGTATTGGTGGCATCCCATCTTAGATCGTGGTATGATAGTATGTCACCTCCAGACAGGGTGACTGTAGATACGTTATTGCAGCATACTATGACTCTCCTGATGTTTCAGGTTCCTGCAGGCTTTGTAGAGGGTATGCTGGAGCATTGGATACTGGAGAGGTAGGTTTTTCGGTTTAGTATCCATGAGTTGACTCCTACCATGGAGGAGTACTCACGGTAGACGACGCTGCCACTGGACAGACCTTACGTGAAGATAGCTATCAACGACATGAGCCGATAGCTTATGACTCTCTCCGGGCTAAGGCGTAGAGTTGTGAAGGATGAGATCACATTCGGCCACGTGGTATCCCAGCATTTTCTGATGGACAGGTTCAGCTTAGAGGATAGTTATACACGGCACTCTGGGGACTTTACCATGCTAGAGGATCATTGGTATTTGGCCAGAGTAGACTTAATGGTACTGTGCGTATTGTTATATGTATACATGCCACTGTACATGGATGAGTTGGACATTGGCGTCATTATGGCAGTGAGAGCTCTCAGGGAGGGTCACACCATTGTGCTGATGATTATAGCAGAGACGTTGAGATTGGCTACATATTGTAGTTCCTACCCTGTAGGGGTAATTCACAGGTAGTTCGGTCATCTTGTACGTGTGGTTCATGTCACATTTAAGACTGATTGGCACTTTTCGATGGCACGGGTATTGTTTTACCCATGAGATAGCCATGTCGTACTCCTTTTAGCTTGCGGAGTGTATAGATCCTGCATCTTGGTCTATTTTCGTGGCAGGAATTGGAGATCCATTTGATGTATTTCCGTGTATAGGGGCTTTGTTCACCCTATAGCTTCATCACTCATGCTCCGGGCATGGATTATCTCCCTCTAGCTGGTTTGAGGGGCATGACTACTTACCACCTACTGGCTGTGATGTGTTAGTTTGACCAGTTCCAGGACTTCCATCCTTTTGAGGTGACATTGAATTTGCGTTTAACTTCTCGCCACTTGTCAGCAGATGACAGATCTAGGGTGTATGCCTGTTGGGATCAACGTGAGCTAGCTGCATTTTCTGTTAACCATCCAGGTTGTTTTGCAAAGTATTCTACATGGATGGAGACAGAGACTACATCGGCTGTGGTAGTATCCACATTGCTAGGGATTAATTATGATGATGGGGAGCCCATAGAGGACATTGATATTCCCACAGAGGAGGAGCTATTCACTGGGTTGCCAGCAGCTATTACAAATTCTCCTAGTACGAGTGCTACTGTGATTCAGCATTCAACATAGTATTTAGAGCAGAGTCTTCATCTGATGACCTTTGAGAGAGATCAGGCTAGCACCTTAATGTTGACAGCTCTTGATGGGAGAGACACCACTCAATTAGAGAGAGATGAGGCCAGATCAGCTAGAGATGCATTGATTGTTGAGCAGGATGCTGTCCTATCTGCTCGGGATTTGGCCGTTATAGATAGTACTTCAATGAGACCCCTTACGACTGGTATACTTGCCGATATGAGTGCATATATTGATGAGCATCATGCCACCATGCAGTCGGCCTCAGATCTGCTAGCTTGTGTAGATACCCTTGGGCAGGAGCTTACAGCGTTACCCCCTTCTTTTGAGAGAGATGCTATGTTAGATTTGATAATCCGCATGCATATCGATCTGTAGACTTGAATTTTCTTGCACAGACTAGTTTATCCATTTTGTCATTTATAACACATATTGTATATATCAAACAACATTATATATGGTAGGGAAATATATGTTGATTCACTTCCCTTTTAGTTGTGTCTTGATACTTTCTTGATATTTGCCTACTTCTTCAGGGCTTGTGATCTTGATGTATTCCGAACTCATCCTTGATAGGTGGACATTAAGATGTTGCAGGATTTTTAAGATGTCGCAACTTAGATGGTCGCCAACTCTCCTATTTATGGGGAGGCTAGGTAGTTCCATCCCTTTGGTCTGAAGCCGATTAAATGTGGTGGATTGAAGTTTGATCCCAGTACCGTTGACAAGTATTTGTTATGGTAGGGGTAAGACCGAACCATAAATGGCTACCTATGTACTCCTATTGAAGAGGAGATCAGGTCTGCGTAGTTCAAACCTGGTGTAAGAGGTTCATCGCTGAATGGTGTAAGGGTAGAAAGGTGTAGAAATGTTTTTATTATTTTTGTTTATAGAGAAGGGTGTAGAAATGTTTTCATTGCTTTTGTTTTTTTATTATGACTGGGCCATATAAAATGGTTGCCTACGTACTCCCAGGTATCGGGGAGATGAGGTCTACGTAGTTTGCCCCATGTTTAGGACGATTTGCAAGCGAAAAATTTTGATCCCATATTCGAGACAAACTGTGGGGAAAAGTTTGATCCCATGTCTAGGACACACTGCGGGTGTGAAAAATTTTGATCCCATGTTCAAGGCAAACTGTAGGGGAAGGGTTCAATGTATGGTGGGATAACCAAAATTGTATGGAGTGTGAAATGAAAGATTTGATTATCTGAAAACCAGACTATTGGCTTGAAGAGTGTGTTTCCCTGATGGGGCAAATGGGTATGATTAAAGGGTTGTGTGTAATAAGGGTTAGAAAAGCTGAAATGACTGGTTATCTGGTGATCCAAAACTAAGATGTTTACTTGATGGTAACTTAAGATATAGTACCGTTTCATGGTGTCTAAGTTGATGAGCTGTAGAAATTCGTCGATATCCATTTCCTATAATCTGAGAGCACCTCCTGTCAATACCTCCTTGACAATAAACGGGCCCTCCCAGTTTGGAGTGAATTTTCCCTTTTACTGATCTTGGTTGTCAATGATCTTCTTCAAAACCAAGTCATGTTGTTTAAACTGTTGTAGCCAGACTTTTTTGTTGTAGGACCTGACGATCCTTTGTTGGTATAACTGTCCATGAAAGATAGCATCACTTCGCCTTTCGTCTATTAGAGACAATTGGTGATATCTGTCTTGTAACCATTGGTCTTCATCTAGCTGAGCGTTAATCAACACTCTGAGGGATTCAATTTCCACATCTATGGGGAGTACTGCTTCCATCCCATAGGTCAATGAGTAGGGGGTTGCCCCAGTGGAAAAATGCATTGAAGTTCTATATCCTAATAGAGTCAGAGGCAAGAGGTTAGGCCATCCTTTGTGATTGCTAGACATCTTCTGCATGATCTTCTTGATGTTCTTATTAGCCGCTTCAATAGCACTATTCATCTTTGGACGGTAGATGACGGAGTTAAGGTGTTTGATATGGAATTTACTGCACAACTCCTCCATCATTTTGTTGTTGAGGTTCTTAGCATTATCTGACACAATTACCTCTAGTTGTCCATATCGACAAATGACATTGTTTCTGATGAAAGCAATGATGACTTCTTTGGTAACCCTGGGGAAGGAGGCTGGTTTTACCCATGTTGTGAAGTAGTCAATCATGGTGAAGATAAACCGATGCCCATTACTGGCTTTGGGCTTGATGGGCCTGATCACATCCATTCCCCACATTGAGAAAGGCCAAGGTGAACTCATATTGTGGAGTTCCCTAGGAGGGGCGTGGATAGCATTCCCATAAATTTGGCATTGATAACACCTCTTGACGTGATCATCACAGTCAGCCTTAAGCGAGAGCCAGTAGTGCCCTATTCTGAGGATCTTTTTATCAAGTAAGGGGTCGCTCATGTGTGGGCCACATACTCTACTATGGATTTCATCCATGAGCTTCTGAGCTTGGTCCTTGTCCAGACATATGAGGAGACCTATTCCTGCATCTCTTTTGTAGAGTGCATCTCCGCTCAGGTAGAACTTCATAGCCATTCGATGGATTCGCCTACTTTTAGTCGGGCTCACCTTAGCGGGTATAGATCCATCTCGCAAGTACTCCTTGATGTGTTGATACCAAGGGTGTTGGATGGGATGTAGCTCATTCGATACTTCTTCAATATAATTCCCATAGGCTAGAGCCTTTTGTAGGGCAAATGGGATGCTTGGCATGTTTTCCTTATCCTGTATGTTGATCAAGGAGGCCAAAGTTGCTAGTGCATCCGCAAAAGCATTCCTATCCTGAGGAATGTGAAGGAAGTTTATTTCTTCAAACTCCGAAGCCATCTATAAAACTTGTTGATGGTAAGGAAGCAAATATAGCTCTTTTGTGTGATAGATTCCTGTGGTCTGTCTGATTACCAATTCTAAATCCCCAGAGACAGTTAACCGCTTGATACCTATTGATTGGGAAAGTTTTAGTCCCACGATACAACCTTCATACTCAGTTGTGTTATTGGTGTTGACAAACTATAATTTGACAACGACGAGATACTGCTCCCCCTTACCGGATACTAGAACTGCTCCAGCTCCAGAACCTTCCATGTTAACAGCTCCATCAAAATACTTTTTCCACGTATGGCATGCATTGTATTGATGGAATTGCTGGACTTTCATTACCCCATCATCGGGGAAGTATGTTTCCAAGGGTTTGAAATCCCCTGTGGGTGCAGCGGCTAGTTGATCCGCAATTCCTTGTCTATTAATGGATTTTTGCGTCACGTAGACGATGTCAAATTATTATAGGATCAACTGCCATCTAAACAGCCAACAATTTAATATGGGTTTACTGAACATGTACTTTAGAGGATCCATGCGGGATATGAGATGGTTTAATGGAAGTAATGTTGTAACCTCATGGAAGCCCATGCTAAAGCACAACAAGTCTTCTCAATCATAGTGTACTTGTGTTCACTTCTGCTGAATCTTTTGCTGAGGTAGTAGATAGCTCGCTCTTGGCCTCTATCATCTTTTTGTCCCAGCATACAACTCATGGCATTGTCATTAATGGACAAGTACATGAAAAGGGGAACATCATCACTAGGTGGTACCAAAATAGGAGCGTTAACCACCTACTCTTTTATTGTAAGGAAGGCTTTTTGACGGTCATCGTTCCATTTCATGGAGGAGTTCTTCCTTAACAATATGAAGATAGGCTCACAGGTTGCTGTGAGTTAAGAAATGAACCTGCTAATGAAGTTGATTCCTCCTAAAAATCCCCGTATTTCCTTCTTTATCTGAGGAATGGGCATTTCCTTGATGTCCTGGATTTTGGTGGGATCTAGCTCAGTCCCTTTGTGGCTGACTAGGAAACCTATCAACTTGCCTGATTTAATGCCAAATGCGCACTTGGCTGGATTCAACTTCATGTTGTACTTATGAAACCTGTTGAAAAACTTTATGAGATGGTCTAAGTAGTCTTCTTCCCTTCGGGATTTGACAATGATTCTATCCACGTAGATCTCTATCTCTTTATGCATTAAATCATGAAAAAGAGCCATCATAGCTCACTGGTAGGTTGCTCCGGCATTAATGAGGCTGAATGACAATCGTCTATAGCAAAAGGTTCCCCAAGGCGTGATGAATGTAGTTTTCTCACGGTCTTCCTCAGCAACCATTATTTGATGATACCCTGCAAGGCAATCAGCAAATGAGTACATGTCATATTCAGCAATATTGTCAATGAGAATGTGGATAAATGGCATGGGAAAGCTATCCTTAAGGCAAGATTTATTCAGATCCAAGTAATCCACAAAAACTCGCACCTTTCCTCTCGGTTTAGGCGCGTGGACTATATTTGATAGTCATTCAGGATATGTGGACACCATGACGATGTCAGCTTTAAATTGTTTCACAATTTCTTCTTTAACCTTTAAACTCCATTTATGTTTTAATCACCTGAGCTTCTACCTGACTGGCTTGAATCCCTCTTTAATGGGAAGGTGATGGATGACGATGTCCGTGGACAAACCCACCATGTCTTCGTGTGACCAGGCAAACACATCCTTAAATTGGGTTAATAGCACAACTATATCATTCCTTTGGTTTGGAGTGAGGTCTGTACCAATCTGGATCAACCTAGGGCTTTCTAAGGTTCTGAGATTGAATGAGGTGGTTTGATCAAAATTTGGTTTAGGTTTATCTTCAACCCATCCCTTGAACTCCTGAGGTATCTCAATGTCCTCTTTTATTTCCATCAAGTCTGAGTCTAACTTTTTATCAAAGTTACAGTCCTTGTGGAGAAAAGGCAACTCATCAGCAAGTACAAACACATCTAAATTCATAGTCCTGAAACAAAATATGCTTTC
This sequence comes from Panax quinquefolius, assembly GCA_020205615.1. Classification (NCBI taxonomy): domain Eukaryota; kingdom Viridiplantae; phylum Streptophyta; class Magnoliopsida; order Apiales; family Araliaceae; genus Panax; species Panax quinquefolius. The sequence continues at coordinate 73,577,959 of CM035153.1, read as the reverse complement.
ACTTAATATATGAAACTGTTAAATCATACAAAGTGTTAGCATGTACTAACAAAATAACTGCTAATACTATACAGAAAAGTAAGCATTTAAAGATATCTACAAGGCAGAGGGATTTTGTCCTTTTTACCATTGGCGACAAATGCAAGGTGTGCTGCTCCAATTGTCAAGGGTGAAGTCCTGGTGGATGACAGTAACAAAGTGACGATCATCGTCCTCCTTCTCCCGAATAATCATCGTCTGGAGTGTATTTATTTGTGTGCTCATCATGAAAAAGGATTTATAGATGAGACAAACTCCTAGCGATGTCTTATTTATGTTTCCTTTCCCTCTCTTCCACTTTGGGATCAGGAATCAGGACCTCTTTTGCTTTAACCGGTATTGGTTTGGGAAATAACATAGCCATAACATGGGCTGGAACCTTTATCGGAGACTATATAGGCTTAGGATCTATAGGTGGAGATAATCATCTTATGGCTGAAGATGAAGGAATCTATTTGTTCTTGTGAGGATTCCTGTGACTGGAACTAGCAGAATAGCCTAATCCAGCTGTCCCTGTTTGACTGGGAACTTGAATTGGGTGCTTAATACCCTGATGATCTTTGCCCAACCCTTGTCCAGGTTGATGACCCAATGATATCATCTCTTGAGTGGCCGACATTATCTCGACAGAAATATTAGGTGTGAGAGGTGGAGCCCCAATGGGATGGTAATGAGTGTTGCTCACCTCCAGGGCATGGAAACTAATCGGTTAAACTTCTGAATTGAAGCTGATGAGTGGTATGTCACCTTGTTCAGGACATTCTGGCTCAGCATTAACAGTGACTAGGCTATTGTTGATAATGTACTTGAGTTACTGATGAAGGGTGGAAGGGACGGCTCCAGCCATATGAATACACAGTCTTCCCAAAAGCAGGTTGTATCCTGTGGCTATTGAGAGCACGTGAAAGGATATGCTGAATGTTTGTGGACAAATCTCTACTGGTAGTTCAATTTCCCCAACGTCATTTCGTCGGGACCCATCAAAAGCTTTGATAACCGTATGGCTTCTTTTGATCCTCTTGGGGTTGATATTCATCTTCTCCAAGGTAGCATAAGGACAGATATTCAGAGATGAACCTCCATATATCAAGACTCCTCCTACCATGTATCTGGAGGACAAAACCGCTATGTGCAATGGCTTGCAATGACCAGTCCCTTCAGCGGGTATGTCTTCATCAGTGAAAGATATCACATTGTTGTTAAAAATGTGATCAATCAGATGTTGGAAATTTTCCACATCCACTGATTTCGGTAAATGGGCTTTTTCTAAGACCCTTAGCAAGATCTTCCTTTGATATTTGGAAAAGAAAACTAAGTCCAGTATGGAAATTTGTTGTGGAGCTTCTCTCGAGCTTAAAAAAACATTGGCTTTATTATGGCCCATGGTACGTAGGAACTCTTCAATTTTCTCCATGGGAACTTTCCCATTTGACCTGATGGTAGGTTTCATCACCCGATGGGGAAGATATAGTGGATTCTCCTTTGACACTGTAGCACTTGTATGTGAGGTAGATCCTTCAGCCTGCCCATAATTCCATTGGACTTTTTTTAAGTTGACAACATGATACTGTGGCCTAGATGGCAAGAGAATTGGCTCTAGTGCAGCCACTTTCAAAGGATTGTCAGTACCTTTGAGTTAAATTGCTTGTATTGTGAGTGGTTTGGCAGCCAAATCATCCTCAACAGATATAACTATTACGTCATCCTTCCATTTTATAGATCCTTCATCATCTGCCATTTGCAGGACATCGCTGTCAATTAAATTCTGAATGAGGTAGTGGAGTGCCCAGCATTCTTCTGTGCTTTGACCGCAAGAGTGGGAGTGGTACTGGCATACTCCATTTGAATTGAACCGTCTGGAATGGGGATTGATTGGAGGTAGAAGGGATGTAATTCTTTCTTCATTGATCAAAATCTAAAATATCTCATCCATAGGTTGGCCAAGGTATGTAAATTCCCTCTTGTTGACAAAATCCCGACGGGCTTTGGCACTTGCTCTTTTTGCAACTTTATCCTCCAGTGTTTCACTTTCTGAAGGCGACGATAGAGTATTCATAACAAAGGGAAAGACACTACCATGATCCTGACTGACTAATTGGCGTGTGATTTGGTGTTGATGGATTACCAGTTCTGCCAATTGGTCTACTTACTTGCAAAGAGCCTTAATCTTTCGTTCCATCATGAATTGGAACTATGCGTAATCCCATTTGTCAACACCGTCTTTGCTAGTCTGGGAAGATTTAATAATGTAATTGGAACTTTGTCTAGTGCTCCAATTAATTATATTGACCTCTTCTTCTTTGTGTTAAGGAAGAGGGTTGTCTTGCACATGAGGTTGGTCGGGTTTAGTCACCAAAATTTCCCCATTATCGATTAAGTCCTGGATCTTGTGTTTTAAGGCCCAGCAATCCTGAGTGTCATGTCTCGGTGCCCCGACATGATAAGCACACTTTCGTGTAGCATTGTAACATTTCCCATTCGGTTTGGCTGGTGGAAGAAGATGTGTAATTTTCTCCTGAGTAGTCAGAAGATTAAGAACATTCTCGAGTGAATCCCCTAGGGGTGTGAACACTCAATTGCGTCAGACTTCTCCACCCTTTGGCAATGTGGGGTTGGAAGACTGTGCTGGAAAAGAGGAGTAGTTTTTCCTCTAGATAGGCATGTTCTGACTGCCTTTCTGACCTTGTAGTATCAAGGAAACATCCTCCTCTTTCTTTTTATGGACCCTCCGATGGTTGTTCCATAAGTTCGAATTTGGATGTGCTCAAAGAATGACTTTTCAGAGCGGCTAGGTCTTGAATTTTTCCTGACTTCAATCCCATCTCAACCATCTCTCCATGTTTAATCATTTCAGAAAACGGCTTACCAATGCTAGCTAAGACTCTCTCATAGAAAGGAGCTTCTTTTATGTCTATGAAAGTCATCACAATTTTTGACTCTGTCATAGAAGGAATAACTTGAGCAGCAAGACACCTCCACCTTTGAGCATATTCTTTAAATGACTTATTAGACTGTTTCTTGACCTTGGTAATTTGGTACCGGTCAGGAGCCATCTAAGACTGGAAGCTGTACTGAGTGAGGAAGGCATGAGCTAACTCTTCCCAGCTATGTATTTTAGAATTGACTAATCTGGTATATCATAATCGAGCTTCTCCAGTTAGACTCTTTTGAAACAGCTGCATTCTGAGCTTCTCATTCTTGGCATAAGATCCGAGTTCTCCAATGAATACCTTCAAATGTGTGTAAGGATCTCCTAACCCATCATACTTTTCAAAATCAGGAGTCTTGAGCTTCTCTAGATAATGAACACCAGGGAATATACAAAGATCAGCATAGGAAACACTCATGTGTGCTCCAATCCCTTTTATAAACCTCTATTTGAAGGACTTTTTTCCTGATATCACTGGTGTCTAGATCTTCTTTGAGATGGGTGCTTTTATGAATTTTGTTGGTCATATCCAACTGAAGTTCCGGAATTGTTTTATCTGAACCTTGTGTTCCTCCCAGTGCAGAAGATTCTTTATGTACGGGTATTCGTGAACCCTGAGTAGACTGGTGTAGTTGTTTAAGCAGAACAACCAAATCTGTAATTTACTTGCTTAATCCGTCAAACTCTTCTCGAGAGACAAGAGCAGGATTAGACTTGTCAGATGAAGACATAATTGGCTGTAGGCTCGTGGCCTTTTTGGACTTTGAACGGGTAACAGGCCCAATTGTTTCCCTACAAAAACTTATGTAGTTTAGTATTAGGGAATGTATAAAATGTTTACATGTTATCATAATGTGTCCATTTTAGGAATATTACCCTATAAAACGGGTGTCATTTGATAACATGTTAAGCCTTAATATGCATGTACACATATTCTTCATATTTTCCATTACATAGAGATTTGCATGGAATGAAATTACAAGTAATTGTCTTTACAAGTAATTGAAAATGGAAAGCATGAAGAGACTTTCCTCCGTGTTTGGTTTATCAGAGGCTGACCTATCTTAGGTTACTCTCGCGATTTTTTGGCATGAAGGTTCCCAGATCATCACAATTTACTTGACGGGAAGTTAATACGTTCTTTCAACTAGAGTGAATCAGGGTGGTGCCTTTCCTGAGCCTCGTTGTAATTAGTCTCCCTATGAGTCCATTAATCTAACACGGACAGGATAGCCTCCTGGAGGAGGAACCACAAAACATACATTCACATGCAACGTGTATCACTGTTATGGGAATGATGACATGTGCAAAGCACTAATATCACACATAGATATATTGCAGTGTGTTGGAAGAATGCATATCTTGATTTGATGTTTAAAGTAAATGATCATGATTATATGTAAAGTCCTTAAAAGAATATATGTACAAGGACTTAGTGATAGATCAAATTTGTTAGGTTAATCTTAGCTTTTAAGTGGTCATCATTCTATAAACAAATGTATAGATAAAGAGATAAAAGATGTTAGGTTGATCTATCATGAAACATATAGATAGGCTTCAATAGGAATCGTAGTCTATCAAGCTGATCAACAGATTGCAAAAGCCAAGGCAAGATCGTAGAGCTTAGAAGATCATAGTGTATTTGCCTTGAAGGACCTCTTCAGAAATCGTAAAGTGGTCCAGACGTTTGCTGAAGCTAACTCAGAGATCGTAGTGTGCTCTCGAAAACGTTGAGTCTGCAAGATAAGCAAGTGATGATCGTCGTCTGAAAAGATCGTAGTATGCAAATCCTTGCGAGAAATCGTAGTGTTCTCTTCAGAGCAAGCACCAATATGACAAGACACTACGATATGGATAGTAGAGTGTCATCCGCCAGGTATCGTAAGCATCGAGCCCTAACGTTTGTTTGAAGACAAATTCCAACAAATGAGGAATGGGTTTTAACGTTGAAGCACTCACCAAATCCCAACGATGCACAAAAAGATATTCTTAGTATTGATCAAAAGGAACGTATTCAAGAAGCTAAGAAAAGGACCATTGGGCAAAGAAAAACACCTTTTCAGGTGTTAGGTGAGAAAGCAGTCTGATGTGTCAATGGGCCAAAGTGAAATTCAGAAGATGTGTAGAAAAGTCTCCATCAAAGTTCAAAAAGGTCAAACGCATTTAATGCTTCTTCAAAAGGCTTCAACGAATAGATTTCAAGATCACATATATACATAACACAGACAGATGAGAAAAATAAGCAAGTATTAAACAAAAACGTGAAAGAACACTCAACGCTCAACTCTACGATCCAAGAAAGATAGAAAGCTTACTCAACTACTCAGTTCTTTCAAACAAGTGCTTAATAGCAACTGAGTAGCACCAATCACGATCTCAACAACAACCCTTCAACTGAAGTGAGAAGTTCCAAGTCTGAAGGACTTGAAGAGTTCTAAGTGAACTGAAAAGAACGAAGTCTGCTGGACTTAAAGAGTTCAAGAGTGAACTAAGAAGTGCCTATACTGCTGGTCTAGAAGGAATCTGTGAGATTCAAGAAGTGTAACAGACATCCTTAGTGGATTCCCTACTCAAGGAGTAGAAGAGTGGATTAGGAGAATTAAGTGCTCTGAACCACTTAAAATAGTTGTGTCTTCTATAACTGCTATAACTGCTATAACTGTCATAACTGTCTTACTCTCATTATCTCAAGATATCTAAAAGAAGGTTTACTATATACTCGTTTCGCTGTGGATTAATCACAATCATTTTAAACCGTTTAAAAGAAAAGTTTTTAAATATCTATTCAACCCCCCCCCCCCTTTTTAGATATCTATTATGCCTCCGAGAACTAACAATTGGTATCAGAGCAGGTTCTATAATACAGCCTACAAAGCTTGAGTATATCCAATGGCACAGTTACCAAGTGAATCAAAGACTGGAGGAGGCAGCAAGCCACCTATGTGCAACAAAGATAAATTCGCTAACTGGAAGGTTAGGATGCAACCTTACATGGATTCAATAGATGAAGATCTATTTGAAACTATTCAAAATGTGCCCTACGTTCTTACAAAGCTTGCACCAACTACAGATGACCCAAACAGAGTAGAAATCAAGGTCAAAGGAGAATGGATAGAGAACGAGAAGAGAGATGTCCATCTTGACAAAAAGGCCAATAACATCCAACTTCAATCATTAGAAGATGATCTATTTGAAAACGTGGTCAACTGGAAAACAACAAAGGAGGTTTAGGAAGCACTACTCATTATGCATGAAGGAACAGAAGAAGTCAGAGAAAATAAACAATCTCTCCTAACTCAATTATATGAGATGTTTGCTCAGGTTCAAGGAGAGAACGTCACTGCCATATACGAGAGATTCAATATTCTGCTCAACTCTCTACGAGCCTATGGAAAGATCTATCCAAACAAAGATCTGATCATAAAGTTCATGAGAGCTTTACCAAAGCAAGTGGGATGCCAAACCACACGCCCGTAAGAGAATCAAAGAATCTACATGAAATGACTGTCAACAGCTTATATGGCAACCTCCTCACGTACGAACTGGAGCTGAGACAACGAGCAGAAACGTTGTCTGAAGGGAGAAAGAAGGATAAAGGTGTAGATCTCAAAGTAACCGAAAACACCTCCAAAGTTAACATTGAAGTTGATTCAGACTACGATGAAGATGATGATGAGGACTTTGCAATGCTGGTTAAAAGACTACGAAGATTAGTGCGACAAGGCAAAACCAGCAAGCCAAAGAAAGTTAGCAACTACAATAGCCAAGAGCAAATAAATGACCTATGCTACAACTGCAAGAAACCTGGTCACTTCATTGCCAACTGCAACAAACCTCTTTGAGAAGAACACAAGAAGAAATCACATGCAAAGAAGGAATACAAAGGCAACAAAAGGCCAGTAAAGAAAGACAAAGGTCTTGTAGCTGGAGGATCGTGGAGTGACTTTAATAATGACTCAACTCCAGAATTTGGAGATGATGAAGATCCTCAAATGGCTAATCTCTGCCTGATGGCCAAAAATGCAAGGGACAAACAGAACTCCAACATACATGAAGTAAGTATCGATGAGGTATTTGACTTCAACTCTCCTGATGTAGATATTGATTGTAAAACCCCAAATTATTAATAAATGAAATATATTTTCCTCTATTTATTATTTTGAAATAGTAAGGGTTTATTTGATTAATGTGGATAGTTATGGGTAAAATACGCAAATATTTTGAATAAGCAAGTGGTTATAAAATATTCATTATTGTCGGGGAATATTCGTTTGGTCATGGAATATTCAATCGCTTCGGGAATATTCGTGACATTTACGGCAGCATTGATCTTTTGTGGGCCCCATAACGAAAAGCGATTGGATGAAGAAACGACAAATATAAGTTGTTTATAAATAACTGGCGTAGTTATTACTGAAGTATCTTTGTTGGAATACCCGAAGTGGTTAAAACACACTAATACGCGTTGTTGAACAAGTAGCTACTGAGTATTGCACCAATTATTGATTCTTACGTAAGAAGGCACTACTCAATAATTGTTACAATAATTACTATTCTATTGATATTTTATTTTATTGATTCAATAATTCTTTGCATTGATATTTTATATTATTGTTATTTCAATAAATTGTCATTACACAGTATTTTCCATTATCGAAGCAATAATTCATATTATCTGAATAATATTATTAGATAACATTATTTGAAATGTCTAGAAAGTTCTATCTAAGGAGAGGTTTGGTCACCTAATTGCGCGCCAAGAAGAGAGAGATCCTTATTGAAAACCCCCACTTTCCTAGGAGGCGGCACAGTTGCCAATCGTGATTACAGAATATTATTTGTGAATAATTAATTATTGATTTATATGATGAGGAAAATATTGATTTTATGTGGATATAGATGGAGAAAATTTTTAATGTGACAATTGTTGAAAATTAATATTTTATCTTTTTCTGATAAAATAATTCATTTAAATATATTATTTTAATAATATATTAACGTTGATATTTTTATAATGAATGTGGGATATATATGAGTATATGAGGAGGAAGAGTATTTTAGTGGCATTAAATGTTTAACACATATTTTGTGTGTTGGTGGACACAATTATTGAATAGAAATTTGATTATAAACTTGTAAAATCGCTTGGTTTATGGATTTCTTTATCAATTTACATTTGGAATTTGAAAAAACTTTCTTCTGCAAAGTTGTAGAGAATTGAATTTTCTATAAAATTTAGCGATATTCTAATTTTCTGATAAAAGACCTATTTATTATGAATTATTGAAGTTCCGAAGCTCCGAAATAATTGATATTTCGAAGTTTAAAATATTTAAAATAGGAAAAACATTTTTTTTTGTTTTGTGGGCAGCCCTAGCATGTGCAAGATAAGCTAAAATCAGTTGTCAAAATGTGGGTAGAGAATTTGTAATATATATAATATTATTATATTAAATTTTCTATTTTGGTGTTCTAAGCATTTTCCTATAAATATGGTGCTTAGGTTAGAATTGAAAATCACACCAGAAATTGAAGTTTTCTCTCTCTATATTATCGAGCGTATTCTTGTGAGTATTTTGAGTATACTTTGAGTATTGCTATACGGTGCAAGTTCAAGTCATAGCCTATATCCGGTGTTTCAACTAGAAGTACTGATCTTTCGAGGTAAGGGATATTATTTTTTAATGATATTATTTATTCTAATATCATTATGCTGAAGTATTGATCTGAACTTTTTAATCAAATTTGGAACTTTTAGTGTCGGGGTTACTATTCACGTATACGACACTATTCACGTATACGGTACTATTCACGAATACGACACTATTCATCGAAAAATGAAAATTTTCCTTTTCGTCTAAAATATCTATTGTGGATACTAGCTTTGATTGTATCCATGTTTTGATCATTCTTGAATTTTACACCACTATGATTATTTTTGAGGTATTTTTGGACATGGATAAAACAAAGTACGAATTCTTAATCCTTAATCCTTGTCATTTTGTTTCACTGGATTCGTTTCTTTAAAAATATTTTTCATCATCCTCAATCTTAAATGATGATATTATTGAATATCTTTGGCATGTAGTGCAAAGATGAATGATTTCTGATGAATATCTTTGGCCCGTAGTGCAAAGATGAACAGGTGTTTAGATGAACATGACCAACTGATGAATATCTTTGGCCTGTAGTGCAAAGATGAATATTTGATTCCAGATATATATTGATTGATGTTACAAGGATAAAATATTGATGATGAACTTTTAAATTCATATTTAGAAGATAGTAGTTTGCATTCTCTACTTAACTCTTCTAATGAATTATTATTTCCGCTGCGAAGATTGATTTAAAACTAATTGTCTATTGTATTCAATTAGATTTTTCTCTGTTGAAGACTAACGATAATTTGTTGTATATTATCTTAGTCATAATATTCTTTACTGGGCTAGTTGAGCTCACCCTTTTCCTTTTTGTTCCATTTTTCTTCTTAGGAGGCGAGAATGTAGCGAGTACTAGTCGGGGTATGGAATGAAGGTTCTAGAGAGTTGTTTAGTAGTCCTCACCATTTTGTAAAATAATGTATCAATAATTGTGATGGGGATTTATTTATGTGTGGATATTGTCTAGAAGACAACAATAATTGCATTTAAACTCACAAAGATATATATATTTGTCGTATTTTGCATGACAAATGTATTAATAAAGTTGTAGTTATTTACGTACCATGTATTTGGCGACTTCGAAATGGGTTGGATGGAATGGACCTATTTTGGGGGCGTCCACGGTTGGTATCGAGCTTAGGGATATGATCTCCGGCGGAGATCGTGGGAATAAAACTAGGAGGGAGAGATGAGTAAATCCTTCGCTAGTGTGTCCTACCTAAGCTTATTTGTTAGTTGGTCAAGATATAGGGATATTATGTGATATATTGATTTCCTTAATTAACCCTTGTTTTATGACAAGATTTGAGAATGTCGACCGAGAATATTAACAATGGAGTAAATGAGACCGTGGAGATGCTGTGACTTACCAATGAGGAGAGCGTCTGCAACAGTGGCAATGTACCTCCCGTGAACAACACCACCGAGAAGATGATGAATGAGGGGATGTTTAGAAGCTTTTTGCGCTTCATGCAAAATCGAGACGAGGAGACTCGTGTTCAAAATACAAGAGGAAATGATAGCAATTCACGGGTGGTCACAACCAAGCGGTTCAAAGAGTTGGGACCACCGAGTGCAGGAAAGCGGATCCGATTAAAGGCGAGACGTGGGTCAAACAAATTACCAAGATATTCGATGTCTTGGGATGCACGAGAACGAAAGTTCCATTCGCTACTTTTATGTTCAAATAACGAGGCAGATTCTTGGTGGGAATCATGAAGCATACCCATCCAAATGCACTCGATGTGTCGTGGGAGACGTTTGAAAAGCAGTTCAATAACAAGTACTTCCCTGAAAGTATTCGTCATATGAAGGAAGTGGAGTTTATTAGATTGGAGCAGAATAACATGACGGTGTCCCAGTATGAGGCGAAGTTCGCGGAGTTATCTAGGTTTGCACCTCATTTGGTGGAGAATGAGGAACGTATGATGCGGATGTGTCTGAGAGGTTTGAAACCCGGCATACGTCAGTATCTCATTTCTCATAAATTTTTTGTCTATTCAGATGTTGTCAACAGGGCTCAGTTGTTAGAGCGAGATAACGAGTACGTTCAACCGAGGGACTATAACCAGGATTATACCGAAGATAGTAGTCATCAGAATAACGATAACCAGCAGAGAAAGAAGAATACAGACAAAGGCGGTAACCACTCTGGTGGTAATCGTGGCCAAGAAAATTGAAGAAGCGAGTCGGGAGGAGATTTTAAAAAGAGGAGATTCAACAACGACCATGTGAAGACGTCAGCGCCAAATAGTAACCTCGGTTCCAAGGGAGGAGAAAGACCACCGGTCAGATGTTACAAATGCGGGAAGAGAGGACATATCATTGAAACTACCCACCAGCAGTTTAAGGTATGCTATAATTGTGGAAAAGAAGGACATATCGCTTGAGATTGTACGATATCGAAACCCAGTCCAGCGGGAATGGTGACTCAAAAGACTGTCCCAGAAAAGTCAAAGTCAACGGTTCCTGGAAGAGCATTTGTGACGCCCCCAAAATTAGGTATACATCACCCATCTTGGGTCGCCACTTACATGGTACAGAATTTAAATACAACTTATTAACATAACTATCGTGTACAATACGACATAAACTGTGAGTTTAAATATCGTCTACTAGATATTATACAAACTCAAACAAAAAAGTCCTCATTACAATTATTATCACACTATCTCACAGAATAGTGAGGACTACTAATGCTATCTTCGGGACCATCACTCGTTTCCCAGACTGCGTCCCGGCTATATTCTCATTTCCTAAAGAGAACAAAGAAAGAAAGGGTGAGCTCAACTAGCCCAAGAAGAAATATTATGACTAAGATAATGCGAAATAAATTATCAATAGTCTTCAACAATGTTAAACCGATAAAATACAATAGACAACCCAGCTTTAATCTGCAGCCGAATATGCAATCCATTAAAAGAGTCAAGTAGAAAATAAAATCTACTATCTTTTATGATTTAAAAGTTTTTCATCATCATTATAAATGAGACTCGACTTTAATAAATAATCCACATCATCGAATCACCCCCTACACTACTGACCAGGATATATTCTTTAAGATCACGACCACAATTATTCCCGCACTACGGGCCAAGAATAGTTGTGGTATTCATTAATGGTCATGATCATGCCAACAATCGGTCCATCAATGCACTACTACCAATTTGAGGATTTTTACCACATCATTTGTAACATTACGATCATGATTACAATCAATAATCCCTCATCATAATCATACCAAGTTCATCCATGCTCTACAAACCACATTTGACTTTAAAAAAAATATAAACATGAGGATGATGACAATGATATAAGAATTCAATAAAACAAGTTCAAGAATTATTTTATCCGAGAATTATTAACGTCCAAATTATCAACATGATACCGCTTTGTAGAGTAAAATTCAAGAATGATCGGAAGAATATTTCCATGAAAAGATATCTTTGGATGAAACGCAAATATCAAGGATATTCTACTAATTTCATGGAGTATAGAAGTCAAAGTTTTAACCAATTGGGTATAATAAAGAATGGAATAACAAAGAAATCACCATGCATGCGGTGCCGCATGACAAAGTTATTCCAATGTAATAATAATAACGGAACCAGTCGGTGAAATTCACACCGAGCTGTGATGTTCCAACGAAATAATAAAGATGGAACCGGATACGGTGTAAAACACACGAGATAGGATATTCCAATGAATGATAAAGATTTTAACCAGTCCTGTAAAACACACATGCATGTGATGTTCCAAATGAATAATAATAAAGATTTTAACCGTGTCCTGTGTAAAACACACGATAGGATGTTCCAACAGAATAATAATAAAGATTTTAACCGTGTCCTTGTAAAACACACGATGTGATGTTCCAATGTAATAATAATAAAGATTTTAAACCAGTCCTGTAAAACACACAGATGTGATGTTCCAATGAGAATAATAATAAAGATTTTAACCAGTCCTTGTAAAACACACGAGCATGTGATGTTCCAAATGAATAATAGAAGAATGTCACCAAGTATAGGTAAAATCACAGTATCAAAAGTTATTCCAATGTAATAATAAGCAATGGAATAACATAAGGATTTCACCAAGTATAGGGTATGCTGGCGTATCAAAGTTATGTATAGGGTATGCCACTTTTTACAAAGTTATTCCAATGTAATAATAGTGAATGGAATAATGTAAGTTCTCTTCAAGAAGAAAGAATAACACCCTTCTACCGTAAAAGAACCGAATATAGAAGTAGTGAAGTACGAGAATACTCTTCTTCTTTCTATAACTTTCTCTCTATAGCTTCTCTATAATTTCTCTCTCTAGAGTTTCAAAGAATTAAATAAGAAAATAATGAAGGAATGAGCTTATTTATAGGAAAATAGAATGCATAGTAATTAATCCATGAACGGTCCAGATTGATTTACTTTAATCTGACGGTCCATATTTAAAGCAAAATCTTTTAAATAAAATATAATATATTCTATTTATATAAAAACATTTTACTATGCAAACACTATGCAACACTATGCAAAACACTATCCAAACACTATGCATAATAAAATATAATATATTTTATTTATAGAATAACTTTAATAAAGTATTACATTTTATACAAAAAGATGTTTCCGTTTTATTACGTTAATAATACGAATAAAACAAAACGTCATTATCGCTATAATAATTCATATTATTAATCGACAATAATGGAATCAAACTGAGTGACTTCTCACATAAGCATCAATAATCAATACCGTGTGCTACTATGCAACCACACGTATTACTGTACTTTTACTACCGAGTAGTTCAACAGTATCAACGGTAAAACTTCCGCCGTTATTTCAATAAAATATTTTTGTCGTTTTCTCAATCCGACAATAATTACATTATGGGTCCACCAATGATTGAGTAGTTGTATACGAATATTCCCTCGCTAAACCGAATATTCCCCACAATCAATCGAATATAATATAACCACTTGCATACTTTGCAAAATTTATAAATATTACCCACAACTATAACATTATATCAAATTATTCCATAATATTCAAAAAATAATATTTATAGAAAATTCATCTTTATTTATAAAAGTTTGGGGTCTTACAACCTCCCTTCTTATGAAATTTCACCCTCAAAATTAGAATGCGTGCACGGTATGTTGAAGAGGTAAGGATACCTTGATTTCATTTCAGATTCTAACTCCCAAGTCATTTCCTCAACATCGTGGTTCCTCCACAAAACTTTGACTTGAGGTATAACCTTGGAACGTAGAATATGTTCCTTCTTATCCAAAATTTGAACAGGAACCTCTTCATACGTCAAATCTTCCGCTATTTCGTCCGGTTCTAACTCAATAATATGGTTCGGGTCTTTCACATATTTACGTAACATGGATATGTGAAAAACGTTATGAACACGAGACATATTTGGCGGTAAAGCGAGTCTATAAGCCACAGTTCCTACTCGATCGAGGATTAAAAATGGACCGATGAATCGAGGATTAAGTTTTCCTCTCTTTCCAAATCTTGTAACTCCTTTCCATGGAGCAACTCTTAACAACACATGATCTCCTATATCAAATTCCACGTCCTTTCGATGAAGATCAGCATAACTCTTTTGTCGATTTTGTGAGGTTTTTATACGTTGTCGGATCGTTTGAATCTTTTCCATAGTCATACGTACCAACTCCGGTCCCAACAACGTTGCTTCACCCACCTCATCCCAAAGATAATGCGTAATCGACACTTTCTTCCATACAACACTTCGAATGGAGCCATGCCAATACTTGCTTGATAACTATTGTTGTAGGAAAACTCCACCAATGGTAAGAACTTGTCCCAACTCCCCTTGAAATCAAGGACACAGAGTCTTAATAGATCTTCAAGAGTTTGAATAGTCCTCTCCGACTGTCCGTCCGTCTGAGGATGATATGCCGAGCTAAATCGTAAGTCTATGCCCATAGCTTTTTGCAAACTAACCCAAAATCGTGAAGTGAATCTTGGGTCTCGATCAGAAACTATGGATACCGGCATACCATGCAGTCTTACAATCTCATTTATATACATACGAGCAAGACGTTCAAGTGTATAAGTTTCTCGTATCGGTAAGAAATGAGTAGACTTGGTCAATCTATCAACAATGACCCAAATCGCATCAATGCCTTGAGAAACCTTAGGAAGACCGGTAACGAAATCAATGGTAATGTGCTCCCACTTCCATTCTGGAATTTCAAGTGGTTGCAATGGACCTTTTGGTACTTGATGCTCTGCTTTAACTCGTTGACAAGTTAGACACCTTGAGATAAACAGCGCTATCTCTCTCTTCATATTGCTCCACCAAAATGTATGACGAATATCATGATACATTTTGATACTCCCTGGATGGATTGCAAATGGTGTGTTGTGCGCCTCCATCATGATATTATACTTTAAATCAGGGTCGTTAGGAACACAAAGTCTGGAGTTGACTCGAAGTATTCCTTCTTCATCGATTCTTGCTTCCTAGGCGATAGCACCCTCTTGCACTTTCTTCCTCATACGCATCGACTCCGTGTGCATAGCTTGAAAGCGACTTTAACTTTATTGATTAAAGTCGGTTCTACTCGTATATTCGCTATCATCACATGCGTCCTTGGAGTCTTTAACTCTATCTCCATCCTTTGCAAGTCACACAAAATGGGCCTTTGTGTTGACAATAACGCACTTTCATTACTTGCATACGATCTTCTACTCAATGCGTCAGCTACCACGTTCGCTTTTCCAGGATGGTATTGGATGGTATGATCATAATCTTTCAACAGTTCAAGCCAACGTCGTTGTCGCATGTTGAGTTCCTTTTGAGTGAAGAAATATTTGAGGATTTTATGATCCGTAAAGATCTCCACTTTCTCCCCATACAAGTAATGCCTCCAAATTTTAAGTGCAAAGACAACAGCTGCCAACTCCAGATCATGAGTAGGATAATTCTTCTCATATTCTTTGAGTTGTCCCGAGGCATAGGCTATAACTTATCCATGTTGCATAAGAACACATCCCAACCCTTTGCTCGAAGCATCATCAGATGACAAATCCTCCTAGGCGGATGGTATTGTCGAATGTGTGTTGAAATAAGTCTCCTCTTGAGTTCTTGAAAACTCTTCTCACATTCTTCGCTCCAATGAAACTTTGTATCTTTTCGAGTCGGTTTGAGTCGATGGAGTAGCGATTCGAGAAAATCCTTCCACGAATCTCCGATAATAACCAAATAAACCGAGAAAGCTACGATTTCTTGATCATCGATTTAGGTTGTTCCCGACTTTGAATAGCTTCAATCTTTCTTTGGGTCAACGGATATTCCATGACTTGATACCACGTGCCCAAGGAATGCTACTTCTTCAAGCCGAAACTCGCATTTCTTCAACTTGGCATAAAGCTTATATTCACGAAGCTTTTGGAGTGTCGACCTCAAGTGTTGCTCATGATCTTCACGGCTTTTGGAATAAATAAGGGCGACCACAAAGTGATCCAAATATTCCTTGAATACTCGGTTCATCATATCCATGAAGGCGTGAGGAGCATTAGTCAATCCAAAGGACATGACTAGGAATTCATAATGCCCGTCTTCGGAGTTACGAAAGCCGTCTTTAGAATGTCACGGTTCTAATCTTCAATTGGTGATATCCTAACGAAGATCAATCTTTGAAAAGAATTTGGCTCCTTGCAATCGGGTCAAACAGTCATCAATACGTGGCAATGGATACCTATTTTTGATGGTGACATGATTCAACTCCGATAATCAATACAAAGTCGCATACTCCCATCTTTCTTCTTTCTGAATAGAACAGAGCACCCCAAGGAGAAGTACTAGGACGAATAAAGCCAATGTCTAACAATTCCTGCGGTTGGGTCTTTAACTCCTAAAGTTCAATAGAGCCATTCGATATGGGGCTTTGGAAATAGGTTTTGTACCGAGGTTCAAGGTCGATACAAAATTCAATTTCACGCTCCTGGGGTAGGCCAGGAAGTTCTTGAGAATACGTCGGAAATTTATTAACAATAGAAATATCGCTAAAAAGCCCATTATTTTGTTTAAATCACGTGACATGAGCTAAGAAAGCTTGACATCCATTTTTCAATAAACGAATAGCTTTATGGCTTGAGATGACCGTGATTGATTTTAATGGTTTGGTCGTTTGAATTAGCATAATATGTTGATTAGGAATATGAAAGCTAACAACCTTACGAAAACAATCAATTTTTGCATGATAAGTAGTTAACCAATCAATCCTAGAATCACGTCAAATGCAAGTATTTTTTAATGAAATAAGATCGACGGGTAATGTGAGGGTACCGATTTGAACTAAACAAGACTTATAAACAAATGGATGTAATGAAGGTTTCTCCCAACGAGTTTCCACAGATAAGTCAAAGTCTAATTTCTCCGAGTCAAATTTAATCGATGAGCGCAAGTAGGAGAAATAAAAGAATGGGTAGAACCGATATCAAATAAAGTGTAGACTTCATTAGAGTTTATGATAAGCTTACCTTGATGACCTCATTCGGGTTCCTTGCTCTCCGGGAGGTCACAACAAACGCTCTCCCAGCACTCACCGATTTTGACTTTTACGGACGACCTTTGGTGCCTCCATCCTAGTTGAATTTGTCTTGATGGCACGACAAAATCGAGCTAAGTGACCTTCTCTTCCACAATTATAACATGCTTTGGACGGGCATGGCACGTTTCGGATGATGTGTCCCTCTTCTCCACATTTGAAGCATATGATAGGTGGTCTTTCTCCTTCCTTAACAACGGGTGCTGGTGCTGACGTCTTTCCATCATTGTTGAATCTCCGTTTCTTGAAATGTCCATTCTTATTGTTTTGGCCCTGATTACCACCGAAGTGGTTACCATATCTGGCCTGTTGATTCCCTCCACGCTTGTTGTCACCGCTTCGATGACTACTCTCGCTGGTATTATAACTTTGCCGGCTGCTCTCTTTTAGTTGCGTTGACTCGTTATCGCGCTCCACTAACTGAGCCCTATTTACAACATCTGAATACAAACACAGTTTATGAGAAATAAGATGTTGACGTATCTCCGACTTCAAACCTCTTAAAAACATTCGCGCCATTCTCTCTTCATTATCCACCAAGTGGGACGCAAACCGTGATAACTCATAAAATTTTGCCTCGTATCACGACACGGTCATATTGTTTTGTTCCAACTTGATAAACTCCACCTCCTTCATGTGGCGAATACTTTCAGGAAAGTATTTGTCGTTGAACAGCTCCTGGAACTTCTCCCAAGATATCTTCAGTACAGCAGGTTGAGTACGTTTTACCGATTCCCACCAGTAATCTGCCTCTCCACGCAACATAAAGGCGGCAAAGGGAACCTTTTGCTCCTCGAGCATCCCAAGACATCAAATATCTTGGTAATCTGCTTTATCCATGCTTCCGCCAGAAGTGGTTTTGGCTCTCCCTTAAACTCCGGTGGTCCCAGCCTCTTGAAT
This sequence comes from Panax quinquefolius, assembly GCA_020205615.1. Taxonomy (NCBI): domain Eukaryota; kingdom Viridiplantae; phylum Streptophyta; class Magnoliopsida; order Apiales; family Araliaceae; genus Panax; species Panax quinquefolius. The sequence continues at coordinate 73,559,841 of CM035153.1, read as the reverse complement.
TGTTTAGCGAAAACGGACCGCCCGAGAGTTTTCCGTGTTTCCACCTACGTTTTGGACAGGAGTCGCTCTCGCCTGCTGTTGCATAAATTGCATAAAGCCTTTGAACATTTGATCATTCATCATTTGGTCAGTGTTGTTGTTTGCATGAGGATTGTCGCCTTCCTGATGCACATTATCCTGATTATTGATATGTGGTGAATCAACGATCGCCTGTGCTCCATTGCTATTCTCAACATTCTCAGATGTCATTTTCAGATACTGCCATAAAATAAAAGATTAATTGACATGTGACAATTATCTTTATATTCTGACCGACCAATAAAATAGCACATAAACTTAGGTAGGTCATACTAGTGAAGGTATTCCCCGTCTTTCCCCTCCTAGTACTTTTCTCACATCTTAGCCAGGGATCATATCCCTAAGCTCTGATACCAACTGTGACGCCCCCAAAATTAGGTATACATCACCCATCTTGGGTCGCCACTTACATGGCACAGAATTGATTACTTTCGTAAGGTTGTTAGTTTTCATATTCCTAAGCAACATGTTATTCGAATTCAAGCAATCAAATCATTGTAGTCAAACATTTTCATATCAAGCCATGAAGTCATTTGTTTATTACGGATGTCAAGTTTTCTTAGTCCATGTTATGGATTTGAATAAAGACACGTCAGATTTGAATAATATTCCTGTTGTTATTGATTTTTCATGACGTATTTCCTGAAGAATTTCTTGGTTTACTCCCAAAGACCGATATTAAATTTTGTATCGACTTTGAACCCTTACAAAAACTCATTTCTAAAATCTCATATCGAATGGCTCCTATTGAACTTCGTGGTTAAAATTCAACTATAAATTTGGTACTGAGCCTTTATCCGGTGAATTCTTTTGTGGAATGCACCGAAGCCGACTCTCCATAGGGGACACCATATTCGATGCGATAGTAAACCGATAGGTGTCATTGTAACGTGCTATCCAAGGTTGGGATATGAGTCACATTTGAGAACAACCTAAGTCGGTAATCGAAATACGTAGCTTTCTAGGCTTAGTTGGTTATTATCAGAGATTCGTTGAAGGATATTCTCGAATCGTTATTCCATTAACGCAGCTGACTCGTAGAGATACAAAATTCGAATGGAGCAAGGAATGTGGGAAGTGAAAGTAATATGCACACAAGCCAATCATGTTTGATGATAAAGCATATACTTTGTAACAATCTTATTCATTTATTAATAAAAAGTATTAATTTATTAAAGGCTTTTATATCTACATAATGTTGTTTTATAATATGTGATAAACCCATAGTTTTAAGCAATGCTTTTAGAATAATGATGATGATCATTCTAATGAGATCTGAATTCTTAGAAAGCTTAAAACTAAAATAGTTCCCAATCATTGGATTACTAAATTGGGGATTAGTGAATCCGGATAGATTGGTACATACGTTGCTTGCTCATTGGATGAGGATGATTGATCTCATGATCATTTGTGTGGAGACACTAAAGCAAGTATGTAGGTGCTTATTAGAGAATAAGTTCATTTGAGCGTTGGCTCGCTAAGGAATACCTAATGGAGTTTTATTTGCTGTCATCAATAGGAATTCTGTAGTGATAGTAGTACAAGTAATCCTTGGACTTGAGATCATCATAGTATCTTGTGTATGATGAGTTATACTTTGACTTATTCCTTAAGACCCTTAGGGTATATCAAAGGGTATGCTTGGGTATAATAAGTTGTACATGGAGATAATGTATGATCAATAAAGAATCTACCACTTCTAATAAAAGAAGAGAAATGTCCTATGTGATTCGATAAATGACAACCCAAAGAGTCCTTGGCAAAGCGTAATGAAATTAGAAAGGAGTTTCTAATTTGCATTATTTGAGTTGTGCATTTAAGGATCAAAATACATATAATTAAATAAAATAAGACTTGATGTAATTCCATGTCTTATATTTAATTGGGACATTGTATGGTGGAAGGATTGAATTATGCAGTAACTATTTACTCAAAGGTTCTTTAATGATTAATGTTGAAATCTATATTATCCGGAAAGTCGTTGATCGCTAGGAGAGCTTATCCCTATTGTAGAATAAATATTATTTATTTAAATAAATTAATTGTTTAATTTATTTATTTAAATAAGATTAGAATTATTCTAATTGATTTATTCACAACCTATTTAATATGGAGAACCTAAAGGGTCACACCATAAAAGGAAGAATAATTATTTAAGAAGTTAATGGCATAATCGTAATAATATATTAAGTATATTTAATTTAATCTATGGTGATAGAATAAATTAAATAGCTTAATATTATTATTTAATATTTTAGAAATATTAAATATAAATTAATAAGAGGAGTCTTATTAATATTATTACAATTATTATTATTTTAATTTCTAAAAGAGTTTAGGAATTAATTTAATATAAGTACTCTCATTTATTCCTAATTGAATTAGGAAGGAAAATTAATTAAAAGAGTTTAATTAATTATCCCTAATAAGATTAGGGAGCCTAATTAAAAGAACTTAATTAATTAAATAAAACCCAATTTCTTAATTGTTAAGGAGGGTTGCCCACATCAATAAATAAGAGGAGTCTTATTATGGGTGGTAGGGGTTGTTGACTTTTTCAACATACGACATAATTCCAATTGTTGGGAGAGTACACCTTTTCTATAGAGATAGAAAACTAGGGTTTGAGCCAAATACACCATCTTCTTGAATTCTTTATTCTTCCTTGGTGGATCACCTCTAGAGGCCAAACATTTGGGTGGCTAACGTTGATCAAAGGAAGGAACCAAACCCGGTGGATTCAAGATTGAACGCGAAAGGATTTGGAGGTGAACTTGTACCAGAGGAAGCTCGATCTTCAAGGGTATGATTTATTCTTTATCTTTTCGTTTAATTAATAATTGTGCATAAAGGATGATCCGGGTATATGGTTTGTAATTTTATTTTTTTTTAAACTCTGATTTTACACGCTTCCGCATTTTTTATGCAATTTGATTGCGCTCATGAATATTACAAATCTAACAGTGGCAATAGAGCCAAACTTTTATGCAAATTATTAATTGTTTTAATTTAATATCTATATTGATATGTGTTTAGAACAATTTAATTGGGCATAATTTTATTGTATAAAATTTAAAATAAAAAAAAATAAAAAAAAAACGGTACAGTTTTTTTTTTCTCTCGCCGGATTTCATAATTCACGTTGCAAGGGAAATCACGTTGAAACAAAAAAAAAAAAAAAACTGGCAGCGTGGCAATGTGGCATTCACGGAAATCAAAGGATTAAAGGAGCTTCATGAGTTAACAGGATTCAAAAGTAGGCCACGGGTTTTTTTTTATTTTGAGAAGCACGGATATAATATATATATATATATATTAAAACTGTGCAGTTTTTATATATATATATATATATATATATATATATATATATATTCTATTATTTTATTATTTTATAATATATTATATATTATATATATAATATATTATTCTTAATAATTTTATAATTAAAATAATATTTATTTTAATTTTAAAATAAAAGGTTTATTTTAAATCTTAAAATAAAAGAGTTTATTTTAATTTTAAAATTAGAATTTCATGCTATCTAATTAGAGTTGAAATTGGATTCCATGATAACTAATTGGAGTTGAAATTGGATTTTATTTTTCCTAAAATAAAGGAGTTTATTTGTGAATAGGGAAGTAAATCCATCTTTCCTTAAATAAAGGAGTTTGTTTAGATATGAAATAAGATTTCATATTATTCAAAATAAAAGAGTTTATTTGTGAATAGGAAAGAGAATCCATGTTTTCTTAAATAAAGGAGTTTATTTAAATATGAAATAAGATTTCATATTATTAAAAATAAAGGAGTTTAGTTGTGAATAGGAAAAGAATTTGTGTTTCCTTTAATAATTTATTTTTTATATATATATGGAATTGGATTCCATAATTAATTAAAATAAAGGAGTTTATTTTGATTAAAATTTTGATAAAAATAAAATAGTTTATTTTATTCAAAATTGGATAAATTAAAATAAAATAGTTTTATTTTGATTTAAATTTGGATTAAAATAAAGGAGTTTATTTTGATTCAAAACTTAGATTTTATACTAACTAAATTTGCCCATTAAATGATATCAATATATATATATATATTAAATGTTTATTATTCATAAGATGAATGTTATTTATTGATGCATATGATGATGTGTATGATAATAAATGGGATTGATTATGGACTATTGACCAATGCGATTGGATTTTATTTTAGTTAGATGCATGAATGTATGGGTTTTATTAAATGGGGTCTACATGTACTCGCCTTCTCTAATTTTTCTTAATGTAAATTCTATTCCTCTCTATGTACTTCCCTCGATCACGATCAAGGTTTCTATTTATTTTAAAATAGTTTTGTAATAGGAATAATTAGAATTATTTTGAAAAATTGGAGATCAAGGAGCAAGGAGCTTGAAGACCCGTTTGTAATGGAGCCCGTTTAAATGTAATAGTTATATTTAAATATTATTTCTTGCACCCCTAGGGTTTGACCTTTTGGTTCACTTGGTGGCTCTAGTGAACCAAACTAGAATAAAAGTCCATAATCAATTCGGGTAGAATATAGTATTCTATATGTGCATGCTTATACTATATATATATTATATATTATGCAAACATGATTCGCATGTTCATTAATATGACGCGTATTTTATATATATATGTGCATGCGCTAAACAAGATGAGACAAATTAATAACAAACCCCTCAATTTTTATATTAAGTCCTAAGCGTTCAAAGATATTTGGAATATCGAACGTCGCCTTCTAGCATGATAAAATTAATAGAGTATTAAATATTTAATATGAGTTTGTTGTGTCACCACAAGGCAAGTATTAAGTATTTAAGATGTTAATTTATCACATTTGATGCTTATAAAGAAAATTGAACAATATTGTTTTGTTGTGTCACCATAAGGATGATATTTTTCTTTTTGAATATATGGAGTGTTAGGTCGGACTTAACTTGGATAATTTTGATTCTGGATGTGCCACTACTTGATCAAAATAATCTAAGAGGCAAAAGAAAAGGAGTTGCATAGTTGATGTAATTGACAAAAGTTGTCTACCTATTTATTTATATATAGTTTGTTGTGTCACCACAAGGCTATATACATTTGAAATGGGATCCTTATTCTCACTAGCAAATCTTTAATTAGATTTTGCGAAACTATATAAGTGAGGTAATATAGTTTGAAGAAAATAGTGGAAGATACCAATTTAAAACAAGACCTAAATTATTTTGGTAATTAATAAAAGAATGTATGTTAAAATGTTGTTAATTACAAATTCATTTACGAGAATTTTACAATGTCTAAAATTACTATCATCTGCGAAGCATATTAGATGCTAAATTAACCGAGGCCATCAATTAAACGGATTGGTTAAGGAATTTGAGAATAGTTCTCATAGTCGAAAAAGCTATCTTATGTCCTTAATACGCCTATCCTCGCAATGGTTGCGAGACAATGCCTCGAGGAAGAGATTGCTACTTTTAGAAAGTGGCAAGATGATACACAATTGGCTCGATGCATCATGCTCGCATCCATGAGTAACGAGCTTCAACGTCGACATGAAACTATGGATGCTCCTACTATATTCCCGCATCAAGTAGTTGATGGTGAGGAAAGTAGGGGTGATAGATATCGAGATATCTAAGGGGCTCTTCCGATCTAGAATGACCGATGACACTACAGTACAGATAAAAGTCCTTAACATTATCAATTTGATTGATCTATTAGGACAACGAGTTTTGTCATGGATGGAGAGTTGAGCCAAGATTTGATCTTGCACTCACTCCCGGACTCCTTTCACAATTGTTGTGAATTTTTCATATGAACAAGCTAGATATCGACTTTCTTTGATTTGCTTAACGTGTTGAAAAATGTTGAGAGTCACTTTCCAACCAAGAAAGATCAAGTCTTACTGGTAGGGGCCAAAGGATCTTCTGAAAAGAAGAACGATTCAAAGAAGGTAAATAGAAAGGCATAAACAAAGGATAATAAGAACAAAAGCGATCGGATAGCAAAGGAGCTTGCTTCCACCGCAATAAGCCCGGACAATGGAAAGAAATCAGAGAAGTATCTTGCAGAGGCTAACCAAAGAAGCTTAGTGAAGTTTCGGTTACAAATACAAATTTGTTTATGATTTAAAATAATTTTTTCTTTAAGTCAAGGTTCTACTTTGGTATTGGATACCGACTTTGGTTATCATAAATATAGATTTATGAAGGGACCAAGCAGAAGTAGAAAGCTAAACAAATATAAGTAATCCTATGTGTTAAAAATGAAGCAAAGGTTGCCACATTAGCCATAGAAACTTATAGTTTAGCAATGCCTACGGGCAAATCTATTAAGTCAATAAGTTGTTATTGTATTCCGCCTTGTTAAAAATATTATTTCTATTTTATTGTTGGACAATAAAAATTTTTGGTATTATAATTAAGAACAATTGTTGTTCTATTTATAATAATAATGTTTTGTATAGAACTGGAATATTACTTAATAAATTTTGTATACTTGACTTACATGAAAATAATTTTGCATATTGAACAAATTAGTATAAGAAAAGGAGATGATCATTCAAAGAGTTGAATGTATGTATTTGTTGAAATACAAGTGTGAATTATTTGAAAGGTTCAAAGAATGCAGAAATGAAACAAATTGACAAAGTATTAAGATTCTTTGATTAGATCAAAGAATAAATACTTGTGCAATAAGTTTCTAGATCATCTCAAATGGTTTTCTCATAATGGACACATCCTGATACGCAATAATTGATTGATGTATCTGAAAGGAAAAATCGTACCTATTTGAACATGGTGCGATCCATAATGATTTTACCGACATTCCAAAGATCCTTCAGGATAATGTCCTAGAAATGGTCGCATATCTACGAAAATGGTAACCTCAAAATCCATTTCCAAGACTCCATAAAAGTTATGGATGGGAGGATTCTAATCTTAAGTATGTTAAGATAAGGGGTTGTCCAACTTATGTGAAAAGGTTTCAAAGAATAAGCTTGGGATAAGATTTGACAAGTACAAATTTGTGGGACATCCTAAAGTAAGTTTAGGGTATATGTTCTATAATCCCACTTAGCAAAAAAAAAGGTGTTTGTTCTGAAACACGCTTCCTTCTAAGATAAAGGTGTTTATCATTGAAGGACTAGTGGGAGGATAATAGATCTTGAAGAGTTCAAGAACCACAAAACACTATAAGTCAAATAAGAGGAACCTATAGATGAACTGTTTGTACCACAAATCAATCAGAATCTGAAAACATCTTAAAGTGCTTGGCCAAGCACAAAGGATGTGATCATATTCATGGTGGGTCTAAATTAAAACTAGAGGCTTAACAGACTCAAGTTTTTCGAGACGAACCAAGATGACGTAAAAAATCCACTTTAAGGTAAAGCGTTATCTTGAGCAATTAGTGCGATTGAATTGGAAAGGTTCCAAACAAAGAAAGAGTTCTTTGGTTTAGTAATAAAGACAAAGTATATAGCTATAAATGAAGCTTCAAGTTGATTGTTTGGATTAAAATTTCATTACGAACTAGGAATAGTTCTAAAGTCTCATCTTGGATCTAAACATGTGTTGTGGCACTTTCATTGATTATAAGAATCATTGAAAGATGAGAAATCACTATAGAGATGGTGGACTCTCAAGAACAACATTACATATCCATTAACTAAAAGCTTATCCAACAACGGGATAATCGCCACTTAGAGAAGAAGAGTATAAGATCTGATGGCGATTGGCTTTAGTGCAAGTGGGAGATTGAAAGTAATATGCACACAAGCCAATCATGTTTGATGATAAAGCATATACTTTGTAACAATCTTATTCATTTATTAATAAAAAGTATTAATTTATTAAAGGCTTTTAATTATCTACATAATGTTGTTTTATAATATGTGATAAACCCATAGTTTTAAGCAATGCTTTTAGAATAATGATGATGATCATTCTAATGAGATCTGAATTCTTAGAAAGCTTAAAACTAAAATAGTTCCCAATCATTGGATTACTAAATTGGGGATTAGTGAATCCGGATAGATTGGTACATACGTTGCTTGCTCATTGGATGAGGATGATTGATCTCATGATCATTTGTGTGGAGACACTAAAGCAAGTATGTAGGTGCTTATTAGAGAATAAGTTCATTTGAGCGTGGCTCGCTAAGGAATACCTAATGGAGTTTTATTTGCTGTCGATAGGAATTCTGTAGTGATAGTAGTACAAGTAATCCTTGGACTTGAGATCATCATAGTATCTTGTGTATGATGAGTTATACTTTGACTTATTCCTTAAGACCCTTAGTGTATATCAAAGGGTATGCTTGGGTATAATAAGTTATACATGGAGATAATGTATGATCGATAAAGAATCTACCACTTCTAATAATAGAAGAGAATGTCCTATGTGATTCGATAAATGACAACCCAAAGTAGTCCTTGGCGGCGAAGGCGTAATGAAATTAGAAAGGAGTTTCTAATTTGCATTATTGGAGTTGTGCATTTAAGGATCGAAATACATATAATTAAATAAAATAAGACTTGACATAATTCCATGTCTTATATTTAATTGGGACATTGTATGGTGGAAGGATTGAATTATACGGTAACTATTTACTCAAAGGTTCTTTAATGATTAATGTTGAAATCTATATTATCCGGAAAGTCGTTGATCGCTAGGGAGGCTTATCCCTATTGTAGAATAAATATTATTTATTTAAATAAATAAATTATTTAATTTATTTATTTAAATAAGATTAGAATTGTTCTAATTGATTTATTCACAACCTAGGTTTAATATAGAGAACCTAAAGGGTCACACCATAAAAGGAAGAATAATTATTTAAGAAGTTAATGGCATAATCGTAATAATATATGTTAAGTATATTTAATTTAATCTATGGTGATAGAATAAATTAAATAGCTTAATATTATTATTTAATATTTTAGAAATATTAAATATAAATTAATAAGAGGAGTCTTATTAATATTATTACAATTATTATTATTTTAATTTCTAAAATAGTTTAGGAATTAATTTAATATAAGTACTCTCATTTATTCCTAATTGGATTAGGAAGGAAAATTAATTAAAAGAGTTTAATTAATTATCCCTAATAAGATTAGGGAGCCTAATTAAAAGAATTTAATTAATTAAATAAAACCCAATTTCTTAATTGTTAAGGAGGGTTGCCCACATCAATAAATAAGAGGAGTCTTATTATGGGTGGTAGGGGTTGTTGACTTTTTCAACATACGACATAATTCCAATTGTTGGGAGAGTACACCTTTTCTATAGAGATAGAAAACTAGGATTTGAGCCAAATACACCATCTTCTTGAATTCTTTATTCTTCCTTGGTGGATCACCTCTAGAGGCCAAACATTTGGGTGGCTAACGTTGATCAAAGGAAGGAACCAAACCCGGTGGATTCAAGATTGAACGTGAAAGGATTTGGAGGTGAACTTGTACCTGAGGAAGCTCGATCTTCAAGGGTATGATTTATTCTTTATCTTTTTGTTTAATTAATAATTGTGCATAAAGGATGATCCGGGTATATGGTTTGTAATTTTTTTTTTTTTAAACTCTGATTTTACACGCTTCCGTATTTTTTATGCAATTTGATTGCGCTCATGAATATTACAAATCTAACAGGAAGAGCTTCGAAGAACTCAAGAGGAGACTCATTTCAGCACATGTTCTGACCATGCTATCCTGGAAAAGCGAACGTGGTAGCTGACGTGTTGAGTAGAAGATCGTTATACAAAAGTCTGAGTACGATATTGTCAAAGACTAATTTCAGATAATTTACAAATAATAGAGATGGAGATGAAAACTCTAGGTACCCACGTGATGATATCTGAGTATAATCGACTTTAATCGATAAAGTTAAAGTCGTTCAAGCTACACACCGGGAGTGATGAATTTGAAGGAGATCAAGAAGTTGTTATTTCAAAAGCGAAAATCGGTGAGGTGAGGAAAGCTCAAACCTTCGATTTATTAATCCATTTGAAATTCTCGATCGAATAAGAAGCGTGGCCTATAGACTCGTTTCTTGCGCCAAGTATGACGCGTGTTCATAAAGTTTTTCACGTATCGATGTTACGTAAATATGTGGACGACCCGAACCACGTCATTGAGTTAGAACCGGACGAGATAGCCAAAAACTTAACATACGAGGAGGTACCTGTCAAAATCTTGGATAGGAAAGAACATGTCCTATGTACTGAGGTTATACCACAAGTTAAAGTTTTGTGGAGAAACCATGCTATTGAGGAAATGACACGGGAGTTGGAAGCGGAAATGAAAACGAGGTATTCTCATCTTTTCAAACACCGTGTGCGTATGTCAATTTCGAGGATAAAATTTCATAAGGAGGGAGGTTGTAAGACCCCAAATTATTAATAAATGAAATTTATTTTCCTCTATTTATTATTTTGAAATAGTAAGGGTTGATTTGATTAATGTGGATAGTTATGGGTAAAATACATAAATATTTGGAATAAGCAAGTGGTTATAAAATATTCATTATTGTTAGAATATTCGTTTGGTCGTGGAATATTCATACTGTCGGGAATATTAAATGCGACGGCCTTGCGATCTTTTAATGGCCCCCATAACGGAAAAGCGATTGGATGAAGAAAAAGCGACAAATATAAGTTGTTTATAAATAACGGCATAGTTATTACAGATTATCTTTGTTGGAATACCCGGTGGCTAAAATACACTAATACGCGTTGTTGAAACAAGAAGACTTTTGCAGATCTTTGCACAATTATTGATTCTTACGTGAAGGCACTACTCAATAATTGTTACGATGAATTACTATTCAATATTTTATTTTATTGATTCAATAATTCTTTGCATTGATATTTTATATTACCGTTGTTTCAATAAATTGTCATTACGATGATTTTCCATTATCGAAGCAATAATTCATATTATCTGAATAATATTATTAGATAACATTATTGGCAATGTCTAGAAAGTTCTGTATAAGGAGAGGTTTGGTCACCTAATTGCGCGCCAGTAAGGAGAGATCCTTATTGGAAAACCTCCTCTTTCCTGGGAACGGCCTGGTTGCCAGTACTGTGATTCTGTAATATTATATGTGAATAATTAATTATTGATTTATATGATGAGGAAAATATTGATTTTATGTGGATATAGATGGAGAAAATTTTTAATGTGACAATTGTTGAAAATTAATATTTTATCTTTTTTCTGATAAAATAATTCATTTAAATATATTATTTTAATAATATATTAATGGTGATATTTTTATAATGAATGTGGGATATATGAGTATATGAGGAGGAAGAATATTTTTGTGGCATTAAATGTTTAACACATATTTTGTGTGTTGGTGGACACAATTATTGACCGAAATTTGATTATAGCTTGTAAAATCGCCCGTTTATGGATTTCAGTCAATTTATGTTTGGAATTTGAAAAAACTTTCTTCTGCAAAGTTGTAGAAAATTGAATTTCCTATAAAAATACGCGAGATTCGAATTTTTTGATAAAAGGGCTATTTATTATGAATTATTGAAGTTCGAAAGCTCTGAAATAATTGATTTTTGGAAGTTTAAAATATTTAAAATAGGAAAAATGTTTTTTTTGTTTTGTGGGAAGCCCTAGCATGTGCAAGATAAGTTGAAATCAGTTGTCAAAATGTGCGTAGAGAATTTGTAATATACATAATATTATTATATTAAATTTTCTGTTTTGGTGTTCTAAGCATTTTCCTATAAATATGGTGCTTAGGTTAGAATTGAAAATCACACCGAAATCAAGTTTTCTCTCTATATTATCGAGCGTATTCTTGTGAGTATTTTGAGTATACTTTGAGTATTGCTATACGATTGCAAGTTCAAGTCATAGCCTATATCCTGTGTTTTGACTAAATCTTGATCTTTCGAGGTAAGGGATATTATTTTTTAATGATATTATTTATTCTAATATCATTATCTTGAAGTATTGATCTGAACTTTTTAATCAAATTTGGAACTTTTAGTGTCGGGGTTAATATTCACGTATACGGCACTATTCACGTGATACTGATCTTATTCACGAATCTGCACTATTCATCGAAAAATGAAAATTTTCCTTTTAAATAAAAATATCTATTGTGGATACTAGCTTTGATTGTATCCATGTTTTGATCATTCTTGAATTTTACACCACTATGATTATTTTTTAGGTATTTTTAGACATGGATAAAACAAAGTACGAATCCTTAATCCTTAATCCTTGTCATTTTGTTTCACTGGATTCGTTTCTTTAAAAATATTTTTCATCATCCTCAGTCTTAAATGATGATATTATTGAATATCTTTGGCCTGTAGTGCAAAGATGAATGATTTCTTGATGAATATCTTTGGCTCGTAGTACAAAGATGAACAGGTGTTGAGATGAACATGACCAACTGATTAATATCTTTGGCCCGTGGTGCAAAGATGAACAGGTGTTTAGATGAACATGACCAACTGATGAATATCTTTGGCTCATAGTGCAAAGATGAATATTTGATTCGGATATATATTGATTGATGTTACAGGGATAAAATATTGACGATGAACTTTTAAATTCATATATAGAAGATAGTAGTTTGCATTCTCTACTTAACTCTTCTAATTAATTGTTATTTTCGCTACGAAGATTGATTTAAAACTGATTGTCTATTGTATTCTATTAGATTTTTCCCTGTTGAAGACTAACGATAATTTGTTGTATATTATCTTAGTCATAATATTCTTTACTGGGCTAGTTGAGCTCACCTTTTTTCCTTTTTGTTCCATTTTTCTTCTCAGGAGACGAGAATGTAGTGAGTACTAGTCGGGGTATGGAATGAAGGTTCTAGAGAGAGTTGTTTAGTAGTCCTCACCATTTTTGTAAAATAATGTATCAATAATTGTGATGAGGATTTATTTGCGTGTGGATATTGTCTAGAAGACAATAATTGTATTTAAACTCACAGTATATATGTTGTCGTATTTTGCACGACAAATGTATTAATAAAGTTGTAGTTATTTCTGTACCATGTATTTGGCGACTCGGAATGGGTTAGATGGAATGGACCTATTTTGGGGGCTTCACATTGATGACCTTAGAACTGCATTACACGGCATAACATCTGATCTACATTAATACATGAAGTGGTTTAGAGTTCTGTCTAAAGACTATTCACTTCTTCAAAAGGAGAAAGAAAAAGTTCAAGAGGAACTGGAAACAGCCCTTCTCAGTACTGATTCTCTCTCCAAGTTTGAAGCTGAGAATAAGCTCTTGAGACAGGCAAATGAGCTCAGTGCACAAAGAGAGTCTAGTCTAACCTCTAAGATTGAGGATCTAGAAAAGACAGTCTCTACATGGAATAAATCCTCTTCATCCATGGACTCCTTAATCTCTAACTAGAGAAGTGTCTCTAATAGAACATGGTTAGGCTTTGGGGAATCTACCTCAGAGTCAGGTGTGAAAAAAGCAAAGGAAACTAGCACTCGTAATGCTTCAGGTTTCAGTAGAGGCATTATATTTGTGAAATCCTCACAGAAGGATGAGCCTATCAAACCCTGCCCAGTTGATTCAATTCATATTCCCAGAAGTAAGGGATCTCATGATGGTCTAGGTTTCAGAAAAGAGAAGAGTAATTTAGCTACTACTCATCAACCTCGAAGGATCGTAGAGTCCAATAAAATCAACTCTACGAACCAACCAGGAAGATACAGTAGAAGTAAGATAAACTCCTCTCAAATAATGAAACAACAGAACACATAGAAAAGGAAATATCAGCCTAGCAGGAGGATGACCAATAACCCACAAAAGTATAAATGGAGGAAGAACCTTCACATAAACATGCTTCATATCAAATGTTTTGTGTGCTACAGAGTTGGCCACAAGGCTGCAAAGTGTTATTACAATTCCATGCATGTGAGACCCAAAATCAAGCAAATTTGGGTCCCCAAGGGTACTAACTGTAGGGATTTCGGCAGAAAAATGCAGCGGAAATAAAATAATCAAAGCAATTTCTGAAACCTAACACAGGATCCATGCGAAAAATCAATTAATTCAGAGGTTTAGATATTATACCGAAAATGAAAGTGTTTCTGAAACGACTTCGAATCCTTAACGCAATTCCTCACGAAACTACGTCTCTATGGTATCCACACGAACGCCGCATGAACCGTCAAACGATTCTGCAATAAGAGGGACTTGCGGTACTAGCCACCAAAGGAACCTTTATGAAACTGTACGTTTTCTCTCTAGTCTCTCTCTAAGAGCGGCTAGGGTTTTTCAAGTTATGATCTAACCCTAAGTAGCTGCTATATATCCTATATATAGTAGTTAAATGGAATTAATCAAAACCTAATTTCATAAAATCTGAATATATATATATAACTTAATTAAGTCTTACTTAATTAATATACATATATACAAACTTTCATTTTAATTTAAATTCGTGATTTAAATTCTATTAATCATATTAATATATTTAAATCCTTAAAATTTAAATTTATTCCCTTTAAATTACGTTCTATGTGTGTGACCCATAGGTTATTATCACGTTGGCAATAATTTTAAAATCATATTATAAAATTATAAACGGTGAGCGGCATCTAGTAATGCATCACTGCTACCCAAGTAATAATAAGATCGATGATTCGATGCAACCTTTTAGTGACCAATGTTTCAATGTAATTTAATCCTTTTAACCTTAATATCCTAGATTAAACTCGAGTCATAGAATGTGTCATACTCTTCATAATTTAAACTGAGTTTTCTTGATCAATGAGTAGACTATATGAAACAAATCACTATTTGAGCATGGCCATGCATTTCATAGTCCTACTCAATCAAGAGGCCTATGGATATCACCCCTAATAAATAGGAGGGTTAAATTCCATCTAGATCACTCATATTCCTCACACGATTCATGATGTACCCAATAATCACCTTTATAGTCCACCTTATTAAAGGTGACATTTGATGATATCAAAGTACATAAATTCCCATGTAGTAATATAGTGATTTTAGGTCAGTGGACCATTACATCATTGTCACTATGAGAATTGCTAATGACACTTCGCAAAATGCTCCACATAGAATTCTCATGGTGGGATATCCATTACAATTCTCTCTAACATGTACTGTATGCATTGACTTAATATCTCATATATTTATAACCAATGAGATTTGGTCATCAGTCAATCCACATACTAGTCTCAATGCATCATTGTTGTCCCATCAACAATGATACTCGACTAGGGACATTTAAGAATAATGATACTAATTATAATTATATAATCTCACAAGTCACATACTTGAAACTATATAATTTGTATCATTATTCTAAGGATTTTTATTATGTTAACATTTATATAACGCAGTAAATAAAACTATAATAAAATCATTCATTTATTCAATCAAATATAATATCAAAACGTTAAGCAATTATATCAAATAATTGGCCTCTAGGGCATAAACTCTAACACTAACATAGTAGGACCCATACAAGTAAGGGTACCAAAATGAAGGTTTAATGTTACCTCAGGAAAAGAGCTCCACGTACTCAACCTTGTATCTGGATAGTGGATGTTCAAGACACATGACTGGGAACAAAGCCCTTCTATCTAACTACATAGAGAAGGAGGGTCCCTCGGTCATCTTTGGAGATAATGGCTCTGGCAAGACAAGAGGCTATGGCTCAGCTGGAAATGGTACGGTATCCTTCAGTAAAATGGCCTATGTGGAAGGACTACAACACAGTCTTCTAAGCATTAGCCAACTCTGCGACAAGGGTCATCAAGTAACATTTCTCAACAATCAATGTCACGTCCGAGACCTGAAGACATCTACAATAAAGCGAACCGGAATAAGAGAAGGAAATGTCTACACTGTAAATCTTGGAAAACTGAGCTCAGACGAGACAATATGCTTTCTGGCTAAAGCATCTGAAGAAATGAGCTAGCTATGGCATCGACAACTATCTCATCTCAACTTCAAAAGCATGTCCAAATTAACTTCAAAAGATCAAGTTGCAGGCCTACCCAAGTTCAACTTCATTAAAGAAAGGCCGTGCAATGCCTGTCAACTTGGAAAACAGACCAGAAGCATTTTCAAAAGAAAAACTGTCAATTCAATTGACAAGCCTTTGCAGCTGCTACACATGGATCTTTTTGAGCCAATTCTAACTACGAGCCTTGGAGGAAAGAGATACTCTCTGGTTGTAGTTGATGACTTCACCAGATTTACATGAGTGTTCTTTCTAACCTCAAAAGATGAGACAAGTTCCCAGCTGATCAAAATGTTCAAGCTTGTTATGAACGAGAAAGGAGAGAAAATCAAGGCTATAAGGAGTGATCATGGTAGAGAATTCAATTTCTCAGAAATGGACCAATTTTGCACAGAAAATGGCATTAGTCACAACTTCTCAGCTCCATAAACTCCTAAACAAAATGAAGTTACTGAGAGAAAGAACAGGACATTAATAGAGGCTAGAAGGACTCTACTAGCAGCAGCTCATCTGCCTGAGTACTTCTGGGTAGAAGCGGTCAACACTGCATGTTATACTCAAAACAGATCACTCATACACTCTATGATTAAGAAGACTCCTTATGAACTTTGGAAAGGAAGAAAGCTAAGTGTCAGCTACTTTCATGTGTTCGGCTGTGCATGCTACATACTCAACAATGGAAAGCAGTACTTGACAAAGTTTCAACCAAAATCAGACAAAGGAATCTTTCTTGGATATGCCACAGATAGCAAGGCCTACAGAGTGTTCAACAAGAAGACACTGAGTGTTGAAGTCTCGATTCACATCATCTTTGATGAAACAGACTTAGACAAAACAAAACCTCAAGATACTGTGACTAACAGTTCAGACACTACGAATGAGGGTGTCGAGCTTAACACTACGATTGTAGTACCAGACAGTGAAATCGTTGAACAAGGGAATAAAACCGTAAAGAGGTCTATGTCAGACAATGAACCTCCACATCAAGAGGAAGAAATATATCTTGAAGATCTAAGATAAGAAGGCATAAGAACTGATGTCCCAACAAGAAGCAGATAGGCAAGAGATCACACTCAAGATCTAATCATTGGAGATCCGAATGCAAGAGTCAAAACAAGAGCTCCTACTCAAAATGAATGCTTCTATTTAAGCTTCCTATCTCAAATAGAACCGAAGAAGATAGAGGATGCTATGGAAGACTCCAGCTGGATAGAGGCCATGCAAGAAGAACTTAATCAGTTCGAGAGAAGCATACTATGGAGATTGGTTCTAAGACCAAAGAACCATCCTGTAATTGGAACCAAGTGAGTTTATAGAAACAAGATGGATGAAGATGGAGTCATCACCAGGAATAAGGCAAGACTAGTGGCCAAGGGCTACTCTTAGGAAGAAGGCATTGGCTATGATGAGACATTTTCACCTGTTGCTAGATTGGAAGCCATCAGAATATTTCTTGCCTTTGCTGCTCACATGAAGTTCAAGGTCTTTCAGATGGATGTCAAAAGTGCATTTTTGAATGGAAAACTTCAAGAAGAAGTTTATGTAGAAGCGACCTCCGTGTTTCATCAATACATCTCTTTCTAATTATGTCTTTAGATTAGACAAAGCCTTATATGGTCTTAAACAAGCACCTAGAGCATGGTATGAAACACTGACTAACTTTCTTATTGAAAATGGATTCACTAGAGGTAGAGTAGATACCACACTATTTCGTAGAAAACATAAAGATAAAGTCCTATTAGTTCAAATATATGTTGATGATATTATCTTTGAGTCTACTGATGAAAAGTTATGCAAGAGATTCTCCAAGCTTATGCAGAACAAGTTTGAAATGAGCATGATGGGTGAGCTAAACTTTTTCCTTGGACTACATGTAAAGCAGACTGATGAAGGAATCTTTATCAACCAAGCCAAGTACATTAAAGACTTACTTAAGAAGTATGGCATGGAATCAGCCTCTCCCATGAAAACCCCAATTGCTCCTGCAACTAAGCTTAACAAAGATGAAAAAGGTAAAAGTATTGATATGACTCAATACAGAGGTATGATAGGCTCTCTTTTATATCTAACTGCCAGTAGACTAGATATAATGTTTGCAACATGCATTTGTGCTAGATTTCAGGCTAGTCCTAAAGAATCTCATTTAACTGCTATAAAGAGGATTTTCAGGTATCTCAAAGGTACACCCCACTTGGGGCTTTGGTATCCCAAGGAGTTCTCATTTGAGATAACAGGATACACAGATACTAATTTTGCAGGCTGCAAAATTGATAGAAAGAGTACCAGTGGCACCTGTCAATTGCTAGGAAACAGACTTGTGTCCTGGTTTAGCAAAAACCAAAATTCAGTGTCTATTTCAACTGCAGAAGCTGAATACATTGCTGCAGGCAGTTGTTGTGCTCAGATCTTATGGATGAAAAATTAACTAGCAGATTATGGGTTTGAATTTAAATCCATTCATATTCACTGTGATAACACAAGTGCAATTGCTATAACTCATAATCCTGTCATGCATTCTAGAACTAAGCATATAGAAATAAGGTATCACTTCATTAGGGATCATGTGCAAAATGGAACTATATCTCTACAATATATCCCTACTAAAAATCAACTTGCTGATGTCTTTACAAAACCTCTAGATGAATCCAGATTTAACAAGTTAATAAGTGAGCTAGGCATGCTTAACTTACAACCATGAAAAATATGCTCTAGTATGTGCTAACTATACAGGTTTAAAGGCTATTTTTGAAATCATAAACATGATCAAAGGAAGACTATGATCGTAGAACCAAAGTGTCATACAATGACAACGATCGCAGTGAAGACTCCACTATCGCGGTGTAGACTCAACGATAGCAGAATTACATCAAAACCAAAGGAGCACCCTATGATGGTCAAGTCTCAAACAAGGCAATCTCTCTGATAAGTACCTCAGGGACAAACCTAACCCTTGATTCATTCAAAGAGGTTGGCCCTTCCTGAGCTACCTTAAACTGAGAAGAATGCTAAGTCAAAAAGGTTCATCATGAGAACTTGATCAGACTCTACGATTGCCAGTCAGACTCAACGATTGCAGTTCAGACTCTACGATTGTAGCTCAGGCACGACGACTGCTATACAGACTCAATGATGGTAGAACTGACTCGACGATTCAAAGGACCATCTCAACGATCGTAGTCCTACTGAAGAATACATTAGCTCAGAAGGGGTTAAGGGAAATTCAGTACAATCCTTCTCTATCAGATTCGTAGAGCCAAGAAAAATTCAACACCTGTCCCACTAAGCAAAATAGAGAGAGAGAAGTTACAAGTACAAATTACAATCGTCTTTTTGAAATCCAAAGTTCAAAAGATCATCTCTCTCTTCATCTCTCAAGAAAAAACCCTAAATCAATAGTAAGCTCAGTCAGTCTAACTTCCTGCAAAGAAATTAATGGCAGCTTCCAGTATTATCTCTGGCTACAGACTCTGTTTTGACGAGTTTAAATCAGTTGAACCTCAATTTCACAAGATGTTGTCTCTACTGAAGAAGGCAGATCTCGAAGAAGCCTTGGGTACATACACATTGATCTACCCAAAGCTGGTAAAAGAATTCTACAATAACGGGGTATTTGAAAACAACACCATCACTGCGAAAGTCAGGAACGTCCAAATCAGACTAAAGGCTGAGGACATCAATCTAGCCCTAGGCCTCAAATCTGAAGGGTATCCGTCCTTAGATGGCATAGACTTCCATAAGGGTCTCAAGAAGATGCATCACAAGAAATTACCCTCTGTCAAAGGATACAAGAAGAAGGAGTTTCCACAAAGGTATGAGTTTCTAGCTGATATTATTGGAAAATGTATATGGTGTAAGAGCTCAGGTCATGACTCTGTGAATGAGGTACAACTCAAAATCATGACTGCCATATGTTATAAAATACAACTTAACTATGGGGATCTAATACTTTAATGGATTGGGAAGTGGTTAATCCGCTCAAAGAAAATAAAGAGCTCACGGAAGATGCTCTACGGATGATTTATAAGCATTATCCTACAGGCTGCTCTTGGTGACCTAATTGAGGATGATGAAGGAGAAGCCATCAATCCAAATTGACGAATAGCCTAACAATTATTTGAAAACTAGAAAAGGAATCCAGCTGAAAATGTGAAGATGATGTCTAAATCCAGTGGAAGAACTGGTGAAATAAAGGAATCGGGAGTGCCAGGGAACATGCCAGTTATCAAAGAAACTGAAGAAGAAGAAGAAGAAGCTAACCAGGAAGAACCCATTGCTTAAATCAGAAAAATCAAAGGGAAAAGGAAGCTGAAAGCCAGAACTACAGAAGAATCTCAAGGATCCACTACCGATAAGCCCATAGAGTCCTCAGACATTGAGACTCTAAGGATCCTAAGAAGGAAGCAACAGCAGGCTGAGGCAGAAGAAGATAGAGCAACCATATCTCAGCTGCTGAAAAAGAATAAAATCAGCCACAAGACCAAAAGGCCATCAATCTCTTAGATCGTAGAGTCTCTGCCGATTGTAGAGACCAGACCAAACAAAGAAGTAGCTGCAACAAACATTTTGGCTGATCAGAACTGAAGAAAGTCTTAAGGCTGTAGCTCAGCCTAAAAAGCCAAAAAGGAAACTGATCAAGAAATATATTCTTGTAAATGAGAAAGCACTAAAGAGGGAAGACAAAGAATTGACTGCTAAAAAGGAACCAACAAATGAAAGCGAAATAGTCAAACCTCAAACTGAGGGGGAGACACCTGAAGATCTGATGATAGAGGATACTCCTATTGATGGGGAGATGGCTAAAACTCCCATTATAGAAAGTGCCCCAGTTGAGGGGGAGTTATTGATAGTACAAGAAGATGATCATGATGAGGGGGAGGCTCATGACATCTCTATGACAGAAGAAGAGGTTCCGGGAAGAAATGAAGAAGAACCTGTGCAAGAACATTATGAAGCCATTGAGATAACGGAATCCTCCAACGAAAGCAGAAAAGAGGATGAAGGTGATGAGGTAGAGATTATAGTCAGGCATTGATGGGCACGCGAAAGAGCCAACTATGAACAACTATTTGCATATCTACCTATGATGCCTTTCCACCAAGCTCAAATTCTGAACTCTTGGGATCACATGTTCTGGAGTTTCAAAGAGTATCCAGCCATCTCAGTGCTAGCCAATGGATTCCCAGGGAGATTCAATTTTGCCAAGAAGCTTCTCACCAACAATTCTTCCTCAAAGAACAAACTTGAGGTACTATCTATCCCAACTCTTTTCAGAGTTAATCACTTGCCATCATCCTTATTTAATCAATTTTATGAATTCCCATGATGGTTGGAAGTGATTCTTCATCTACTGAATCAATTTCTAGTTACAGAATCCCAAAATTCTGTAACTGAGGAACCAAATAAGGTCAATTCCCTAATGCTCCCACAGCCTATCAACTCTACGATCACTGACTCTAGACCCATTGTAGAGTCTCCACCTCAAATTGTAGAGTCACCAACCTTAAACATCCAAACCTAGGCCCCTCCATCAGATATTCCTTCTTCATCCAGCAATGAATACTTCAATCTTGATCTTTCCCTCTACTCCTTGCAAGAGCAATCCAAGAGCACGCCACCTCCCTCATAAATTCCTCAACTAAATGAACTCCTGTCAGAACTATCCACAAAGGCTGATTTGTCAGCAATGTCTGAGAAAGTGATCAAGGAACTCGATGAGAGTCTTGAAGATCATACTGCACTTATTCAACTGAGATTAACATCAATGATCAATGTTGTAAACAATCTTCCAAGCTCCCTAAGCTCTGAGCTCTCTAAAACGCTCAAAGAAATCATCAAAGAAATGCTTCAAAGCATAAAAGACAGGGACGATATTCACTTTCTTACAGTTAAAAGGGATCGGGATGCTGTCTTGATTTTACAGAAAACTTAAGAATCTCATAACAATCTAATGATATAGGGCATCAAAAGTCTTCAAACTGTAGTCAAAGAGTTTCAAGACTTCTCCATGGGTCAAATGCAGCATACAGAAACTATTCTCAACATTCTTCAACGACGTGAAACTCGTTCTAATGCCTTGATCCAAGAAAATTTTGAGGACATTGCTCAAACTCAGAGTCAACTCAACGAGCTTGTCCAAGGAGTCACTCGCCTCTCTGAAGAAATTCGAACCCTTGATGCTGACATAAAGGGGGAGAATAAAGGCAAAGGAGATCAGGGATGTCAGAGAGGCAAGGGTAGAGGCAGATGACAATTCCAAACTCAAGCCTCGAGGAACCCACCTACAAGGAAAATCACTCAGCAAACTCCATAATCCAGACATCAGACTCAACGATTTGATCAGTAGGAAGTTTTAATGGCTCAACCATTAAGGAGTCAAGGGCCAACTACCAGCTCTAATGAGGTGACAACAACCGGCCTAAGAATGCCAATTGGAGATCCTGGATTCATGAATAGGCATGATCACAATCCTAGACTAATCCCAAGTGAGCTGGAAGATTTGGCCAGAAGAGATGGAGCAAGCAGAAAGAGGAGAGCTGAGGAATATGCAAATCCTCCAAGAAGCAAAAGGCCGAAGAAATAGAGATAAGTTGAAACTTAAACTCTTATTGATGTAAAGCTTATCTGTCATATCTACTCTTCAGAAATCAATAAATTCATGCTTATTCTCTAGAAATTTCAGCTGCTCACTGAAATATTAATTCACGTTCACTTTACTGAAAATGCATCTAGATATTGATAATCATGACAACCAATCTCCTTGGTTATGTCAACATCAAATAGGGGGAGATTGTTAGAAGAATGCATATCTTGATTTGATGTTTAAAGTAAATGATCATGATTATATGCAAAGTCCTTAAAAGAATATATATACAAGGACTTAGTGATAGATCAAATTTGTTAGGTTGATCTTAGCTTTTAAGCGTTCATCATTCTATAAACAAATGTATAGATAAAGAGATCAAAGATGTTAGGCTGATATATCATGAAACGTATAGATAGGCTTCAACAGGAATCGTAGTCTATCAAGCTGATCAATAGATTACAAAAGCCAAGGCAAGATCGTAGAGCTTAGAAGATCATAGTGTATTTGCCTTGAAGGACCTCTTCAAAAATCGTAGAGTGGTCCAAACGTTTGCTGAAGCTAACCCACAGATCGTAGTGTGCTCTCAAAAATGTTGAGTCTGCAAGACGAGCAAGTGATGATCGTCGTGTTAAAAGATCGTAGTGTGCAAATCCTTGCGAGAAATCGTAGTGTTCTCTTAAGAGCAAGCACCAATATGACAAGACATTATGATATGGATAGTAGAGTGTCATCTGCCTTGTGTCAGAAGCATCGAGCCCTAACGTTTATTTGAAGACAAATTCCAACAAATGAGGAATGGGTTTTGAACGTTGAAGCACTCAACAGTCCCAATAGTACAAAAGATATCCTTAGTATTGATCAAAAGGAACGTATTCAAGAAGCTAAGAAAAGGACCATTGGGCAGAGAAAAACACCTTTTCGGTGTTAGGTGAGAAAGCGATCGATGTGTCAGTGGGCGAGTGAAATTCGTAAGATGTGCGAAAAAGTCTCCATCAAAGTTCGAGAAAGGTCAAACGCATTTAATGCTTCTTCAAAAGGCTTCAACGGATATATTTCAAGATCACATATATACAGAATATAGACAGATGAGAAAAATAATCAAGTATTAAATAAAAACATGAAAGAACACTCAAAGCCCAACTCTACGATCCAAGAAAGATAGAAAGCTTGCTCAGCTACTCAGTTCTTTCAAACAAGTGCTTAATAGCGACTGAGTAGCACCAATCACAATCTCAACAACAACTCATCAAGTGAAGTGAGAAGTTCCAAGTCTGAAGGACTTGAAGAGTTCTAAGTGAACTGTAAAGAACCAAGTCTGTTGGACTTGAAGAGTTCAAGAGTGAACTAAGAAGTGCCTAGACTGCTGGTCTAGAAGGAATCTGTAAGATTTAAGAAGTGTAATAGATATCCTTAGTGGATTCCCTACTCAAGGAGTAGAAGAGTGGATTAGGAGCTTTAAGTGCTCTGAACCACTTAAAATAGTTGTGTCTTCTATAACTGCTATAACTGTCATAACTTTCTTACTCTCACTAACTCAAGATATCTAAAAGAAGGTTTACTATATACTCATTCCGTTGTGCATTAATCGCAATCATTCTAAACCGTTTAAAAGAAAAGATTTTACATATCTATTCAACCCCCCTTCTAGATATCTATTGTGCCTCTGGGAACTAACACAGTGCAGTAAGTAAAATGCATTCGTACACATTCATTTAAAAAAATGTAAACACAACATCCACACAAAAGCATGTACTAGTTTTGAAAAGCTTGTATTAGCGGCTTATGTCCTCTTATTGGAGTCCCTAGCAGAGTTTCCACCTGTCGACGTAGGGATTTCTATTGTCCCTCTTCTGTTCTTATCTTTTGGTGTTCTCATGTTAGGTGAGATTTGTTTGAAAAAATAAGTTGTGAAAAGGTCCGACATTTATATTTTGACGATTTGACTGCAAGAGTTGCCAGTTGGTTTTTTGAATGGTTGTACCAACACAACCGAGAAAAGGTTTGCACATTGACCTAGTGATGTGACACTGCTAAACGAGTCTGTGAAATCGAGATTCATTAGGGTCTGGGGACTTGCTTATGCGTAGGGAAGGTGTTAGGCACCCCCCGACATCCGTGTTACCATGGTTACCGCCACTTTTCAATTAAACTGTTATATGAATGTGTGTGTGTGTGTGTGTGTATTTGTTGGTTAATGTGCAGTTATTTAGAAATAGTGCTATGCCTCGTTCGCACCTATATACACAGGGTTTGAATTTGTATAAAAATTCAGTTTTAAACAAGATATAACAATGAGGTTTTATAAATTAAGTTTTTCAAACCCTGTGCTCATTAGTAATTGAGGCCTTTGATACTTCCATTTTATTAAATGTTCGGCTTAATTGCTTTTATTTTTGAGATGCGAAGCATCTTCGAGAAAATAATATATAAAGCAGTGCCGAACTCTTCATGGGCATGAAAGCCATCTAAGGAAATTCTAACACTGTGAATAATTTACAAGTTGTTTACAGCTGAAAAATGTCCATCACAGGAACCGAATCTAGATTCAGTAGCCTGAATCTGTGATCACATGATTCCTAGGCTCACATGATGTCGCAATTTATATGAAACAGTAAGCAGTTATATATATATATATATATATTTAGACATGATCAACCACCACGAAGCACCTCCACGGGGGATTGAAAATGTAAATATATAAAAGCGGTAAATATATATATAGAGACATGATCAACCATCACGAAGCACCTCCATGGGGGATCAGAAATGTAAATAAAGCAATAAAGATGATCAACTGCCATGAAATAAACTCCAGGCGGGATGAAATGTAAACAAAGTAGTAAACACGATTAACCGCCACGAAGTAAACTCCAGGCGGGACGGAATATAAATAAAGCATTAAAAGGCCACGAAGTAAACTCCAGGCCTGACGAAAATATATATATATATATATATAAACTATTGTCGGACTCTGTTCGATGAGCCTGGATTTTACATCCGGTGCATTTACTGCTTTTACATCCGAAGTTTGGGCATACACACGCAACACGACTCTCAATGTGAAGAACGATGTGTGCAAAGTAGAAGAGAAAAGCTTTAAAGTATGTAAGAAGGCTTACAGTGGTCTGCCAAAGAAGACTTCTATAGCTTTAAACAGATGAACACTCGGCTCTCGCCAGTAAAAATATGACTGAATATAAGCTCACAAGTGTTTAAAATGAGAAAGCACTAAGTTTAGGGTGTGTACAGAGAAAATTGGATATGGCTTCCTCGCCATTTTCTCTTACAAAATGGCCACCCCAAGCCCTTTATTTATAGGGGGGAGCCTCAGGTACACCTGCGACAGCCGCAGATGTACCTGCGGCTACCCGAGGTGCCCCGGACTCTGCGGGTCCTGTCGTCTCAAAGTACGTGCACAAGTGCAATGTGTTGTCCGCTCAAACTTGCAGAACTTCAATCTAATCCTCTGATTGAGGTGTATAAGACCTTTTACGGAGTGCTGTTGTCATGAGCTACACCATGACATGGGATTAGAGGTTGTCAGAAGTTAGGAAGATGGAACCATGCCCTTGGTCTTCAAGCTTCAAATTCTATCCGGTGTGCTGCCTTGCGTAGTAGTCACTTGGGATTGTAACTCCTTGGTCCTTATAGGATATTGCTATGTATAATGTATATTGATTTTTTGTGTTGTTACAGCGTAATGTGTGATTATGGTGGCAAAAATGACAATTTTTCCTCTCACCAGGGTTATCTCCAGTTTGGGCTGATAAAATAGTCATTGCTCAGGGTTATCTTTGAGATTACGTTGCTGAAAGTACTGGATGTCCTCCGGGTTGTCTCTAAGGTGTTCCTTACTTCCCGGGTTTATCTCCGGGACTAGGGCTGAGTGCCTCGATTTGGTTTCTGAGGTTGAAGCTGACTGCATAGGTTGAAATGAGCATCTCTGGGGTTATCTCCGGAACTGCAACTGCACTCCCTGGGGTTATCTCCATGGTTGACATTGCTTTTCCCGGTGTTGTTTTTAAGACTGAGACTGAGTATCTCGGGGTTATCTTTGAGATGAAACGGCCTTCTCCGGTGTGATTTCTAGTATTGAGCTGAGCTGTCCTCCAGGGTTATCTCTGAAAGACGATTATGCCCTCCTATAATGTTAGTAATAGGTATGCAGAAAATTTCGAGTGTCAACACATACGCAATGACTTTGTCGTTCTGCATAAGGATACAACCCAATCCTTTATGTGGGGCATCATTATACACCACAAAGTTTCCTGTATTATCTGGTAATGACAATACAGGTGCCACACTGAGGTTCTTCTTCAAGTCTTGAAAACTCTCTTCGCACTTCTCCGTCCAGAAAAATTTTACAGCTTTCCTTGTCAAATTTGTCAAGGGAGTGGCAATCTTGGAAAAATCCTGAATAAATCGTCTATAATAACATGTCAATCCCAAGACACTTCTCACTTCTGATGGAGTTCTTGGTTGTTCCCAATTTATCATAGCTTCAACTTTTGATGGATCCACTGAAATTCCATCTTTGTCAATTACATGCCCAAGAAATTATACACGTTCCAGCCAAAATTCACATGTAGAGAATTTCGCGTACAACTTTTCTTTTCTTTATCATCTCTAGCATTAAACGTAAGTGTTCCACGTGTTCATCTTGAGATTTGGAGTACACCAAAATATCATCAATAAATACCACCACAAACGCATCTAAAAATGGTTTAAACACCCTGTTCATCAAATCTATGAATGCAACAGGGGCGTTTGTCAACCCAAAAGACATCACCAGAAACTCATAATTGATCAAATAAGTCATCTATTCTTGGTAATGAATATTTATTCTTAATAGTGACTTTTTTTAATTCCCTATAATTAATGAAAAAATGAATTGATCCATCCTTCTTCTTCAAGAATAACATCGACGTTCCCCACGGTGATACACTTGGCTGAATATATTTCTTGCCTAACAGTACTTGTAATTGCACCATCAGTTCCTTCATCTCTACTGGAGCCATTCTTTATGGGGCCTTCGATATTGGAATAGTTCTTGGTGTCAAGTCAATCACAAACTCGATCTCTCTTTCAGGCGGAAGTCTTGGAAAATCTTCATGTAACGCCCCCAAATTCAGGTACTTGAAACCCGAACTCAGTGCTTTACAATACCATTTCTATGAGCGGAAATAATACTAATAATAATAACAATAATATAAACACCAATCTTAATTTGCATATATCAGAGTCTAATCCCAAGTACGCAACCTTTACTACATTCATTACATGATAATTAATAGATATCATTATCTTAATAAAGTCATACTATTACATAGAATACCGTAAAACTTATTCTTTTTTCTTTCCTTTTTCCTTGTTCTTGGCCGAACCTTCTGGTTATTCACACTTAGCTGAAAACATTTAAATTAAGCAAGGATGAACATTTGAGTGCCCAGCAAGTAATAGCAACAATAAATAGTAGCTGAAAGGATTAAATGTTTTCTTTGAATGACACTTCTACAATGAATCAACAGTTGTGAAGTAAACTGAACCAATAATAGCAACATATCAATTTTGTATCAAATTTTTGAAACTACGTATTGACTATAAATGAGTATTAGTCGACACACTATGAACATTATTTTTAATTTTTGCTAAGGTTCAGCAGAACTTCATCCGCAAACCGTCATAACTTATGGGCGCAAAAGTGATCATCCCAATATGCCCTGTATTGATCAATACTACATACAAGAACGATATTTTTGTTCAACACATCCGCCTTAGGCGCATAAATGTTTCCCATATTCAGCATGTTCATACTTAGTCGGGAATCCGAACCAAAACAATTCGGTTGGATACAATAAAGTTCTATCATGTTCAATGATATTTCTAAATTTGTGTCTAGCCGGGTCAAATAGCTTAGATGGCTTTTAAGTTAACGTATACATACTGGAAATCAATAGGTATATATCAACATGTGATTAAATACAATGATTATCCAAGTGGGGACACTTGTATAACCATATTTAGAAATTAACGAACAAAATAAATATCTGATTTATACAATAATACTGTACTGATAAATAATGATCGGACACATAATCGATAACAATAGAGTTAATATTCTGGCACAATGATAATATAATTTGAAACTTTCTTACTTATGTCCATTGCATAAAGTAAATGCAAAGGTACGATACTTGCCTAGTCTGCTGCTTACAGTTATGCAACTTAATTTTATCTTTTATACCAAGACCTATCATTATTAAGATCATTCTATCGATTAGAATAACATATCATAACATATAGTACTTCTATTTGTAGTCAGCATATAACCTAATCACATTGTCACATACATTTAGCAGTCATTGGATCACAAACAAACACGTATCTAATCCAGTTATCTACATCCAGGCTAATTTCTGAAATATTTCGGTGTACCGGCGGCTTTATCTGGTAGTTATCGAGTTTAAAACTCTATCCTGTAGTTTAACTAATTTAAATATCAGTCATATTATTTTTCATAGCCGTATAATAATTTTTAAATAATTATTATAATTTTTCATGATTTTTCAAACACCGGAATCATTATAAAATGATTTAAATATCAAATAATTCTATTATCATTAATATTTAATTAATTTTAAACTATTAATGAAACCATTGTCAAAATATTAAAGTTATTTATCATAACTTAAAATATTTTTAAAGTATTACTATTACCCTTAAATGATTTTTAAAATAATTAAAATAAATTTTAAATAATTACCATTAATATTTAAATATTAATTTATTATTTATCAAAATATTAAAAGTCATTAATTATAACTTAAAATATTTTTAATTCATTTATATGCTTTTAAAATGATTTTAAATTAATAAAACCATTTTAAAATTATTTATTTAATATAATTATTAAATAAACTTAATATTATTAATATTAAATAATTAATGAAATTATACTTTAAATATTAAAAGTTATATTTTATAACTTAAAATATTCTTAAACACTTTATTTTCATTTAAAATGATTTTTATATTATAAAAATCATTTGTAAACTAATTTATTTAATATAAATATTAAATAAATCGAATATCATTAATATTAAAATATTAATATTTTTCATGACAAAATATCAAAAGTTATATTTTATAACTTCAAATATTTTTAAAATACTTAAATAATTTATATATGATTTTTAAATCATTAATTCTATTTTTCCAAAATTTATTTAATATATTTATTAAATAAATTAATGACCATTAATATTAATTAATTAATGATATTCATCACCTAATATTAAAAGTTATTTAAAATAACTTAAAATATTTTCTTATTCCATAATATATTTTTAATTAATTTTTATGTATTAAAATTCATTTTAAATAATTTATTTAATATTATAATTAAATAAATTAAATACCTTTAATATTCCAAAAATATTAAATATTTATGAAATATATTTAGAATTATTAAAAACTAATTTTTAGGCTTTAAAATAATTTTTAGTAATTTATTTTGTGTTTTTAACAATTAAAAACTATTTTTCTCTAATTATTTAATAAAATAATAATTTTGAAAATTAAGTATCGCTAAAGACTGCCTATAGCGGCAGAACCGTCGCTATAGGTGTTCTTCATGTTCTTGCTGAAACCCAGAAATTCATAACCAGTCACTAAGGGTACCACTTTCACCACCAATAATTTTTAACTCATGATGTTTCTGGGAAAGCTAATCATCAGATCTTGAAGTGCTAGTGCACTACTACATGATCCGACAACAAACATGGCCAAAAAGCATAAAACAAGTGAGATCTGGGACCTTGAACAAGTTGTCAGAGCTGTTCTTCATTTTCTAAGTTACCCAGAAATGAAGAATAGTTCGACAAGGCATTTTTGGGCTTTCACAACTTGCAATCCATGTGTCGTTTTAGTGATTTAAAAGTTTCAGATTCTAGCCAACATGGCAAGGAACAAATCTATTACATAACATCATTATAAAAATAACACCATCGCAAGACACATGCTGGTCAAAGCCTGTCAGAGAAGTTGCTCTTGATTTTCTGGAATTTCCAGAAAACGATTTTCGTGATCATTCCAGCTAGTTTGACCATCCACTGTATTTAACCCATTTGATGTTTTAATGATCTAAAGGCATAAATCTAAAGTTAATCTACCAGACTACAACTTTGTTACAACAAACATAACGAATCATCAAACATGTGCAAGATCCGAGCTCAAACATTTCTTGTCAGGTGTTTCTGGGTAACAATCTGGGTTACCCAGATTAGTCTGGTCATGGCCGGTTAAAGGCCTTTGACCACTAATAACTTGTAATGTATTCATGATTTATGCATGAATCCAGTTCCAGATCAAAGATCTCCTAGCAGACTACAAGTCCAAAACATAAAATACACAAAATCATAAAACAGAGAGAGATCTACAACCTCTGACATTCGTTGTTAGAACCCAGAAAAAAAAATTCCAGATTTTTAAAATCTTTAAATCTGAGCCTATAGATGTTATGGATCTAACATCTATCAATCTAGATCACTAATATAGACTACAAACAACATGATACAACATAAAAACACCAGATCTAACATAGCATACATGATCAGATTTCTAGGGTTAGCTTTATACCTTTCAATGAACTATCTTGAATCTAGGCTTTAGATGTGTTATGGGTGATGGTGGGGCTTGGTTTGGAAACTGATTTACTTAGAAATTTTGTAGGTTTTAGAGAGAGAAGGTCTTGGATGAGGGATGGTGAATAAATGGGCAATATGAGCACTTTTCTCTCTCTCTTAAATCTTATATAAATGTTGTACACATTGTATTGGGTGATCAAATATGGCTGATTGTTGGTATATAGAGCACATGGGAGAGCTAGATTAGTTCACCAACTCCATATCTTAGCAAGATACACAAGCAACATAATAAAGAATTGAAAAAGGGCTTTTTTTTGTCATTTGGCTTTTAAATTTAAGGGCAAACTAGTAACTAGTCACAACCCTTAGGGTTTGACCCTTAGGGTTTTACCCTAAGGTCCTACCATTTTATTTTCTAGTATTTTTATTTAGGGCAAAAATAAAATTTTAGTTTCTACAAATCTAAATTAGGGTTCCCTAATTAAATTAGGTTACCT
Source organism: Panax quinquefolius (assembly GCA_020205615.1). Taxonomy (NCBI): domain Eukaryota; kingdom Viridiplantae; phylum Streptophyta; class Magnoliopsida; order Apiales; family Araliaceae; genus Panax; species Panax quinquefolius. Next base: position 73,528,020 of record CM035153.1, on the reverse strand, counting down.
AATCACTTAGGTCTTGAATATTAGGATTTAAAATTTACTAATTATCATTAAGCTTTCAAATTTGGTAATTAAAGTGTCAAATTTGCCAATTAGAGTTTATAATTAACAATTAGGGTTTCAAATTAGAAAATAGGGTTTTTAATAATTAGGGTTTTTAATTACTAATTAGGGTTTTCCTAATTAAATTAAAATTCTATATTACTAAACATAAATCATATAACACAATTACATAACAGTCTCAAACTCATAATTGAGTTTCAAAATAGGGTTTAACACAATATTGCTAGGGTTTTTAAACACTGTACCATGATTGAGCAATCGTTATCAATACGTACATACAGTACATATTTATAGCACTGAAATGTAATTAATATAATATAATTATTCTCATTCCTTGCTCAAAACCCAGAATTAGGGTTTGGATTCCATATCTGATTTATCTTGCATATATACTTTATTAATTAAGTTAAAATACTTAACTTAATTAATATAAATTAAATTCATATAATTATATAATATAATTATTATAATAATTCTAATAATCATTTCTTATATTATTTAAATAATATAAAATCATATTTTCATGGAAAATAATTAATAAAAACATTTCTACTATAAAATTAATTATTATAAGAATATAATTTATAATGATCAATAAATCTAAAATAAATATTATTTGTAATTATTCATGTAATAAATTAATTTTATATTTATCACACAAATAAATACATATTACCTTGCACGCATTCTCACCTTTAAAATAATAATAAAAAAATTTATACGCAAAATTTCTGATTTAATTATATAGAAAATATCAGGTTATTACACTTCCGGAAATACGTCCACAAAATCCCTAACCACTGGTATCTCTTCCAGTTTCACACCCTTCCTCTTCTGAGTATCGACTATGTATCCTACATAGCCTTGACTCAATAACTTCTTGGCTTGCATAATCATCAGACATCTCACTTATCTAGGCAATTTTCTACCGTAGAAAACTACCTTTGACGTAGTCATAAGGTTTACACATTTCTTTTCGCAATCAATTATCGCTCCATAATTGAATAGCCAATCCATTCCCAATATAACATCAAACTCTCCAAGTTTTATCGAGATTTAATCTATTGTCATATTATTCCCCTTAATATTCACCCTACAATTCTTGTATACAAACTTAACAGGAATAACCTCCCTATTTGCAATTTCTATATGTAAAGGGAAATTCAAATCTTCACTAGATAATTCTAACTTCTTAGCAAATTCATCAGATATAAACGAGCAACTAGCACCCGAATCAAACAATACATATACATTTATATCATTGATTGGGATAATACCTGACACGACATCTTTTGATTGCACCGCATCCTGCACCGTCATGTTAAAGGTTCTGGTTGTGGGTCTGTTCGATGACATTGGTCCAACAATAGTTAATGTACCTCCACTGCTACCTCCCTTGTTTCCTGTTGTCTCGCCAGATTACTTCTTAGGACACTCACGAGCAAAATGATCCTTCACCCCGCAGGTGTAGCAAGCATTCTTCTTGGGATGATGGCAATTTGGGGCAATGTGACCCTCCTGGCCACAGTTAAAACAAACTCATTTCCTCCTTAAGCACATTCCAGTGTGAAACCTCCCGTATGTAGCACATGCTTCATACTTATTTTTCTGCTGATTTCCCTGCTAGTTTCCAGGACCCACATTTGTATTCCACTTTCTTTTCAAGTTATTACTACCATTTCCACCACTACCACCACCATTTTTAGCTTCGCCCCTTACTCTTCTTCTTTCTCTTCTATTGATTATACTTCGGTATAGCCTCGCCTCCACCCTCAATGAGAATTGCCTTCTTCAGTACCGCTGTAAACGTCTTCAGCTGAAACATTGAGACTTTGTTGTACAACTAAGGCTTCAGTCCCTACTCAAAACCTCCTAGCCTTGCGCTCATCTGTGTTGACTTGATATGGCACAAACCTCACCAACTCATTAAATTTTACGGCATAATCTGATACTGTCATTCTGCCCTGCTTCAGCTCTAGAAACTGCACCTCCCTCTATTTTTTTTCAACTCTATGGGAAATAAGTCTCGAAAAATATTTCCTTAAACCTATCCCATGTCATCAGTACTCCTTGACCTCCTCGATTTTTATTTGCTTCCCACCAATAATTAGCCTCTACTTTCAACATAAATGTTGCAAAAGCAGTCTTTTGATTCTCACCTACTCTAGCAACATCGAAAACTTTCTCTATCTCCATGATCCAGGTCTGTGCCTCAACCAAATTCACGGACCTATGAAATTCTGGTGGCCCAACCTCCTTGAAGTCCTTAAATGTCGCAGCTTAATTTTGCGGCTAATTCTGTAATGCTCCCGTTAGTAACGTCACTAACTGTTGAACTGGGTTAGCCTCAGCATTGTTGTTGTTAGTAGATCACTCAAGGGTCCTTAGTCTTGGTTGACGTCTTGGAGGAATTTTCTGTTAAAATACGCTCATTAGATTATTATTCGATCTTTTAAGTATTATATACTCAACTTGCACATCACAAAAATTACCACATAACACACAATATCTTGAATAAATAGTAACTTTTATTTATTCATCATCTTTTAAAAACATAGTCATGATAGCATCCCTACTATCTACATTACTTTCCTGAACTACAAAATTTTCAGGATAACATCATTGTAGACACTCAAAATTTTTTGCACTCTTATTACTAACATTGTAGGAGGGTAGATTTGTCTTTGGAGATAACCCTGGAAGACAGCTTACATCCATTCTGGATACTACCGGAGGTTGAGGTCGACCCGGAACACAAACTGGGAACATCCATTCCAACCCGGAACATAAACTGGGAACATCATCCCAAACCTGGAACACATTCCGAGAATGTCATTTCCAATCTCGGAGATAACCCCGAGATATGCAGATCAAAAGACCGGCAACAACACCAAAGAGGACAGTTCTGTCTCGACGATAACACCGCGACATATAGTTCTAGTCCCAGAGACAACACTGGGAGTAGCAACCCCATCCTTGGTGATAGCCCTAAGAGATGCCATTGCAGTTCCGGCGATAACCCCGGAAATGCTTGTTTCAAACACATGCTATCAGCTTCAATCCAAATGACAGTGAGGCATACAAATAAGCAGCCCAATCTCAGATGTAACCCTGAGCAACGTCTGCTTTCCGCTTAAACCGGCGATAACCCCAGTGAGGAGTCACAACGTCATCTTACCACATCAACAAGATGACATCGCAGCATACCAACAAGTAGTCCAATCTCAGCTGTAACCCTGAGCAACGTCTACTTTCAACTCAAACCGGCGATAACCCCGGCAAGGAGTCAAACATCATTTTGTTCCTTCGACAAATGGCACATCGTCTCAACACTTCATATATACATACAATTATGTCCCACAAGAATCGAGGAGTGACAATCCCGAGTGACTATTACGTGTGGCAGTACTTTGGATAGAATTTGAAGCTTGAAGACCATGGGCATAGACCCCTCTTCCTGACTTCGTACAACCTCTAATCCATGTCATTACGTAACTCTCGACACCAGCAGTCCGAAGAAGTATAGATATACTTCGTTTGGATGCTCGAATTGAAGTTCTGCAAGTTCGAGTAGACATTACAGTGCATAAGTGCCCGTACTACGCGACGACGGAACCCGCGAGGCTCGGATCCACCACGACCAGTCACAGGTACAACTGCGGCTATCGCAGGTGTACCTGCGGCCATCCGTCTATATATACAAGGCTTGGGTCAACCATTTGAGAAGGGAGAGAGAAGGAAAAAGGCGAGGAAGCCCTGTCCATTTTACTATGCATACACATCTTTTGAGTGTTTCCTCTTCTTTAAACACTAGTTAGCTCACATATAGCTATCTTTTATCTTGCGGGAGCTGAGTGTTTATCCATTTAAAGTCATAGAAGTCTACTTTGGCAGCCCACTGTAAGCCTTCTTTACATTTTATAAAGCCTTCTTCTCATATAGCACACACTATTGTACACGTTGAGAGTCGTGTGAATGTGTTTGCCCGGACTTCGGTCCGTGGTTTTCATTTCTGTCTGTATATGTATATATATATATATATATAACTGTTGTCGGACATGTCCGATGAGCCTGGATTTACATCCGGTGCTTTTATTCGCTATATATATATATATATATATATATAATTGTTGTCGGACATATCCAATGAGCTTGGATTTACATCCAGTGCGTTTACTTCTTTTATATATATATTTGTATATATATATATATATGTATATATATATATATATATATATATATATATTTACATTTTTGTCCTACCTGGAGTCTACTTCGTGACAGTTGATCGCTTTTACATCTTTATTTACCTTTTGTCCCGCCTGGAGTTTACTTCGTGGGGGGTAATCATGTCCATATATATATATATTTACCGCTTTTATAAATTTACATTTTCGATCCCCCATGGAGTTGCTTCGTGGTGGTTGATCATGTCTGTATATATATATTTACAGCTTATATATATAACTGCTTACTGCTTTCCATACAAATTACAGTATCATGTGAGCCTAGGAATCATGTGATCACAGGTTCAGTTTATTAAATCTAGATTCGGTTCCCATGATGGACATTTTTCAGCTGTAAGCATCTTGTACATTATTTTACAGTGTTTAAATTTCCTTGGATGGCTGTCATGCCCATGAGAAGTTCGGCACTGCTGTATATTATTTTCTCAAGAATACTTCGCATCTCGAAATTAAAAGCAAACAAGCCGGACATTTAGTAATAAAATGGAAGTATGAAAAGGTCTCAATTCCTATTGAGCACAAGGTTTGAAAAACCTCTTTTACAAAACTTCGTTGCTAAATCTTGGTTAAAACTGAATTTTCCTATAAAATTCAAACCTTGTGTATATAGGTGCGAACGAGGCCTCGCACTACTTTAAAATAACTGCACATTGATCCACACACACACACACACACATTCATATAACAATTTCTTTGAAAAGTTGGGGTCAACGTGGTAACACGAATGTCAGGGGGTGCCTAACACCTTCCCTCTGCATAATCAAGCCCCCGGACACAAAATGAATCTCGGTTTCACAGACCCGTTTAGCAGTGTCAAATCACTGGGTCAATGCACAAACCTTTTCGGTTGCGTTGGTGAAACTAGTTAAATACACCAACTGGCGACTCTTAAAGTCCAATCGTCGACATTATACATGTCGGACCTTTTTCACTTATTTTTTAAAACAAATCTAACATTAACATGAGAACACTAAAGAACAAGTAACGAAAAGGGACACTCAAAAATCCCGACGTCGCCAGGTGGCGACTCTGCTGGGGAATCCAGTAAGAGGGCTTAAGCCGCCATTACAAGCTTTTCAAAATTGTTATATGTTTGTGTGTGAATGTTGCATTTACAATTCTGATGAATGTGTACGAATGCATTTTAATTATTGCCTTTGCTAAATATCTATACAGATATTAGTGCTTCGCACATGTCATCATTTTGCATAAACGATGAGACACGTTGTATGTGAATGTATGTTGTGTGGTCCCTCCACCAGGAGGTTATCCTGTCGGTGTTTGATTACTGAACTCGTGGGAAGAATGATTCCCTGGGGCTCAGGAAAGGCACCACTGAGATTTGCTTCAGTTGAACGACCGGATTAACTTCCCGTCAAGTAGATTGTGATGATCTAGGAACCTTCATGCCGAAAAACCACGAGAGAAACCCTAGGATAGGTCAGCCTCTGATAAACAAAACGCGAAGGAAAGTCTCTTCATGCTTTCCATTTTCAATTACTTGTAAAAACATTAACTTGTAATCCATATGTAATATATCTTTGCATACATGGCATGTTATCAATTAACAACCAGTTTTGCAAGACCAATTCCTAAAACGGACATGTTATGATAACATTTATATTAACCCAAGACTAAACTATGTAAGTCTTTTGTAGGGAAGCAATTGAGCCTGTTACCCGGTCCAAATCAAAAAAGGCTGCGAGCCTACAGCCAATTATGTCCTCTTCCGAACAGTCTAATCCTGTTTCCCGAGAAGAATTTAATGGATTGAGTAAACAAATCACAGACTTGGCTGTTCTACTAAAAGAATTACACCAGTCCACTCAGGGTACGAAGATACCTACACATACAGAATCCTCTACACAAGGGGGAGTTCAAGGTCTAGAAAAAATAATTCCAGAACATCAGTTGGATATAACCAACAAAGACCCTGAAGGCACCCATCTCAAAGGAGATCTAGACACCGATGACATTAGAAAGAAGGTCCTTCAAATGGAGGAAACCATTCGCGTTCTTAAAGGGATTGGAACACATGGCAGTGTTTCATATGCAGACCTTTGCATATTTCCTGGTGTGCATTATCCAAAGAAATTTAAAACCCCTGATTTTGATAAATATGACGGATTAGGGGATCCTTACACACATTTAAAGGTGTTCATTGGAGAACTCAGATCTTATGCGAAGAATGAAAAGCTCAGAATGCAGCTATTTCAGAAAAGTCTGACTAGAGAAGCCCGTTCATGGTATACCAGATTAGACAACTCTAAGATCTATAGCTGGGAAGAGCTAGCTCACGCCTTCCTCACTCAATACTGTTTTCAATCTCAGATGGCTCCTGACCGGTACCAAATTACCAAGGTCAAGAAACAGTCCAATGAGTCATTTAGAGAGTATGCTCAAAGGTGGAAGCGCCTTGCTGTTCAAGTTATTCCTTCCATGACAGAATCAGAAATTGTTATGACTTTCATAGATGTACATGAAGCTCCTTTCTGTGAGAGGGTTCTAGCTGGTATTGGCAAACCATTTTCTGAAATGATCAAACACAGAGAGATGGCTGAAATGGGATTGAAGTCCGATAAAATTCAAGACCTAGCCGCTCTTAAAGCTGTTGCTGAGCACATCCAGTCCGGATCTTATTAAAACAACCCCCAAAGGGTCCATAAAAAGAAAGAGGAGGATATTTCCTTGATACTACACAGTCCGGAGGGTCCATAAAAAGAAACAATCCAGAGGGTCTATAAAAAGAAACAGTTCGGATCTTATGGAAACAACCCCCGGAGTATTGATAGATGGAGGCTCATCTCTAAATATCTGTCCTTATGCCACCTTAGTAAAAATGAATATCAATCTCAAGCGGATCCAAAGCAGCCATATGGTCATCCGAGCTTTTGATGGATCCCGACGAAATTTCGTTGGAAAGATTGAATTGCCAATTGAGATTGGTCCCAATACATTCAATGTATCCTTCCATGTCCTCAAGATAGATTCAGAATACAACCTACTATTGGGGAGACCATGGATACACATGGCTGGAGCTGTTCCATCCACATTACATCAATAATTCAAATACATCATCAACAACAGTCTAGTCACTGTTAATACTGAGCCGGAATGTCCCGAACAAGGAATTCTACCAATTGTCAGCTTCAATTCTGAAGTTAAACCGGCCAGTTTCCATACTCTGGAAGTGAGTAATGATGTTATTGGGTCATCAACCTGGACAAGGGCTTGGTAAGGATCAACAGGGCATTAAACACCCTATCCAAATGTCCAGTCAAATTGGAACAGCCGAAAGCTAGGCTATTCTTCTAATTCCAGACACAGGAATCCTCATAAACATGAGCAGGTTCCTCAAGCTTCCGCCGCGCGGTGATTTTCTATACCTTTACCTCATGAGTTAATGCAATCTCCAGTAAAGAGGTGCTGATTCCTGATCCTGAAGCGGGAGAAAAGGAATGAAAATGTAAACATGACCTTGCCTTGATGATGGCAGGCATCCACATCATTGTTTATGTTGAACATACAAATAGATACACCTCAGACGATGATTGCCCAGATGTCATGGTTATCATTCGGGAGAAGGAAGACATTGATGATCCTTCCATCACTGCAGTCCTTCAGGACTTTGATCTCGACAATTGGAGCAGCACTCCATGTATTGGTCGACGAGGGTAAAATGGGCAGAAAATCCTTCTGCCCTGTAGATAACTTTAATTGCTTGCTTTCCTTTACATCACTAGCAATTATTTTATCTCGTACATGCTAACACTTTTATATGATCGAACAGTTGCATATATTAAGTGAAAGCATATTTTCTTTCAGGACTCTGAATTTTGATGTGCCTGTACTTGCTGATGAGGTGGCTCTCTCCACAAGAGTTGTAACTTTGATGCAAAGTTAGACTCAGACTTGATGGACATTCAAGAGGACATTGAGACACCTCAAGAGATTAAGGAATGAGTCGCAGACAAACCCAAACCCAATCTTGATCAAACCACTCCTTTCAATCTTGGAACCTTAGACAACCCTAAGTTAATCCAGATTGGTTCAAACCTTACCATAACTCAGTGGAATAACATGGTTACCCTATTAATCCAATTCCAGGATGTGTTTGCACGGTCTCATGAAGACATGGTTGGTTTGTCCACTGACATTGTTCTTCATCGCCTTCCCATCAAAGAAGGATTCAAGCCAGTTAGGCAAAAGCTCAGGCGATTAAAACCTGAGTGGAGTTTAAAAGTTAAAGAGGAAATTGTGAAATAATTTCAAGCTGGCATCATCATGGTGTCTACCTATCCGGAGTGGATATCCAACATTGTTCATGTACCTAAACTAGTGGGAAAAGTACGAGTCTGCGTGGATTACCAGGATTTGAACAAAGCTTGCCTTAAAGAGAGCTTTCTCGTGCCCTTTATCCACATTCATATTGACAATACTGCTCAATATGGCATATACTCCTTTGTTGATTGCTTTGCGGGGTACCATCAAATTATGGTCGCTGAGGAAGATCGTGAGAAAACTGCTTTCATCACGCCTTGGGGAACATTTTGCTACAGACGGTTGTCATTCAGCCTCATCAACGCCGGGGCAACCTATCAGCGAGCTATGATGGCTCTTTTCCGTGATTTAATGCACAAGGAGATAGAGATCTACATGGATGACATCATTGTCAAATCCCGGAAGGAGGATGACCACTTAGACCATCTCACAAAACTTTTCAACAGGTTGCGTAAGTACAACTTGAAGTTGAATCCCGCCAAGTGTGCCTTTGGTGTTAAGTCAGGCAAGTTGCTAGTCTTCCTAGTCAGCCACAAAGGGATTGAACTGGATCCTACCAAAATCCAGGCCATACAGGAAATGCCCATTCCTCAGACAGAGAAGGAAATACGGGGATTTTTGGGAGGGATCAACTTCATTAGCTGATTCATTTCTTAACTCACAGCAACCTGTGAGCCTATCTTCAAATTGTTAAGGAAGAACTCCTCCATGAAATGGAACGATGAGTGTTAGAAAGCCTTCCTCACAATCAAAAAGCAGTTGATTAACGCTCCTATTTTGGTACCTCCCAGGGATGATGTTCCTCTGTTCATGTACCTGTCCATAAATGACAATGCTATGGGATGCATGCTGGGGCAAAAAGATAATAGAGGCCAAGAACGAGTTATCTATTACCTCAGCAAAAGATTCAGCACCATTGAACATAAGTACACTCTGATTAAGAAGACTTGTTGTGCTTTATCATGGGCTTCCATGAGGTTATAGCATTACCTCCATGGTCACACAACCCATCTCATATCCCGCGTGGATCCTCTTAAGTATGTGTTCAGCAAGCCTATACTGAATTGTCGACTGTCCAGATGACAGTTGATCCTACAGCAATTTAACATAGTCTACGTGATGCAAAAAAATCATCAAAGGTCAAGGAATTATGGATCAACCGCCGCCAGACCGTAGGGGGATTACAAACCCTTAGAAACATACTTTCCCGATGAAGGGTAATGATTGATTCACCACAACATCGATCTGATACATACCGTGAGTGGAAAATGTATTTTGATAGAGTCATTAATTGTAAGGCTCTAGAGAGTCGAGCGCTTTAATATCCCAGACGGGAGCGGTATCCGTTCTTGCAGCCAAATTGCGGTTTATCAAGACCAAAGAACACAAATGAGTATGAAGGTCAGATCATGGGGCTAAAACTTGTCCGTTCAATGGGCATCGGGCGGTTAACTATCGTTGTAGATTCCAAATTGGTAATCAAGCAATCCACAGGAATCTATCAAACCAAAGAATTGCATTTGCTGCCTTACCATCGGCAAGTTTTACAAATGGCTTTGGAGTTCGAAGAAATCTCCTTTCTACACATTCCTCATAATAGGAATGATTTTACAGATGCATTAGCAACGTTGGCCTCCTTGGTTTATATACCGGACAAGGAAAACATGCCAAACATCACGTTTGCTCTGCAAAAAGCCCCAATCTATGGGAATTACATTGGAGAAGTATCGGATGAGCTACCTCCCATCCACAACCCTTGGTACCAACACATTAAGGAGTATCTGCAAGATGGATCTACACCCACTGAGGCGAGCCTAACTAAGAAGAGGCGGATTGATCGACTTGCTATGAAATTCTACCTGAGCGGAGATGCACTCTATAAAAGAGATGCAGGATTAGGTCTCCTCAGATGTCTGGATAAAGACCAAGCTCAGCTACTCATGGATGAGATCCATGGTGGAGTATGTGGCCCTCACATGAGCGGACCCCTACTTGTCAAGAAAATTCTCAAAACTGGACATTATTGGCTTACACTCAAAGCTGACTGTGATGATCACGTCAAGAGATGCTATAAATGCCAGATTCATGGGAATGCTATCCACACCCCTACAAGGGAACTCCATAATATGAGTTCGCCATGGCCCTTCTCAATGTGGGGAATGGACGTAATCGGGCCCATCAAGCCCAAAGCTAGTAATGGACATTGATTCATATTCACCATGATCGACTACTTCACCAAATGGGTAGAAGCAGCTTTCTTCACCAAGGTTACTAAAGAAGTTATCATTGCTTTCATCAGAAACAATGTCATCTGTCGATATGGACAACCAGAGGTCATTGTGTTAGACAATGCTAAGAACCTCAACAACAAAATGATGGAGGATTTATGCAGAAAATTCCACATCAAACATCTCAACTCCATCATCTACCATCCAAAGATGAATGGTGCTGTTGAAGCGGCTAATAAAAACATCAAAAAGATCATGCAAAAAATGTACGCCAATCACAAAGGATGGCCTGACCTCTTGCCTCTAACTTTATTAGCCTACAGAACTTCCATGCGAACTTCCACTGGGGCAACCCCCTACTCATTAGTCTATGGGATGGAAGCAGTGCTCCCCATAGAAGTGGAAATGGAATCCCTTAGAGTATTGATGGATGCTCGGTTGGATGAAGACCTATGGGTACAAGACAGGTATCACCAATTGTCTCTGATAGACGAAAGGCAAACCGCGACTATCTTCCATGGTCAGTTATATCAACAAAGGGTCGCACGATCCTATAACAGAAAAGTCTGACTATGACAATTCAAACAACATGACTTGGTTTCGAAGATCATTGACAACCAAGATCAATCTAAGGGAAAATTCGCTTCTAATTGGGAAGGCCCATTTATTGTCAAGGAAGTATTAATAGGAGGTGCTCTCAGATTGCAGGAAATGGATGGCGATGAATTTCCACAGCTTATCAACTCGAACACCATGAAACGGTACTATGTCTAAAGTTACCATCAAACAAACATCCTAGTTTTGATCATCAAATCACCAGTTTTTTTGGTTTTGAACCCTTTAACCCTTTTACATGCTCTTCTACCCCTCAGGGAAACATACACTTCAAGCCAGCAGCCTAGTTTTACCTCAATTCAAACCATTCACAACCTCGGTTATCCTGAAGATGGGATTTAACCTTTCTCAATTTCGGTTATCCTGAAGACGGGATTGAACCTTTCACACCTGCAGTTTATCCTGAAGACGGGATTAAACTTTTCTACGCTTGTAGTTTGTCCTGAGGGGCGAACTATGTCGACCTGATCTCCCTGATACCCGGGGGTACGTAGGCAACCATATGCTATATGGCCCGGTCGCAATAAAGAAAAACAACAAAAACATTTCTGCCCTTTCTCTACAAAAACAACAAAAATAACAAAAATACTTCTATACCCTCCTACCTTTCACATTCAGCGTTGAACCTCCTACACTAGGTTCGAACTACGCATACTTGATCTCCTCTTCAATAGGAGTACTTAGGCAGCCATTCATGGTGCAGTCTAACCCATACCAGAACAAACATACTTGTCACACGGTACTGGGATCAACCTTCAATTTTCCCCATTTCATCGATTTCAGATCAAAGGGATGGAATTACCCAACCTCTTCTCACAAATAGAAGATTTGGTGACCATCTAAGCTGCGATCGTACCTCAAAGAGCAATACCAATCCATAAGAGATGGAATTAACTAGGCTTCTCATAAATAGAAGTACTGGCGACCATCTGTGGTGCGGCCAATCTCAGAGAGGAAGAAACCACCCTCCTCTCCACTTTTCCATACAGATACCAGTCCCAAGACACCAAAGATGGTAGGGATTCATAGAAATCGATGATCCGTTCTGAGAGACCTTGTGACGTCTCAATGTCCATCTATCAAGGATAAATTCAGAATGCATCAAAGATCACAAGGCCCTAGAGAAACAGGCAAACATCAAGAAAGTATCAAGGCATAACTAAAAGGGAAGTGAATCAAAATATATTTCCCTGCCATACATAATACTGTTTGATATATACATCTGTGATGTACATGACAAAATGGCTAAGCTAGTCTGTGCAGGAAAATACAAAGCTATCTATAGATCTGTGTGTATGCAGACTATCAGATCTAACATAGCATCCCTCTCTGAAGACGGAGGTAACGCTGCAAGCTCCTGCCTAAGGGTATCTACACGAGCTAGCAGATTAGAGGCTAACTGCATGGTGGCATAATGCTCATCAATGTAGGCACTCATGTCGGTCAGACTGACAGTTATCTGGGATCTAATGGAAGTGCTATCTGCAATGGCCACATCCCTAGCAGATAAGGCGACATCCGCTCTCCAATCAATGCATCCCTGGCTGATCTAGCCTCATCCCTCTCCAATGGAGTGGTATTTATCTCATCAAGAGCTGTCAACATCGCGGCCCTAGCCTAATCTCTATCATAGGTCATTAGATGTAAGCTCTGCTCCAGATGTTGTGCCGAATACTAAGTAACAGTAGTACTCGGGGTGGGAGAATCCATCACAAATGTTGGCAGCCCAACAGTTAAATCATCAGTGGGAATGACAGCCTCCTCTATAGGCTCCTCATCATCAGAATCAAACCCCTGCACTATGGATACTGCCGCAGGCAATGCAGTCATTGTCTCCATCCATGTGGAATACTCTGCAGAACAACCTGGATGACTGACAGAAAATTCAGTCAACTCTCGCTGATCCCAATAGGCATACAACCTGGATCTGTCTTCCACTGACAAATGGTGTGATACGAAGCACTGACTCACTGCCCCCTCATACAGATGGAAATCCTAAAACTGGTCAAACTGACACATAACGGCCAAAGGGTGGTAAGTGATCATGCCCCTCAATCCAGCCAGAGGGAGATAATCTATTCCCGGAGCATGAGTAATGAAGCTGTAGGGTGAGCTGAGCCCTGAACACGACAATATATCAAATGGATCTCTAATCCCTGCCAGGAAAGCGGACCAAGATGCAGCATCTATACACTCCACAGGCCTAAAGGAATACGTCATGGTTATGTCATGGGTAAAACAAAATCCATGATGTCTAAATGTGCCAATCGGTCTCAAGTGTGACATAAACCACACGTCTGACACGGCCGAAGCTACATGTGAATACTCTGCACGGATAAGTGCAAAGAAGATGTAGTGACCTCAAGGTCTCTGCAATGATCATCGTAAATAATGGTATGACCCTCCTTGAGAGCTCTCACTCGCCATGGCGACGACGATATCTAGCTCATCTATATATATACCGCGGCATGTAGACGTATGACAATACGCATAGAAGCAGTACATCTACTCTGGCTGAACGCCAATGATCCTCTAGTGTGGTGAAATCCCCGGAATACTGTGCATAGCTGTAAAGCCCCCAAATCTGGGTACTTAAAACCCGAACTCGGTGCTTCACGATACCATTTCTATGAGCGGAATAATACTAATAATATAATTATTAAACTTAATTTACATAGTTATCAGAGTCTATTCCCAAGTATGCAACCTCTAATACATTCATTACATGATAATAATAATAATATATATCATCCTTATCATAATAAAGTAAACTGTTACATAACATATCATAAAAACTCAAACAGCAACCTTCTATTTTCCTTTATTCTTAGTCGAACCTTCTGCTTAACCACACTTAGCTGAAAACATTTAAATTTAGCAAGGATGAGCATTTGAGTGCCCAGCAAGTAATAGCAATTATATATATAAGCTGAAAGAATTTAAATCTTTTCTTTATACTACCCTTCTACAACAAATCAATAGTTGTGAAGTAATTCTGAACCAATAATAATATCATAACAACCCTCTCTCAACTTTTTGAAACTACGTACTGACTATAAATGGGGTTAAGGGGGCATACTATGAACATTGTTTTCATTTTCAAAAAGGTTAAACAGAACTTCATCTGTAAACCGTCATAACTTACGAGCACGAGGGTGTACATCCCATGGACCCTGTATTGATCAATACTACATAACAAGAACGATGTTATCGTTCACTCTGTCTTACCAGGCGCGTAAAAAGTTTTCCGTAAGTAAGGATGTTCATACTTGTCGTGGTTCTAAACCAAGGTTTTATCTTGTTCAACAATAATCTATAATTCAACATATATATATATATATATATATATATATATCAAAGGTGTATCAACATGTGATTAAATACAATGATTATCCAAGTGGGGACACTTGTATAACCATTTATAATTAAATTATATATATATATATATATATATATATATAATTACCATTACCATATACTAACACGTTGATAATCAATGGGCGATATAATATAAGGTTAATAATCTTTATAGTAATAATATAATTCTGAAACATTCTTACTCATGTCCATTGCATAAAGGAAATGCAAAGGTAGGATACTTACCTGATGCGTTGCTTACAATACGCAACTTAGTTTTATCTTTAATATCACGACCTATCATTAATCAGATAATTCGTTCGATTAGAATAATATATTATAACATATAGTCGCATAATCTTGCGATTTTCACATTATCGCATCAACAAATTATCGACATCATTATTATCGGTAAAATATCTATGTTTAGATCATTTTCTAAAGTATGTCGATTAAAAACAGAGCTCATCGAGTCCTTCTATAAATATATCCATAAATATCATATTATTTTAAAAGACTCAATAAACATTTATTACAATCCATCATAAATTTTCAAACACCTAATCATTATCAAATGATTTAAACATCAAACAATTCTATTATCATTAATATTTAATTAATATTAAACTATTAATGAAACCATTGCTAAAAATATTAAAGTTATTTATAATAACTTAGAATATTTTAAAAATATTAATATTACCCTTAAATGATTTTTAAAACATTTAAAATCAATTTTAAATAATTACCATTAATATTAAAGTATTAATGCACTATCTATCCAAATATTAAAAGTCATTAAGTATTACTTAAAATATCTTTAATTCATTTATATCCTTTTTAAATGATTTTTAAATCAATAAAACTATTTTTAAACTATTTATTTAATATAATTATTAAATAAATTTAATATCATTAATACTAAATTAATATCATTAATACTAAATTATTAAAGAAATTATCCTTTAAATATTAAAAGTTATATTTTATAACTCAAAATATCTTTAAACACTATATTTTCATTTAAAATGATTTTTATAATATTAAAATCATTTTTAAACTAAATTATTTAATATAATTATTAAATAACTATAATGTTAATAATTAATAAATTTCATCACAAAATATTAAAAGTCATTAAAAATAACTTAAAATATTTTCTTATAACATAATATAATTTTAAATGATTTTTCAAGTATTAAAATCATTTTTAAATAATTTATTTAATATAATTATTAAATAAATTAAATACCTTTAATATTCCAAAAACATTAAATATTTATGAAATATATCCAAAATAATTAAAATATAATTTTCAGACTTTAAAATAAATTTTAATAATTTATTATGTATTTTTAATAATTAAAAACTAATTTTCTATAATTATTTAATAAAAATATAATTTTTATAAATATTCTGTCGGTAAAGACCACCTATAGCGACAGAACCGTCGCTATAGGTGTTCTTCATGAACCCAGACATTCAAGTGCAGTGACCGAGTGACCATGTTTGACCAAGATTAAAATCGTGTGTGTTGTGTTTCTGGACTTGTTTTTGGTTAGATCTGGTAGAACTAATGTAAGAATACAAGATCCAACAACAATCATAGCCAAATCATACACCAAATGAGAGATCTAAGCCATCAAAGTGGCTGTCAGAGGCTGTTCTTCATTTCTGGGTTGCCCAGAAATGAAGAACAGTTCGAGCATGCATCTTTGGGCTTCTATAACTTGTGATCTATGTGTTGTTTTTGTGACTTAAAAGTTCCAGCTTGTAGAAAACATGTAATACTACAAATTCGATACAAAATATCATCATAATAACAACATATCAAGCACAAATGATCCGGTCAAACTCACCGCTAAATCGAGCTCAGATATGTTTTTGGAAATTCGTAAAATAGAAAAGGTGACCGAGGATGCTACTTTGACTGACCATTCCATTTGATCTATTGCTTGTTTAAAGGATATAAAGACATGAAGTTAAAGTTCATCTTACAGGCTATAACATAGTTACCGTAACATTATCATATCACATAACAACAGTCAGATCTATGCCTTCAAATATCTTGTCGAATCCTCAAAATGGATTTCTGTTACCCGAAATTGCCCGTATTAATGCTTAGGTCCAGATTATTTGATCGTTAATAATTTCTATTCTACACATCAAATGACCCAGATTCCTTTTGCAGATTAAAGACCACATACCAGACTACACATAACAACTTAAAAACAACAAAAATCATAACAGACCAAGGATTTGGGGCCTCTGACATTCATTGCCAGACACAAGAACAAATTTTTTTTTCCAGATTTTGAAGATCTTCAAATCTGAGCCTCTAGATGTTATAGATCTAACATCTAGCAACCCAGATCATCATTATACACTAGATCTAACATGTTTAACACAAAAAATAACATCTAACTACAGATCAATGGATTGATTCTTGAGTAGGGTTTTTATACCTTTCTTGGTTTGATCCTGCCTCTAGCTTCTGTTTTTGTTTAGGGTGTTAGTGGGGCTAGTTTTAGGAACTAAAATGCTTATAAAATTCGTATGTTAGAGAGATAGAGGGACTTGGTTGAGTGTTGTATGAAATTGAGCATGAATGAGGCTTTCTCTCTCTCCAAATTTATTTATAGAGGTCTAGCAATTGTGTTACTCACTATTATCCTCCACCTTCTTTGTTGTCCCTTGGATAAAATCCCTTATCTTGTTCTTAACCATGCTTAGTGAGATTTCCCACCAATGAGGTGTTGACAACATTGTACCTTTTGTAAAAAGTAAGCTCATTAACTACTTAAGGAAATTTGATTAGCATTACATGTTGCCTTAAAAGGCAATTTCTGGCCAGCCATGTTTATACTCTCTAATTCTTTATTTAGCTTTTATTTTAATGCATAAATTAGATAAATTAAAGGTCTAAAATACCCTTAACTATGAGGACTAAGCTTGGGCTTGAATTGATTTCTTTTTGGGCTTCTCCCATAATTGTTTTGGGCTATGAAGAAATCATAGTCTGACAATTTTAATATGTATTGCCTAAATTGTTTATTTAGGGTTTAAAAATAAAATATAAATAGTTTATAAAATTTATAATTAGGGTTTTCTTAATTTGATTAGGGTTTTAATCATTCATGAACATTAGGGTTTATTACATAGTAATTATAATTATCCTTGCTAATTTAGCAATTAGGGTTTATAACTTTGGTAATTAGGGTTACCAAATCACAATTAGGGTTTATACTTAATTATTAGGATTTTCAGAAATTAATATATCTAAATGCTAATTAGGGTTAATCATAAATTATATAACACAATTATATATTAGACTTAAACTCACAATTGAGCTCCAAATTAGAGTTTGACATAATACACCATGACTAACCAATTATTGGCAGTCCACATACATACTGTATATAATTATAGCACTGATAAATCAAAATATAATTAATATTATATTATTATTCTCATTCCTTGATCAAAATCTAAAATTAGGGTTTGGATTCCATATCAGAATTATCTATCATACTTAACATTATTAATTAAGTTAAAATAATTAACTTAATAATCATGTATAAATTTCATAAAATAAAATAATTATTATAAGAATATAATTTATAATGATCAATAATTCTAAAATAAAATTATTTAAAATCATTCATGTAATAAATATATCACATAAATACATACACATTATCTTGGCACTTATTCCCCATATTTTAAAAAAAAATTATACGCAAAATTTCTAATTTGTTTGTATAGAAAATATCGGGTTGTTACATTCACCCTCCCTTATAAAGATTCCATCCCCAGAATCATCGCTTTAAAACCTACACATACAAGTGTACGTAACATATACAATCAGTGCAAGTAGATCTTGATCATAAATGATTGCACTGATCTTTAACCTATTCACGTAAAGCTTGTCTATCTGATTAAACGAAAATTTGATTTCTAAAAGAACTCAAATTCCTTCTCCAAAATTTCTTTATAAAATAATTTATTATATATATAAGAAAATCGTATATAAGAACATAATATTTGATTAGAATAATACCTGGAGTTGCATCCTTCGCTGCTATCGTATCTTGAACTATCATACTGAAGACTCCTGTGGTTGGTTTTATTATTTCGTTTGTTGAAGTTCGTCCCGTTGTTGCCAATGTCCTGCTGTCTTTTCCCTTATCGCATTTCTTGCCTCCCTTATCCTTCTTGGACAGTCTTTCTCCTTATGCCCCAATAATTCATAAATAAAACATCCACTATACATTCTCAAATTGGGGCAGTTGGGAAAGATATGTCCCTTCTGCCCACACTTATAACACACAATCTTTCCTTTTATCTCCTTTCCTTTTATCGAATAGGTGGCAAAAGCTGTCTTTTGACCCTCCGTTATCCTAGCTATCACAAACGCTTCTATCGAGTCAGTTGATCTTCTAAATTCTGGCGATCCGATTATCTTGAAGTCTTTGATGTTCGTTAATCGATTTTTTATCTCATTTCCCCACGGCTGGTATTCTGTTCTGCATATCTTAATCGTCCATATTCGCTAAATTCTGTATCGGGTCTGGTTGTCTTCCAACTTTATCGACAGGTTCTTCTGTCCATTGATTTCGCTTTCGTCTTGGCGGCATTATCATAAACTATTCCTTATTAACTTACATTCTAAGCCTTATCAAATATGTTTAACATATCACGCAAAATTTTCTATTCTAACATTCATGTACTCAAAATATTAGATTTTTAAAACTTTGGTTTATCGTATTAACCAATATTCAGATAAATAATTACTATCTTCATACCAACTTATTTCATTAATCCATCATAGATTCATATTCATAACACTTGAAATTCTATAACATATACTGCTTTTAACATTCGTCATCCCTTTTGTGACTTAAAAGTCGGGATTTACAGCCTTTACTAGTGCTAAAACTTGGGATCATTACATTACACAGACATATAATACATCATTACCTCTAGCATACTTCTATAAATGACACAACCTATCCCCTAATATCACAAAAGATGGGGGCATCCATCAACATACTACCCCTCTAATATAAATCAAAAGTTTGGGGTTTATAACTATCTTACCTCTTACACAAAAGACTAAGGTTACAACAACAAATTATACATCCCATAATAAAATACTACATCTACTAACTTCTAACACCTAGACTTAATCTATCCCTTCGCCCTCCACAGCGCTCTGGTATTCTCTTTGAGTAATGTTCACCACTATATCTCTGCTTATGGTCTGCCGAGTCTGTTACTGCTCCACCGAGTAGTGGTTTACCCCATCAATCAATCTCTCCATGGCCGTGCGCACAACATAGCCCATCCGGTTCATCTTCCTCTTCTTACATCTCACCTCGTCCTCCAAATCATTAGCCCTATCATTGGCTTATCCCCATTTTCCCTCAAAATGGATCCTATACATCACCTCCATCTCTAACTGTGTTCGGAGTGCTTCCTTCTCTGCCCTCTCGCTCATCACTCTCTGCTCCATTTCTTCCAACTTCCCTGCCAGCTCTGCATTCCTAGCCACCGCCTTATGAAACAAAGCTCCCATCTGAATCCCTGGCTCCTTACGGTGATCAATTTCCACCTCCAACTCTTGCATCACTAACTTTCTCTGGTGGTCTTCTTCCCTTAACTTCTAGAACTCAGACTCCCTCTCTCTAGCCTTAGCCTCTAACTCCTCCACTCTACTTCCCAACTCTAGGATCTGCTCCTCATACTCTCCCAACATCCGTTCCTCAAAAGTAGTCTTGTCGGAATCATCCCTAGGCTCATCCCCCATAGGCTCCTCCTCTATGGGCTCCTCCTCCGGATTAGATTCCTCGGGTAGGGGCTCCATCTCCTCCTCCTCGTCATCATCATTGATAGGGGCCAATGCTGTTATGGGCTCCGTTATCAATGGTGTCTCAAATACCACGTGTATGCCACATGTTTCCTCTTCTACTACTCGGCTAGGTCCTCCCATGTCAGTCATCCTACAATCACCAACATAAGACAAAATAACAACAACTCCATTAGAATGTTAAATAACATAAGTTCATTGTATAGAATGAAGTTATATTCTATAACAAACTAAGTCACTCTCTATGAAAACTCTATATGAGTTGCATCCCTCTCTATCTTCTATCTTCTAAGTTCTCCTAAAACTATAATCTAAGAACTTTCTCCCCTAAGGTTATAGCCTAAAGCTCGTCTATCCTATACCTTTCAAGGTTTCCAACCAACCACCTTAAAGCTCATCTTGATACCAACCCCTAGAAGCCCCCAAATCCGCATACTTGAAACCCAAACTCCCCCAAACTCTCGTAAACCTTCACGATACAATTTCTATGAGTGGAATAATACTAATAATATAATTATTAAACTTAATTTATATAGTTATCAGAGTCTATTCCCAAGTACGCAACCTCTAAAACATTTATTACATGATAATAATAATATATATCATCCTTATCATAATAAAGCAAACTGTTACATAACATATCATAAAAACTCAAACAGCAACCTTCTATTTTCCTTTATTCTTAGCCGAACCTTCTGTTTGACCACACTTGGCTGAAAACATTTAAATTAAGCAAGGATGAGCATTTGAGTGCCCCCAGCAAGTAATAGCATTTATATATATTAGCTGAAAGAATTTAAATGTTTTCTTTATGCTACCCTTCTACAACAAATCAATAGTTGTGAAGTAATTCTGAACCAATAATAATATCATAACAACCCTCTCTCAAGTTTTTGAAACTACGTACTGACTATAAATAGGGTTAAGGGGGCATACTATGAACATTGTTTTCATTTTCAAAAAGGTTAAACAGAACTTCATTTGTAAACCGTCATAACTTACGGGCACGAGGGTGTACATCCCATGAACCCTGTATTGATCAATACTACATAACAACAATGATGTTATCGTTCACTCTGTCCGCCTTAGGCGCATAAAAAGTTTTCCCGTGTAAGGGATGTTCATACTTGTCAGGGTTCCAAACCAAGGTTTTATCTTGTTTAACAATAATCTATAATTCAACATATATATATTGTAATCAATCTTATTTATTTATTAATAAAAGAATTATTTATTAAAGGCATTTATTATCTACATGGTGTCGTTTTTAATAATATGTGATAAACCCATAGTTTTAAGCAACGCTTTTAGAATAATGATGATGATCATTCTAATGAGATCTAAATTCTTAGAAAGCTTAGAACTAAAATAGTTCCCAATCATTGGATTACTAAATTGGGGATTAGTGAATCCGGATAGATTGGTACATACGTTGTTTGCTCATTGGATGAGGATGATTGATCTCATGATCATTTATGTGGAGACACTAAAGCAAGTATGTAGGTGCTTATTAGAGAATAAGTTCACTGAACGTGACTCGCTAAGGAATACCTAATGGAGTTTTACTTACCGTCGTCAATAGGAATTCTCAGTAGTGATAGTAAGTACAAATGATCCTTAGACTTGAGATCATCATAGTATCTTATATATAATGAATTACACTTTGACTTATTCCTTAAGACTCTTAGAGTATATCAAAGGGTATGCTTGGGTGTAATAAGTTATATATGAAGATAATGAATGATCAATAAAGAATCTACCACTTCTAGTAAAAGGAGAAATGTCCTATGTGATTCGATAAATGACAACCCAGGAATCCTTGGCCAAGGTGGAATGAAATTAGAATGTAGTTTCTAATTTGCATTCTTGGGAGTTGTTCATTTAGGAATCGAAATATATATAATTAAATAAAATAAGACTTGACAGTAATTCCTTGTCTTATATTTAATTGGGACATAGTATGGTGGAAGGATTGAATTGTACGGTAACTATTTACTCAAAGGTTCTTTTATGATTAATGTTGAAATCTATATTATCTGGAAAGTCGTTGATCGCTAGGAGAGCTTATCCCTATTGTAGAATAAATATTATTTATTTAAATAAATTATTTATTTAATTTATTTATTTAAATGAGATTAGAATTGTTTCTAATTGATTTATTCACAACCGATTTAATATGGAGAACCTAAAGGGTCACACCATAAAAAGGAAGAATAATTATTTAAGAAGTTAATGGCATAATTGTAATAATATATTAAGTATATTTAATTTAATCTATGGTGATAGAATAAATTAAATAGCTTAATATTTATTATTTAATATTTTAGAAATATTAAATATAAATTAATAAGAGGAGTCTTATTAATATTATTATAATTATTATTATTTTAATTTCTAAAAGGTTTAGGAATTAATTTAATATTAGTACTCCCATTTATTCCTAATTGGATTAGGAAAGAAAATTAGTTAAAGGAGTTTAACTAATTATCCCTAATAGGATTAGGGAGCCCATTTAATTAAAAGAGTTTAATTAAATAAATAATACCTTATTTTAATTAAAATAGGGTTATATAATATCTTTATAAGAGGAGTCTTATATCAGATATGAAATATACGTAATTCCTAGATTGGGAGAGTACACCCCTTTTCTTATTCAGATAGGAAAAACTAGGGTTTGAGCCAAATCCCTTCTTCTTGAAAAATTCCTCTTCCTTGGTGGATCACCTATAGAGGCCACACACTTGGGTGGCTTGCATTGATCAAAGGAAGGAATCTACCCTAGATTCAGGAGATCGCGAGAAGTAGGAGGTGAACTCGTACCTGAGGAAGCTCGTTTCTACAAGGGTATGATTTCATAATTTCTTATTCTTCGTTTAATTAATAATATGCATAAAGGATGATCCGGGTAATTGGTTTGTGAAAAATTTTAAAATCTGATTTTATCTCGCTTCCGCTATTTTTGCAATTTAGATTGCTACTTTGATTTTCACGAAAACCTAACAGTGGTATCATGAGCCAAACTTTATGCG
Source organism: Panax quinquefolius (assembly GCA_020205615.1). NCBI lineage: Eukaryota > Viridiplantae > Streptophyta > Magnoliopsida > Apiales > Araliaceae > Panax > Panax quinquefolius. The sequence goes on along the minus strand of CM035153.1, from coordinate 73,504,334 downwards.
AATTATTAATTATTTAGATTCTAAATATGTATGGGTATGAATTTAGAATTATTTATTGGGCATAATTTGTTGTATAAAATTATTATTATAAAAAAAAAAAAAAACTGCCGAAAACATTTTTTTTCGAATCCGTGCATATCCGGCGTGATTTTTTTTTCCACAAGGGTTGAGTCCTGATTAAGGGCGGTTGGCATGATTGCCGAAAAGAAAAAAAAACAACTTGCATCTTTGGATTTAAAAAGGCCTAATGTACCACGGGGGGCCCCTAAAATTTTTTTTGTCAAGTATTGATTCCTTCACAAAGAAAGAATGGTTGTCATGTGTTACTTGCTTGTCCACGTGGTACATTTATAAAAAAAAAGGACCTTGGACTTGTATTATATATATATATATATAATTATATATATATATATATATATTAATCTTAATAATTTTATAATTAAAATAAAAGAGTTTATTTTAATCTTGAAATTGGATTTCATGCAACATAAAATTGCCCATTAAATGATACTCATATATATATGGAATGATTTAATTTATTGATACATATGATGATATGTATGATAATAAATGGGATTGATTATGGACAATTTGACCAATATGATTGGATTTATTTTAGTTGGATGTTTGAATGAATGGGTTTTATTAAATGGGGTCTGCGTACCTCGTCTTTTCTGGTTTTCTTCTTGATGTAAATTCTATCTCTCTCCTATGTACTTCCCCTTGACTGCTGATCAAGGTTTCTATTTAAATTAAATAGTTTAATGTAATAGGATTAGTTAGAATTTTTTAGAAGAACCGAAGACCAAGATCAAGGAGCGCTTGAAGACCCGTTTGTAATGGAGCCCGGGTTTAAATGTAATAGTTATATTTAAATGTTTATTCTATGCACCCTAGGGTTTGACCTTTTGGTTCACTTGGTGGCTCTAGTGAACCAAACTAGAATAAAAGTCCATAATCAATCCGGGTAGAATATAGTATTCTATATGTGCATGCTAGTATTATATATATTATATATTATGCAAACATGCTTAGCATGTTTAATAATATGACGCGTATTTTATATATATATTTTGCATGCGCTATTAAACAAGATGAGACAAATAATAACAAATCCCTCAAAGTTTTTTATTAAGTCTTAAGCGTTCAAAGATATTTAGAATATCGAACGTCGCCTTCTAGCATGATAAAATTAATAGAGTATTAAATATTTAATATGAGTTTGTTGTGTCACCACAAGGCAAGTATTAAGTATTTAAGATGTTAATTATCATTTGATGCTTATAAAGAAAATTGAACAATATTGTTTTGTTGTGTCACCACAAGGCGATATTTTTCTTTTTGAATATATGGAAGTGCTAGGTTGGACTTAACTTAGATAATTTTGATTCGGATGTGCCACCACTTGATCAAAATAATCCAAGAGGCAAAACATAAGGAGTTACATGTTGATGTAATTGACAAGGAGTTGTCTACCTATTTATTTATATATAGTTTGTTGTGTCACCACAAGGCTATATATATTTGAAATGGGATCCTTATTCTCACTAGCAAAAACTTTAATTAGATTTTCTTTTAACTATATAAATGAGGGTAATATAGTTTGAAGAAAATAGTGGGAGATACCAATATAAAATAAGACCTAATTTATTTTGGTAATTAATTAAATGAATGTTTGCTAAAATATTGTCTTTTTACATGCAATTTTGAAAATGTCACATTCACTAATTTCAACTGCGAAGCATACTTGATGCTAACAAACCGGCCAGGATCGAACTACACAATTTGGTTGAGGAATCTGAGAATTGTTCTCACTCTTTGAAAAGATTTCTTATGTCCTAAATTCGCCAGTGCTCGCAAAAGTTGCGAGAGGCGACCTCTGAGGAAGAGATTGCTACTTTTAAGCAGGTTCTTGCAAGATGATGCATCTGTGGCTCGATGCATCATGCTCGCATCCACGAGTAACGAGCTTCAGTACGTCGGCATGAAAACATGGATGCTCCTACTATGCTTTCTTGCACCTTGAGAGTTGTATGGTGAGCAAAGTAGAATTGCTAGATATGAAATATCTAAGGAGCTCTTCCGATCTCGGATGACCGAGGGCACTACTGGTTGAGACTCATGTCCTAAAGATGATCAATCTGATTGAACGTCTTGGGCGACTTGGGTTCGTCGTGGATGGGGAGTTGAGTCAAGATTTAGTCTTGCGTCACTCCCGGACACCTTCTCACAATTTGTTATGAATTTTCACATGAATAAGTTGGATGTCGACTTGCTCGAATTACTTAACATGTTGAAAATCTGCTGAAGGTCACTTCCCATCCAAGAAGAACCATGTCTTCTTGGTGGATGATTCTTCCAAGAAAAGGAAGAGGCCCAAGGTATTTTCTCGAAAAGAAGAAATCCAAGAAGGCTAAGGAAAGGCGAAAGTGAAGGATCAAAGAAACTGATCCAATTTAGCAAAGGAATTTGCTTCCATTGCAATAAGCCGGGTCACTGGAAGAGGAACTGCAAGGATTATCTCGCAGAACAAAAGCAGAAGAAGCTTGGAGAAGCTTCGAATCCTAATCAAGGTTTGTTTATGATTGAAATTAATTTTTCTCGAAAGTCAATCTTCTACTTGGGTATTGGATACCTGGATGTGGTTTTCACATATGTAATAATATGCGGGGTAGTCGAAGTAGAAAAGTCGAAAGCGAAGGATGAGGTCGTCCTACGAGTGGGAAATGGAGCAAAGGTTCTTTGCATTAGTATGAGAGACTTATTGTTTAAGCACCGCCTACTGCAAGTTCATTAATTTAAATAATTGTTATTTTGTTCCAAATATCATTAGAAACATTATTTCTATCTCTCGTATTGGATATGGATGGTTTTAATATTATAATAAAGAACAACGGTTGTTCCATTTATAATGATAATGTTTTATATGGTGTTGGTAATTTGCGAAATGGACTTTATATACTTGACTTGCATGAAAATATATTTCAAATTGAACAAACTAATAAAAGGAAAAGAGATGATGTTAATTATACCTTCATGTGGCAATCAGTAGACTCGGTCGTATTAATGAAACAAGATTATCCAAGTTGCATAAAGATGGGCTCCTGAGAGCTATCTCGATTATGAATCATATCCAACCCGTGAATCTTGTCTCATGGGTAAAATGACTAAATCTCCTTTTAGTGGAAAAGGAGAAAGAGTTACTGAGTTGTTAGGGTTGATACACACGGTATGTATGTGGACCCATGACAACGACCACACGAGGAGGGTATTCTTATTTTATTACATTCAACGACGACCACTCAAGATTTGGATATGTGTATTTAATGAAATACAAATCAAATCATTTGAAAAGTTCAAAGAGTTCGAAGTGAAGTTGAGAAGCAAACTGTAAGAGTATTAAGATTCTTCGATCCGATCGAGGAGGAGAATACTTAAGTGGTGAGTTTCTCAATTGTCTCAAAGAAAATGGTATAATCTCACAATGGACTCCACCAGGAAGCCACAGATGAATGGTGTATCTGAAAGGAGAAATCGAACATTGTTGGACATGGTTCGATCTATGATGAGTTTTACCGACCTTCCGGTTTCCTTACGGGGATATGCCCTAGAATCAATTTTGCATACCTACTTAACAAGGTACCTACAAAATCCGTCCCCAAGACCCCATATGAAGTATGGATAGGGAGGAAACCAAATCTTAAGCATGTTAAGACTTGGGGTTGTCCAAAAGTTATGTCAAAAAGTTTGAAAACGATAAGTCATTGACTAGATCCGACAAATATAGATTTGTGGGATACCCTAAATGTGAGACCCCAGATTTTATCAATAAAGATTTAAATTTAGTCGAAATAATTTTTAATATTATAGTGTGAATTTGAGATAATATTATAGTTGTGGGTAGTATTTATAAATTTTGCAAAGTATGCAAATGGTTATATTATATTCGATTGGTCTGGGAATATTCGGTTTAGGCAGAAATATTCGTATAACGGCTCAATCATTGGTGGACCCTATATAATGTAATTATTGTTTGATTGAGAAAACGACAAAAATATTTTATTGAAATAACGGCGGAAGTTTTACCGTGGTTCTTGTTGAACTACTCTCATTAGTAAAAGTACAAAGAATACGTGTGGTTGCATAAGTAGCACACCTGATTATTGATTATTATTGCTTATGTGAGAAGTCACTCGGTTTGATTCCATTATTGTTTATTAATAATATGAATTATTATAATGATAATGACGCGTTTTGTTTTATTCAGTATTATTAACGTAATAAAATGAAACATCTTTTATATAAAATAGAATACTTTATTAAAGTTATTCTATAAATAGAATATATTATATTTTATTATGCATAGTGTTGCATAGTGTTTTGCATAGTGTTTTGCATAGTATTGCATAGTGTTTGCATAGTAAAATATTTTATATAAATAGAATATATTATATTTTATTTAAGAGATTTTTCTTTAAATATGGATGAGTCGATTAAAGTAAATCAATCTGACCGTTCATGGATTAGTTACTATGCATTCCATTTTCCTATAAATAGAAGCTCATTCCTTTATTATTTTCTTTTAATTCATTGAAACTCAAGAGAGAGAATTATAGAGAGAAGCTATAGAGAGAAAGTTATAGAAAGAAGAAGAGTATTCTGCTACTTCACTACTTCTATATTCAGTTCTTTTTACGGTAAGGGGTGTTATTCTTTCTTCTTAAAGAGAACTTACATTATTCCATTCATTATTATTCATTGAATAACTTTTGTAAAAGTGGCATACCCTATACATAACCTTTGTATACGCCAGACCTATACTTGGTGAAATCCTTATGTTATTCCATTGCTTATTATTACATTGGAATAACTTTTGTATACGCTGATTTACTCTATACTTGGTGACATTCTTCTATTATTACATTTGGAACATCCTATCTGTGTGTTTTACACCGGATCCGGTTCCGCTTTTATTATTCTCATTGGAACATCCGGTGCATGTGTTTTACACCGACTGGTTCCGCCTTTATCATTCTGTTGGAATATCCTCCCGCTGTGAATTTCACCCGACTGTTCCGTTATTATTATTCTCGTTGAATAACTTTTACATCTGCGCGAAATACCGCATGCATGGTGATTTCTTTTTCTTTGTTATTCCATTCTTTATTATACCCGGTTGGTTAAAACTTTGACTTCTATACTCCATGAAATTAGTAAAATATCCTTGATATTTGCGTTTTATCCATATCTTTTCATGGAAATATTCTTCCGATCATTATTGAATTTTACTCTACTGAAACAAAGATCATGTTGACAATTTGGGCGTTAATAATTCATGGATTAAATAATTCTTGAACTTGTTTTATTGAATTACTATGTCATTGTCATCATCCTCATGTTATATTATGTTATCTTTGGCTTACGTGCATAGATGAACTTAGTATGATTATGACCGAGGATCATTCTAAGATAATCATGACTTGATATAAATGATGTGACAAAAGTCCTCGATTGGCTGTAATGCGATGATGGATAGTTTTTGGTATGATTATGACCGGGGTGATTCGGTATAGTCATGACCATTGATAATAATTTGATGAAAATCCTTGACCAGTGTGGTACGGGGATGATTAGATGTGGTGGTTTATTATTAAAATTTGAGTCTCGGCGATAAAAATTGATGAAAACCTTTTAAAACCTAAAAGATAGTAGACTTTATTCTCTACTTGACTCTTTTAATGGATTGCTTATTCCACTGCAGATTAAACCGGTTGTCTATCAGATTTATCGGTTTAACATCTGTTGAAGGCTAATGATAATTTATTCGCATTATCTTAGTCATAATATTTCTTCTTGGGCTAGTTGAGCTCACCCTTTCTTTCACCGTTTCTCTTGAGAAATGAGAACATAGTCGGGACGAGTCGGGAACGCAAGTAATGGTCCGAGGATAGCATTAGTAGTCCTCACTATTACGTGAAATAGTGTGATAATAGTTGTAATGAGGACTCCTTTTGAGTTTGTATAATATCTAGTAGACAATATTTGTATTCAAACTCACGGTTTATATAAGTATTGTACCACGACGCTTAGGTTAGTAAGTTGTATTTGAATTTATGTACCATGTAAGTGGCGACCCAAGATGGGTGACGTATACCTAATTTTGGGGCGTCACGGTTGGTATCGAGCTTAGGATATGATCCCCGGCTAAGATGTGAGATAAGAACTAGGAGGGAGAGACGGAAATTCCTTCGCTAGTATGAGCTACCTAAGTTTATTTGGTATTTAATTGGTCGGTCGAGTATAGGGATAATATTTGATATATTAATTAACCCTTGTGTTGTGGCGGTGTTTGAAATGGCAAATGAAAATATTCACAATGGAGTGAATGTGGCCAGTTGTGACACCTTTAATCACTAATCGTGTTAATGCAAAGGTCGACGAGGAACAAATTAGAGATATCCACGTAGTAAATGAAGAACTAATTGTTGCACCCTTGAGCTAGTTGCGAGTAGCGGTGAAAGTGAGGAAGAAGAGGAAGAAGAGGAAGAAGAGAGGAACCCGAGGAGAATTGGTTAGAAGAAATTTATGATCAAAACTTAGAATTACAAAATCGTGTTCGTGAGCTAGAAGAACGAAGTTGAAGAATGGCAAACGGTTGTGGAACAAAGGATACAACAATTCAAAATTGGGTTTACCCGATATGTGATGCTCGAACAAAATCACGCTTTGGCGGGGTGTAAGATATTAAAGTTGGAATCGAGAATTTAAAAATCAAAGATCAAATTGAAAGAAGAAACAATCGAACGAAGGAGAATAGACGATGCATGGGTAAAAGGCGCACTAAACGTTGATAGTGTAGAAAAAAAGGCGTCTGATCCAATAAAGCCAAAATAGATGAAATGGAGTTTGCTTTTTGGACAAAGAATTGGGAGAATTTAACATCGAATTGAATTACCACATGCATAGCGGTCAACCCGAATTCGATATGGATCGGAGAATAATGATTCAAATCATGGATCGTGAATGTGAAGAAGCACTTAAGGGTGGAATGTACCTATAGTAAAGTCAAACTTCGGTAATTTAAGCGAGAGCGTTTGTTTCGAGAAACCGAACGGTTATTACGGGTAAATTAATTATTGCGAAGTCTATACTTTATTCAATACAAGTTCTACCCACTCTTTTATTCTACCTAGTTGTGTTCAATGTTTAAATTTGACTCCGAAAAAAAATTAGACTTTGATTTATCTATTGAAACTTCGTTGGGAGAAACCTTCGTTACCTCCACATTTTATTAATCTTGTTGTTTCAAATAAACACTTTCACGATCTTATATCTTTAAAAATTCTTGCCTTTGAGGTAATTTTTGAAAACGATTGATTAACTACTTATTATTCTTTTTGTAAGGTTGTTAGCTTTCATATTCCTAACCAACTTGTTATACGAATTCAAAGTAACCAAACCCTAAAGTTAATCACTGTTATATCAAGCCATAAGTAAAGAGCCCCGATCCTTTCGTTGTTGACTTCCTTGTGTGGAATGCACCGAAGTCGGACTTTCTGTAGGCGACATCGTGAATGAAGATGGCAAGTTTATAGGTATCATTGTGAGGGCTATCTAGGTTAAGGGATAGAAGTCACAGTTGGTATCAATGTAACGTACTATCCAAGTCTTGGATAAGAGTAGCAGTTTTGAATGATATTTCTATCATTAATAAATTTCTTGACGTATTCTTGAAGATTTCCTAGCCTACCCTAGAGCGTGAAATCGAATTTTGTATTGACCCCAAAGACAAAAACCCATTTCTTAAACCCTCAAATATTTCTTCAATTAAAATGAATGTTTTCGTGGTTTATGATGAAAGTCATAATAAAAGCATTGGAATAATGAAAATCATGGGTATATGAAGTATTAGTAAGTTTTATGATGAGTTATGTTGGTTAGTATGTGAAAACATGAAAGTTTCTTAGAAATCACAAAGAGTTGAAAATCGATTTTTGGTGAAAAACGTAACATGAAATTCAATTGACTATATCTCTTATTATATTTTAAATTTTTGAATGTGGTCAAGTCCTAGAGTTAGATCTATGAGTTACCTAACTAATCCAAGTGGAATTACTAGAAAAGGTGTTGTAGATTTTTGTGGGGACTGATTTTAGCAAAGGAGGCCAAAGCTGTAAATTTTGAAAATGCTACTGCCCAGAAACTTTAAGGGACTGTTTCGGCCACTTAAATTATGAGAAAAATTCTGGCCTTTTGGGACATGAAGGTATATGGTATAAAGTATCTCCTGTCCAAAAATGAGCTCATTCTCGACTTAAAATGAGCAAGTTATGACTATTTCAATATTTAGGTTTTTTCAAAAAAAAACGCTATAACCTGAGTTCTATAACTCAGATGACCATGAAATTTAAACTAGAAGCTCACGTTAACATGTGTAAGATCCTGCCAAGATTTGGGAATTTTGGAGTTAAACTTGAGGTAGCTAATTTCTTAAGGAATTAATTAGAAATTGATTTTTGAAAAATAGTAAATGAATTTTAAAATTCCGAAAAATATATTTTCATCATGGGACTATATTATACTAAATCCCAGAAAAGAAATATTTTTGGGACTGATTTGGTATTTTTCATGAAAATAGTTTAATTCTGAACATATGAGTTAAATATGTTATGTGAAGTAACAAAGTTGAAAATAGGATTTTATGGCTAGAGAATCTTATATAGAGTATATGCATATTTTTTTGAGAGATTTGATAATTGGTGATGATATCTTATGAGTATGACATTTTGAATGATTAAATGCATTATATGGTAAAAGCGTAAACAATTAAGATAAATTGTTTATAAATTTAAGAAGTGATTAAAATATTATTATAATATTAATGATATTAGATTATGAGATTATTAAGTGATTGAAAACATGGGGATATTCTTGAATCCTGGATAAATTATATTATAAATGTTTAATATTTATCCTTTATCTCATTTGATTGATTCATTATATCATTATCCTCATGCTTATATTATGTTGAAAGTCATCTGTGGCACATAGTGCGTAGATGGACTTGGTATGATTATGACCGAGGATTGTTCGGTATAATCATAACTCAGTAATTGAAAACACAATTATCTTTGGTAGTAGTGCATGGATAATTTGTGGTCGTGATATTAATGAATACACAATTATCTTTGGTAGTAGTGCATGGATAATTTGTGATCGTGATACTAATGAATACACAATTATCTTTGGTAGTAGTGCATGGATAATTTGTGGTCGTGATACTAATGAATACACAATTATCTTTGGTAGTAGTGCATGGATAATTTGTGGTCGTGATACTAATGAATACACGATTATCTTTGGTAGTAGTGCATGGATAATTTGTGGTCGTGATACTAATGAATACACAATTATCTTTGGTAGTAGTGCTTGGATAATTTATTAGGTCGTGATACTAATGAATACACAATTATCTTTGGTAGTAGTGCATGGATAATTTGTGGTCGTGATACTAATGAATATCCTTGGCACGTAGTGCGGGGATGATTCGATGATATGGATTAATTATTGAAATTTGAGTCTCAAAGAATGAAATATTAATTCATGGATGTGGTAAAAGTCATCTTTAGTAGTAGTGCATTGATAGACTTGGTAAGATTATGACCACGGATTATTCGGTATAATCATGACCGTAGTAATTGAAAACACGAATATCCTTAGCCAAGTGAGTGCATGGATAATTCATGGTTGTGATACTATTAAGTTTGAGTCTCGGTATTATTGGTTTCTGATTATATATCTTTGGCACATAGTGCAAAGATGAATTGTTAATGAATATCTTTGGTAGGATTGCAAAGATGAATTTAATGTTTTCAACGATAAAGGTATTCAAGGTATCCTCACCTCTTTATCATACCAGGTACGTACCCTAATTTCGAGGGCGAAATTCCATAAGGAGGGGAGATTGTGAGACCCCAGATTTTATCAATAAAGATTTAAATTTAGTCGAAATAATTTTTAATATTATAGTGTGAATTTGAGATAATATTATAGTTGTGGGTAGTATTTATAAATTTTGCAAAGTATGCAAGTGGTTATATTATATTCGATTGGTCAGGGAATATTCGGTTTAGCGGGGAATATTTGTACAACTACTCAATCATTGGTGGACCTCACAATGTAATTATTGTCGATTGAGAAAACGACAAAAATATTTTATTGAAATAACGGCGGAAGTTTTACCGTGGTTACTGTTGAACTACTCGGTAGTAAAAGTACAGTAATACGTGTGGTTGCATAGTAACACACGGTATTGATTATTGATGCTTATGTGAGAAGTCACTCAGTTTGATTCCATTATTGTCGATTAATAATATGAATTATTATAGCGATAATGACGTTTTGTTTTATTCGTATTATTAACGTAATAAAACAGAAACATCTTTTTATATAAAATAGAATACTTTATTAAAGTTATTCTATAAATAGAATATATTATATTTTATTATGCATAGTGTTGCATAGTGTTTTGCATAGTGTTTTGCATAGTATTGCATAGTGTTTGCATAGTAAAATATTTTTATATAAATAGAATATATTATATTTTATTTAAAAGATTTTTCTTTAAATATGGACCGTCAGATTAAAGTAAATCAATCTGGACCGTTCATGGATTAGTTACTATGCATTCCATTTTCCTATAAATAGAAGCTCATTCCTTCATTATTTTCTTACAAATTCATTGAAACTCTAGAGAGAGAATTATAGAGAGAAGCTATAGAGAGAAAGTTATAGAAAGAAGAAGAGTATTCTGCTACTTCACTACTTCTATATTCAGTTCTTTTACGGTAAGGGGTGTTATTCTTTCTTCTTGAAGAGAACTTCTGTTATTCCATTCATTATTATTACATTGGAATAACTTTTGTAAAAGTGGCATACCCTATACATAACCTTTGTATCTGTGCCATACCCTATACTTGGTGAAATCCTTATGTTATTCCATTGCTTATTATTCATTGGAATAACTTTGTATCTGCCGATTTACCCTATACTTGGTGACATTCTTCTATTATTACATTGGAACATCCTATCATGTGTTTTTTACCGGATCTGGTTCCGCTTTTATTATTACTCGTTGGAACATCCTCATGCATGTTTTTTACACCGACTGGTTCCGCTCTTTATCATTCTGTTGGAACATCCCGTGTGTGTGAATTTCACGACTTCGTTCCGTTATTATTATTCTGTTGGAATAACTTTGTCTATCACAAAATACCGCATGCATGGTGATTTCTTTTGTTATTCCATTCTTTATTATACCCATTGGTTAAAACTTTGACTTCTATACTCCATGAAATTAGTAGAATATCCTTGATATTTGCGTTTCATCCAAATATCTTTTCATGGAAATATTCTTCCGATCATTATTGAATTTTACTCTACAAAAAGCAATATCATGTTGACAATTTGGACGTTAATAATTCATGGATTAAATAATTCTTGAACTTGTTTTATTGAATTACTATGTCATTGTCATCATCCTCATGTTATATTATGTTATCTTTGGCTTACGTGCATAGATGAACTTAGTATGATTATGACCGAGGATCATTCGGTATAATCATGACTTGATATAAATGATGTGACAAAAGTCCTCGGTGGCTGTAATGCACGGTGATGGATAGTTTTTGGTATGATTATGACCGAGGGTGATTCGGTATAGTCATGACCATTGATAATTTGATGAAAATCCTTGGCCGTGAGTACGGGGATGATTAGATGTGGTGGTTTATTATTAAAATTTGTCTCGTGATAAAAATTGATGAAAACCTTTTAAAACCTAAAAGATAGTAGACTTTATTCTCTACTTGACTCTTTTAATGGATTGCTTATTCCACTATGATTAAACTGGTTGTCTATTGTATTTTATCAGTTTAACACTGTTGAAGGCTAATGATAATTTATTCTGCATTATCTTAGTCATAATATTTCTTACTGGGCTAGTTGAGCTCACCTTTTCTTTCACTGTTCTCTTCAGGAAATGAGAACATAGCCGACGAGAACAGTCGGGGAGCAGTAATGGTCCAGAGGATAGCATTAGTAGTCCTCACTATTCTGTGAAATAGTGTGATAATAGTTGTAATGAGGACTCCTTTTGAGTTTGTATAATATCTAGTAGACAATATTTGTATTCAAACTCACAGTTTATGTCGTATTGTACACGACAGTTAGGTTAGTAAGTTGTATTTGAATTTATGTACCATGTAAGTGGCGACCCAAGATGGGTGACGTATACCTAATTTTGGGGGCGTCACACTAAAGAAACATCGGGGTATTATTTCTATCATCCAACTGATCAAAAGGTGTTTGTTGCGAAACATGCTGCCTTCTTGGAAAAGGAGTTTATCCTTGAAGGGGTCAGTGGGAGTAAGATATATCTTGAAGAAGTTCAAGAACCACAAAATACTACAGATCAAAGTGAGGTACCTAACCAAGTAGAGATTCCTTCTGTACCACACCCTATTCGTAAATCTGGAAGAGTACCAAAGATACCAGACAGGTATGGACTTGTCATAGAAGATGACAATGAGGTACGCATCATAGATGATGATGATCCATCGAATTACGAACAGGCTATGAGTAGTAAAGACTCAGAGAAATGGCAAGAAGCCATGAAATCCGAGATGGACTCCATGTATGAGAACCAAGTATGGACTTTGGTCTCACCACCTGAAGGCATTAAGCCTATTGGGTGTAAATGGGTCTTTAAAAGAAAGACTGGAGCGAATTTGGGGTAGGTAGAGACCTATAAGGCCCGATCCGGGTTGCAAAAGGTTTCAAACAAAGACAAGGAGTTGACTATGACAAAACCTTCTCACCAAAGAGTAATGCTCAAGTCCATTCGGATTTTGCTTGCGATTACGACTTACCACGACTACGAAATCTGGCGGATGGACGTGAAAACGGCCTTCCTCAATGGGAAACTTGAGGAGGATGTATATATGACACAACCAGAGGGATTTGTTTCAAAGGTTGGAACAAATCAAGTCTCAGAAGCTACTGACGATCCATTTATGGATTAAAGCAAGCTTCTCGTAGGTGGAACATCCGTTTTGATGAGACAATCAAAAGTTTGATTTTATCAAAATGAGGATGAACCATGTGTACAAGAAGGTTAGTGGGAGCGCTATTTCATTCCTTGTATTATATGTTGATGATATATTACCGATAGGGAATGATATTCCTATCTTATGCAAACAATTAAAATCTGTTATCTAAACACTTCTCCATGAAGGACTTGGGAGAAGCATCCTATATTTTGGCGATAAAGATCTATAGAGATAGATCTAATAGGATGCTTGGCTTATCCCAAGGAACGATACATTGACATGATGCTAAAAAGGTTTAGCATGGAAGATTCCAAAAGAGGTCTCATGCCGATGAGCCATGGAATACATCTCTCCAAGAAACAAGCCCCAAAGACACACGGAGAGAAACCGCATGAGTAAGATTCCTTATGCTTCAAAGAATAGGATCTATCATGTACGGTATGATATGTACTAGACCAGATGTCGCTCATGCACTTAGTGTAACAAGCGTATATCGATCGAATCCGGAGAAGAACACCGGAAGGCGGTGAAAAATATCCTAAAGTACTTAAGAAGAACTAAGGATGTATTTCTTGTCTACGGTGGAGTCCGAATTAAAACTAGAGGGCTTCACAGACTCAAGTTTTCAAACAGACCAAGATGACAAGAAATCCGCTTTGGGTATGTGTTTACCTTAAACGGTGGCACGTTGAGTTGGAAAAGTTCCAAGCGAAAGCATTCTTGATTCGATGTGAGTCGTCGAGTACATAGTCGCAAGTGAAGATGCAAAGGAAGTCGTTGATGAAGAAGTTCATTCTAGAACTTGGTGTGGTTTCTAGCATTAAAGGACCAAAGTGCCTTTATTCGTGACAACATCGGAGTCATTGCAAGCTAAGGAACCCGGTCTCATCGAAATCCAAACACGTGTTCATGGCGATTTCATTTGATCGGAGATCATTGAAAGAGGAGACGTCACCACGGGCGTGTGGACTCTCAAGACAATATTGCGGATCCATTTACTAAAGCGTTAACACAACAATAGTTTGATCGTCACTTAGAGAAGATGGGTATGAGATACCACGGCGATTGGCTTTAGTGCAAGTGGGAGATTGAAAGTATTATGCATACAAGCCAATCATGTATGATGATAAAGCATATCTTGTGTAATCAATCTTATTTATTTATTAATAAAAGAATTATTTATTAAAGGCATTTATTATCTACATGGTGTTTGTTTTAATAATATGTGATAAACCCATAGTTTTAAGCAACGCTTTTAGAATAATGATGATGATCATTCTAATGAGATCTAAATTCTTAGAAAGCTTAGAACTAAAATAGTTCCCAATCATTGGATTACTAAATTGGGGATTAGTGAATCCGGATAGATTGGTACATGCGTTGCTTGCTCATTGGATGAGGATGATTGATCTCATGATCATTTGTGTGGAGACACTAAAGCAAGTATGTAGGTGCTTATTAGAGAATAAGTTCACTGAACGTGACTCGCTAAGGAATACCTAATGGAGTTTTACTTACCTGTCAATAGGAATTCCTGTAGTGATAGTAGTATAAATGATCCTTAGACTTGAGATCATCATAGTATCTTATATATAATGAATTACACTTTGACTTATTCCTTAAGACTCTTAGAGTGTATCAAAGGGTATGCTTGGGTGTAATAAGTTATATATGAAGATAATGAATGATCAATAAAGAATCTACCACTTCTAGTAAAAGGAGAAATGTCCTATGTGATTCGATAAATGACAACCCAGGAATCATTGGCCAAGGTGGAATGAAATTAGAAAGTAGTTTCTAATTTTCATTCATTGGGAGTTGTTCATTTAGGAATCGAAATACATATAATTAAATAAAATAAGACTTGACAAAGAATTCCATGTCTTATATTTAATTGGGACATAGTATGGTGGAAGGATTGAATTATCACAGTAACTATTTACTCAAAGGTTCTTTTATGATTAATGTTGAAATCTATATTATCTGGAAAGTCGTTGATCGCTAGGGGAGGCTTATCCTATTGTAGAATAAATATTATTTATTTAAATAAATTATTTATTTAATTTATTTATTTAAATGAGATTAGAATTGTTCTAATTGATTTATTCACAACCTAGGTTTAATATGGAGAACCTAAAGGGTCACACCATAAAAGGAAGAAATAATTATTTAAGAAGTTAATGGCATAATTGTAATAATATATTAAGTATATTTAATTTAATCTATGGTGATAGAATAAATTAAATAGCTTAATATTATTATTTAATATTTTAGAAATATTAAATATAAATTAATAAGAGGAGTCTTATTAATATTATTATAATTATTATTATTTTAATTTCAAAAAGGTTTAGGAATTAATTTAATATTAGTACTCTCATTTATTCCTAATTGGATTAGGAAAGAAAATTAGTTAAAGGAGTTTAACTAATTATCCCTAATAGGATTAGGGAGCCCATTTAATTAAAAGAGTTTAATTAAATAAATAATACCATATTTTAATTAAAATAGGGTTATATAATATCTTTATAAGAGGAGTCTTATATCAGATATGAAATATACGTAATTCCTAGATTGGGAGAGTACACCCCTTTTCTTATTCAGATAGGAAAAACTAGGGTTTGAGCCAAATCCCTTCTTCTTGAAAAATTCCTCTTCCTTGGTGGATCACCTATAGAGGCCACACACTTGGGTGGCTTGCATTGATCAAAGGAAGGAATCTACCCGGAGATTCAAGGAGATCGCGGAGAAGTATGAGGTGAACTTCACACGAGGAAGCTTCGTTTCTACAAGGGTATGATTTCATAATTTCTTATTCTTCGTTTAATTAATAATATGCATAAAGGATGATCCGGGTAATTGGTTTGTGAAAAATTTTAAAATCTGATTTTATCTCGCTTCCGCTATTTTTGCAATTTAGATTGCTACTTTGATTTTCACGAAAACCTAACAATATATATATATATATATATATATATATATATCAAAGGTGTATCAACATGTGATTAAATACAATGATTATCCAAGTGGGGACACTTGTATAACCATTTATAGAAATTAACGAACAGAATATATATATATATATATATATATATATATATATATATATCTGAATTACCATATACTAACATGTTGATAATCAATGGGAGTATATAATAAAAGGTTAATAATCTGTATAGTAATAATATAATTCTGAAACATTCTTACTCATGTCCATTGCATAAAGGAAATGCAAAGGTAGGATACTTGCCTGATGCGCTGCTTACAATACGCAACTTAGTTTTATCTTTAATATCACGACCTATCATTAATCAGATCATTCGTTCGATTAGAACAATATACTATAACATATAGTACTGCATTTTGCAGTCAGCACATAACCTAATCACATTATCGCACATGTTTAACAGTTATTGCATCACAAACAAACATTCATACAGTCAAAATATCTAAGTCTAGATAAATTTCTAAAGTATGTCGGTGTACCGACAATCTTATCGGGTAATTATCGAGTCTAAGACTCTATTCTGTAGCTCAATATCCATAAATATCAGTCATATTATTTTAAAAGACTCAATAAACATTTATTACAATTCATCATAAATTTTCAAACACCGGAATCATTATCAAATGATTTAAACATCAAATAATTCTATTATCATTAATATTTAATTAATATTAAACTATTAATGAAACCATTGCCAAAATATTAAAGTTATTTATAATAACTTAGAATATTTTAAAATATATTAATATTACCCTTAAATGATTTTTAAAACATTTAAAATCAATTTTAAATAATTACCATTAATATTAAAGTATTAATGCACTATCTATCCAAATATTAAAAGTCATTAAGTATTACTTAAAATATCTTTAATTCATTTATATCCTTTTTAAATGATTTTTAAATCAATAAAACCATTTTAAACTATTTATTTAATCCTCTCATTAATACTAAATTAATATCATTAATACTAAATTATTAATGAAATTATCCTTTAAATATTAAAAGTTACATTTTATAACTCAAAATATCTTTAAACACTATATTTTCATTTAAAATAATTTTTATAATATTAAAATCATTTTTAAACTAAATTATTTAATATAATTATTAAATAACTTTAATGTTATTAATTAATAAATTTCATCACAAAATATTAAAAGTCATTAAAAATAATTTAAAATATTTTCTTATACCATAATATAATTTTAAATGATTTTTCAAGTATTAAAATCATTTTTAAATAATTTATTTAATATAATTATTAAATAAATTAAATACCTTTAATATTCAAAAATATTAAATATTTATGAAATATATCCAAAATAATTAAAATATAATTTTCGAGACTTTAAAATAATTTTAATAATTTATTATGTATTTTTAATAATTAAAACTAATTTTCTATAATTATTTAATGGAAATATAATTTTTATAAATATTATGTTGCTAAAGACCAGCTATAGCGACAGAACCGTCGCTATAGGTGTTCTTCATGAACCCAGACATTCAAGTGCAGTGACCGAGTGACCATGTTTGACCAAGATTAAAATCGTGTGTTGTGTTTCTAGACTTGTTTTTGGTCCGATCTGGTAGAGAGAATGTAAGAATACAAGATCCAACAACAATAATAGCCAAATCATGCACCAAATGAGAGATCTAAGCCATCAAAGTGGTCATCGGAGAAGTCGTTCTTCATTTACGGGTTGCCCGAAATGAAGAAACGATTCGAGTACGTCATCTTTGGGCTTCTATAACTTGTGATCTATGTGTTTGTTTTGTGACTTAAAAGTTCCAGCTTGTAGAAAACATGTAATACTACAAATTCGATACAAAATATCATCATAATAACAACATATCAAGCACAAATGATCCGGTCAAACTACTGCCAGAAACTGAGCTCGTATGTTTTCTGGAAATTCCAGAAAATAGAAAAGGTGACCGAGGATGCTACTTTGACTGATCATTCCATTTGATCTATTGCTTGTTTAAAGGATCTAAAGACATGAAGTTAAAGTTCATCTTATAGGCTATGACATGGTTACCGTAACATTATCATATCACATAACAACAGTCAGATCTATGCCTTCAAATATCTTGTCAGAGTCCGAAAATGGCTTTCTGGGTTACCCAGAAATTGCCCGGTCAATGTCGGTCAACGGTATTTGACCGTTAATAACTTCTATTCTACACATCAAATGACCCAGATTCCTTTTGCAGATAAAAGACCACATACCAGACTACACATAACAACTTAAAAACAACAAAAATCATAACAGACCAAGGATCTGGGGCCTCTGACATTCATTGCCAGACACAAGAACAAATTTTTTTTTCCAGATTTTGAAGATCTTCAAATCTGAGCCTCTAGATGCTATAGATCTAACATCTAGCAACCCAGGTCATCATTATACACTAGATCTAACATGTTTAACACAAAAAATAACATCTAACTACAGATCAATGGACAGATTCTTGAGTAGAGTTTTTATACCTTTCTTGGTTTGATCTTGCCTCTAGCTTCTGTTTTTGTTTAGGGTGTTACTGGGGCTAGTTTTAGGAACTGAAATGCTTATAAATTTCGTATGTTAAAGAGAAAGAGGGACTTGGTTGAGTGTTGTATGAAAATGAGCATGAATGAGGCTTTCTCTCTCTCCCAATTTATTTATAGAGGTCTAGCAATTGTGTTACTCACTATTATCCTCCACCTTCTTGTTGTCCCTTGCATAAAATCCCTTATCTTGTTCTTAAGCATGCTTAGTGATATTTCCCACCAATGAGGTGTTGACAACATTGTACCTTTTTTAAAAAGTAAGCTCATTAACTACTTAAGGAAATTTGATTAGCATTACTTACATGTTGCCTTAAAAGGCAATTTCTGGCCAGCCATGTTTATACTCTCTATTTCTTTATTTAGCTTTTATTTTAATGCATAAATTAGATAAATTAAAAGTCTAAAATACCCTTAACTATGAGGACTAAGCTTGGGCTTGAATTGATTTCTTTTTGGGCTTCTCCCATAATTGTTTTGGGCCATGAAGAAATCATAGTCTGACATTAATATGTATTGCCTAAATTATTTATTTAGGGTTTAAAAATAAAATATAAATAGTTTGTAAAATTTATAATTAGGGTTTTCTTAATTTGATTAGGGTTTTAATCATTCATGAACATTAGGGTTTATTACATAGTAATTATAATTATCCTTGCTAATTTAGCAATAAGGGTTTATAACTTTGGTAATTAAGGTTACCAAATCACAATTAGGGTTTATACTTAATTATTAGGATTTTCAGAAATTAATATATCTAAATGCTAATTAGGGTTAATCATAAATCATATAACACAATTATATATTAGACTTAAACTTACAATTGAGCTCTAAATTAGAGTTTGACATAATACACCATGACTGACCAATCATTGGCAGTCCACATACATACTGTATATAATTATAACACTGATAAATCAAAATATAATTAATATTATATTATTATTCTCATTCCTTGATCAAAATCTAAAATTAGGGTTTGGATTCCATATCAGAATTATTTATCATACTTAACATTATTAATTAAGTTAAAATAATTAACTTAATAATCTGTACAAATTTCATAAAATAAAATAATTATTATAAGAATATAATTTATAATGATCAATAATTCTAAAATAAAATTATTTAAAATCATTCATGTAATAAATATATCACATAAATACATACACATTATCTTGGCACTTATTCCCCATATTTAAAATTAAAAAAAAAAAATTATACGCAAATTTTCTAATTTGTTTGTATAGAAAATATCGGGTTATTACAATAGCTGTCCTCCGAGCCAAACTTGTCAAACAGGAAACGTTGGGATATAACATGGCCGGATGTAATCTCATCCTGTACCACTCTGCGCCTCAATCCTATGAGAGTCATGAACTGTCTACTCATGTCTCCCATCACCATATGCACGCAAGGTCTGTCCAGAGGTAGCATCGTCAACCTTGAATACTCCTCCAAAGTAGGAGTCAACTCACGGGTTCCTGTCTGTCCGATACCCAGTGCTCTAGCATGCCCTCTACAAATCCTAGAGGAACCTGAAACATTAGTAAGGTCATAGTATGCTGCAACAAATCATCTACGATCACCATGTCTGATGGTGATATACTATAATACCATGATCGCATACCAGCTACCACCACAAATGGTGGGTATGATCAATACGGCTAACTGTCGAAGAAGACATCTGTATAGGCCTTGTCATAAGACCATCTAGGGGTCAATGCTGAGTATCTCTGGACATACATACATACACATGCATAATATAATGACATGCATGATACAATAGATGGCAATATGATATAGGGAATGGAAAACTGTGCATACATTCCTAAGTATATCATCATCTAATACATCTCTGTACAGCTAAAATATAGGGAAATGGGACGAAGCTACCCAACAACTCAACAGAGGCCTATCAAAAGATATGGAGAGAATGGGGCGAAGCTACCCAGATGCTAACAGAGGCCTATCAAAAGAGATAATGAGAAATACATCAGAAAAAGTTAATAGTGTCAATGTCTACATCATTGATGTTATCCACCTGATGTAACTCCTCTTGAGTCACTGGATCTCTATCTACAGGGATGTCAGGCCTATACATTGGAGGATCTGCGCCGGCAAAACCATATGGGTCACCTGAGGGACCAGCGCCAGAGCTGGAAGGATCAAAAGTATCTACCTCTGCAGGATCTCTGCCCAAATGCCGAATGAAAAGATGTGATCGGTCCAAATTTCACCGAAATCAATCACATGTGGTCACATGAGTCGGATCTCTGACACAGGCTAGCCAATCCGTCATCATCACGGATCCTGGAACCATATCCCCCATAAACTATGTGGCGTGGGTTTGAGCTCCAATAGTACGAGGGATCCACCAATGCTGGAACATCTCCTAAGACCAGGGGCCCTCTGACAATGTAAAACCGTTAATCCCCATCAATGGGATGTCAATGACGGGATCATGAAATGAAGCCAATAACGCTGGCAGAGGCAAGATCGGCATCTGGATCTCTCTGTAGTGCTCGATATAAGACGCTCTCCTAAATAGAGCTCCCATCCTCCATCTGTGAAGAGAGGAATCCTGCAGGTGAAAATGACGTACTCTACTCCAGTCGGTACCCATCCTCAAAGCCAACTCCCAAATGCTCTCCATAGTAGGGAATTCATGTGATGATATCGGCTGTCAATAGCTCCAGCTGTAGGCAACAATGAGTGAAACCCTCAGAAATAGGGACCTCCGCCAGTATGGAATGATGCCATCTCCATCCTTGTGGATAGGTGTCTAAACCTAACACGCTCACAGGACGCAAACAAGGAAGCCTCTCATAGGACAAAAGCTGCCAACATAAAGGCAAACATCTGTTGTCAGTCAACACTCTTAACCCATAATGGGAAACGGCAAGAGAAACACTCACCAGCAGAAATGGGTAGAATCCTAACCACGCCTCGGTCAAGCCCTGCAATCGCATGCGCATTCCCCTGAGGAAGTAGGCAAAGGTGTAGAAACCCCAATCATACTCTCATATACGGTCCACGTGTCGAGTGGTGCTGATCAAAGCGAAGGACACCGTAGAGGAATTATCTGCTATGAAGCAGCCCGTAATGATCATGAGGAACAATCGCCAAAGAATGCGCTCGCTGACTCTCACATCATCGGGTATAGGCTCACTCAATAGCCCGCTCATAGCATCTACGCTCAAAGGACCTGTACGAACAATCCTGTCCTTGAGCACCTCCGCCGAAACTCCCAACAAGGAACTGACGGCAGTAGGGGTGATATCTGTCGTGCAAGGCACCGGCTCCCTCCAAACTTCATACCTACGATAAATCGCCAATCCATCAGCGTCATCATCACCTCGCAATCCAACAAATGGAGTGACTGAGAGTGGTGGAACCACCGCTCAGACAATGCCCTGAGGTAACCCCAGGGACAGCGACGGGGTAGAATGGAGAAGAACCTCCCGAATCCCCAGCCATGGACAATCGCTCTATAGTCATCATGCAAGGCCTGATACATAGAGTGGATACTAAACCAGTTCCCTTGAGGCTGTGTGAAGCCGAGAACCAACATCAAATACAGATCAACATCAGACTCCTTGACTCCTCATCAATAGGAAATAAGGAATATTAAAGATCTAACTTCATACCTCATTTGCGTGCAGGTATACTGAAGGATGCCTACTCAAGCCACCTAGAAGATCTAGGTTCGCCACTTGAATACCTGGCAATTCCCTAAGGGGAACACGTACAACAGGAGCAGGAACCTTGATCGGTGCATCCTCCTCCTCGTCCTCGACATTCGACACCTTAACCCGAATAGGACGTATCACCGCCTCCGCCAAGCGACGAGGCTGTCTAACAAAACGGCGCTAAGGCTCTTCAAAAACCCTCCTCCGTACTCCAGAAGTGGTCCTGCAGGAACTACTCGACTAGTCTAGATCCATAATATCTGGACAACAAGTCTCCAAATCACCTCAGAAAGGGTGTGGTAATTTCTTACCTGGAGTCTTTTTCAAGATGCATTCTATGATTACATGCATACATGCGTTATTTTAACATACATCTACAGTAGAGATAAAAAATGCATGACTACCCAATAACTACATTTTGGGGAAATTTTGTCATAGCCCCTTTGTAAATGGGACTATCCACATGCACATAGGCATGACTAGGTGGCCATTCAAGAGCACACACCTTGCACACGTCGTATATACATCCTGTATGCATTCATTACAGTAAAAATCTGTAAGTGTAGTCTAATTACCAGGATTATTTTACTATTCTACCTTTACTCATTTGTCCTCATATAGGTTAAGAAATGACAGTAAAAGGTGTCAATTTGACCGTGTCAAAAGTTAAATTTTTTCACATCATTATGTTCACCATGGTTTAATACTAACATTTACTATGTTGAATATTTTTTATCAAGTCATATCAGCATGCATATTCACTACTACGTGTTTAAATGCATTTCATGCGATAAGTCATTTTCCAACTGACAGAAATTGGAAAAATACATGCATGTGTTACCAGGACAGTGAAGAATACTTGTACGGTGACAGAATATGCAGAAAGTTTCCCGAACTCAGTAAATTTGAAGAAGAGCTCTCGGATTTCCTTCGCTGTGCAACTTAAAAATGACTTACGAAAGCAACTAGCCACCTATACCTATAGCATGCACGACCGTCAGAGCTAACTGCAGTACACTGCCCCCCCTACATGGGTCCCACACCTCCGGCTCGCTCCAGTTAGAGTTGCAAAGGAGGTCTCACAAGCTGAAAAGGCCAAATCAGGAATAAAAATGCTACGCGATTGAGCGGATTAGCCTGAAATCCTGGTTTCTTGTCAGTCAAAGTTAAACTCCCGTCGCCTCAACGGTATTCGCCTGAAAGCAGGGTATACTATACCGATGAGCTCAGCTTTTACAAACCATGCTCGGCAATACCCCACAAAGGTCTGATGCCGTCATTTGCAGGGTTACAACCCTAAACCTCCCCGGCGGGGGTTACAACGTAAAACCATGAAATATCAAACCTCTCCGGCGGGGGTTACAACGCCGAAGTTATCAAGCATCTACGTATCCCCGGTGGGGGTCACAACGCACATCTTTCAAGCATCTACGTATCCCCGACAGGGGTTACAACGAAATGCAACCATTGATGCACACATCAATGAAGGTCAAGCAGCCTTTGTAACGCCCCGAAATTCGATCTATTTTCACATCCGGATTCCGTACATCACGATCCCATCTTCTTCCAAACATACATCATTATATAGCTAAATATAACAACATACATTCTCAAATCCCAGGTTCTTAAAACCTTAAAACTTCTTTCATTATAAATAATGATAATTACATTATTCTTCACATCTTGTACAAGTGACTTTTATCCGCCACCAAGGATACATAAACATTCATAAACTATTATATAGTTTAATTCTATCATTCTATATCATAAGTCTTCGCTTGATCTTCACGCTCATTCATATAATGAATTATACTTCTTCTGGATACCGATCAGCTTGATCTTTACAGGATCCTTAAGTTCATTCTAACATCGCTCGCTGAAAATGTTTTTATTTAATGCAAGTGTGAGCATTCAATTGCCCAGCAAGTCATAACAGTTGAACAAACAACTTCAAGAATTTAAACATTCTTTTCAGACTTTAATAATCGAACAAAGGTTACGAAGTAGCTTGAATAATAGGAATAATCTCGATTCCTATCATTTTAAAACATTAAACATATTTGCTTAGAAATACTCTCATTCTCTACTTTCTTTCATACACATTCTGTCTGGATAGAATCAATAGAACAGACTTAACAATAACGGTTCATGTATAAACAGAACATGCTCATATTGAACAGTTCATATCATAGAAACACCGAAGTGTTCAAATTGTGGCATAAGGCCTCATACGTTCTACCACCTTATACAAATATCACACATTCGCACATAGACAGAACTTCTCAAGTTCAACATCTGAGAAGTTTAGAAACTAGCATTTATTTAAAATATGAATGAAGTTAGGAAACTTGCCTTACGCACAGCTACAGCTTACGCTGAACTGGTCATTCCAATCCCTATAACACATACACCAATTAGTCATATACTTGACTTACGCATTGGTTTAAGCTTAACTTTACTTCTTAGGGTTCGCGTTCTTATAAACTAAGTTTACGCGACCAACTTCCTTTACCGGTTAACGGCTTCATGACATACGGAGATGTCTTACTCAATACGTTCATCATCTTTGATGATTTATATTCTTATCTTCTTCTTATACCTTCCTAGGACTCAGTACACATCGTGTCTCTGCTAGTAGTTCATATGGTACTCTGAGTGGTTTCCCACAAACAAGTTCCCGTCTCATCTACACTGCCCACACAGTGAGTTAAATCAGTTTCCAGTTTTGTATATACCTTCGCTCTCTGAAGGAATTGTTTAGCCCAGCTCCCTTATGTCAACCATCAAAGGTTACGATTATACTATAACCTAAATTCATCTTAACTTATTTAAGCCATTAAACTATAACGTTTGCTAAGTCAATTTCTTATTCCTTATGGCTTTCTAGCAACTAAATGCCATACCTCAGGATTCATTCATCATCGTCTAAGTCATACAGTCTTTTGTATACTCAAAACGATCATTCAACATTCACTTTACGCATTTATAGCGTTAAGCATTTTACTTTACCTTATTCTTAACTTACAACGTCTGATTAATTCAACTCAGAACGTCATCCAAGTTATAAACATTAACTTTGCTTCTTTTACATTATACGTACTTGTCTTTGATTCAGCTTCTTCACCCATCACAGGTTTAATCACTGATCATCATTACTTTACGGTCAAACCATACACGGAGTGTAGGTCCTACCCGTTTAATATTTACGTACACTCAACCTTCATGTTGGTTAAAATGTTCAACGCTTACATTTCATTCTATCATTCTCTTCCGACTCACAATCGGCTTTCATTAATATTCTTACCGTTCTCTACGGCTTTCTTGATAATTCATATCTTATTTACTACCTTCGTCAACGTCTAAGTCATACAACCAATGTCTACTTAGAACATTCTCTCAACGTGAATACAATTCACGAGAATCGTTTACGTATTCAACGTTCATGTTGCTCGTCTCTTAATCTCTCAATCAACCTTTACTCAATGTTTTAATAGCTTTCATTCATTACTTGCCACTTGAACCCCATGTTCATTATAATTTCTTAATGTCAAAGCCATACGGTTCGTTGTATGCTAAGACCGATCGTTCCTCGCAACAGCATTGCATTCACAGCGTCTATACACTTTATATTCATCTCTCATTACCATGTCATAACATTGAAATGTTATACATTACTATCGTCCATCAACGTCTAAGGAATCACAACCATAGCAATCCCTTACGTTCGTTTATCGCGACTACTGTCCCCGAATATCGATTACGTAACCCGCATTCACATTCTTTATCTTTTAATCTCGTTTAATCTTTTTGATCAACCTTCATTAAAGGTTTAATACACTTGATTAAGTGTTAAATTAGTTGAATTACATATTCATATTTCTTTCTTGCATATCCCCCGAGAAATTCAGCAGTTAAAATCTCATTTCTAGGTATTGCCCTGCACTGGCGCCACGGCGCCGTACCCTTCTCTTTCTTTCACACTACGGCGCCAATTAGCAGTAGCTAATGGCCCGAGCTTCTTTATTCAAGACATGGCCTCCAAGGCATAACTTTATGACTGCTTGCAGGAGTGTATGAAACCTAGAAAATTTTTCTAAGTCTTTTACAAGCTTGAGGCGCTGACATTGAAATCTCATAACTTCTTCGTTATAACTCAGAACGAGGTCGTTCCAAAGCCATTTTTTTCCTTATCTTACGTACTTCGATTACCCTTGGACAGAACTTAGGTCTGAATCTGTTAATATACCATTCAATTGGCTTAATCTTCACTCTTCAGTTATGTTTACGTTATTAACGCTCTTCGTTCGTTCATCCATAATTCGGTCATCCAAACTCGAAATTCATTAGTTCTTGAGTCCACGACTCATATTTTCAACATTCTCTTATATTCTTATGAAACCCTATATGTTCGGGCTCATTTACTAACTTTCTAATTCTCGTTCATCTTTTACGAAAATTTTGCCATAACTTCGTTATAGCTAAGTTTTAATCCGTTCTTCATGAACGTTTATAACGTTCCTAACCAAGCAATAACCAACTAACTTATACGCGATGGTTTTAAACTTGTCCATCAACATAAATTATCCTACGATGGTTTTAAATATGTCCATCAACAACGTTCTTCGTGTTCTTCGCGTATTCTTCGCGTTCTTCGTTTGTTCTTCATTTTAATCGATACTTTGGATTAGGATTCTACTTTTTCTTAGAATTTGATGTTATAGAACATCATTCCTTACTTATTTGACCTACTCATTCATAAGATTCATTCGGATCGCTCAAAATCTTTACGAATCTTATACTTCCTTAAGAAATTTATAAACTAAATTCCAAATTCTTATTTCTTCATTTTCTCATGATTTCAAACATATGAAATCATTCTTAACTTTATCTACTTCTTATCTTCATTAAGTTATGTTTTTGAACATATTAAACTTAAAGAAAATTAGAAGAAACTAGGGTTCGGATTACCGTTCTTCTTTAATCTCCTTCCGTCGGACAAAGCGTGCACTCGGGCTAGCTTTTCCTCATTCTCCTTCTCTTCCTCTCCCATCCGAACTCTCTCTCTCTCTCTATCTCTCATAGATTAGGATTTTCAAAAGTTCAAATTAATGAACTTAAGCTTTCTATTTATAGAAAACCAAGGTTAGGGGCATTTTGGTCATTTCACACCCTTAACCTCCTTACTATTCAAAACTTAGCCACCAAGCTTACTTGGTGGCCAAGTGGACGCCCGACCTCCTTTGGTAGCTTCCCTTGGAAGCTTCGTGCTTCCGTCTTTCGGGTTTCGTCCAACAGTTTTAAAAATTGCGATTCTCGGAATTCAAATAGTTTTGGATATTTCGTCTTTCCTTTACCGATTAAATATTACGTATTCTTCGGATCTCCGAAAAACTGAAAAACACTTTTCCACGATAAGCGCTTTCCTTCATATTTTCCCCTAACGTAGCTAAATGAGTGAAAAGTACATAACAATACTTTTCGTCGTTTTTATTTTATCCGATTTTTGCACGTTTTTTAAGAAAAACTTTTATCGGCTTACTTACCATTTCATGATATATTATCGTCAAATCTTTCGACGGAATGTCATTTCGACATACCGAACTCTCAGAATGGCTTAGGTTATTCAAACCCTAACCCTTAGGATTTCGTCGGGTGAATAGTGAAAGTAGTATGCACACAAGCCAATCATGTTTGATGATAAAGCATATACTTTGTAACAATCTTATTCATTTATTAATAAAAAGTATTAATTTATTAAAGGCTTTTAATTATCTACATGATGTTGTTTTATAATATGTGATGAACCCATAGTTTTAAGCAATGCTTTTAGAATAATGATGATGATCATTCTAATGAGATCTAAATTCTTAGAAAGCTTAAAACTGAAATAGTTCCCAATCATTGGATTACTAAATTGGGGATTAGTGAATCCGGATAGATTGGTACATACGTTGCTTGCTCATTAGATGAGGATGATTGATCTCATGATCATTTGTGTGGAGACACTAAAGCAAGTATGTAGGTGCTTATTAGAGAATAAGTTCACTGAACGTGGCTCGATAAGGAATATCTAATGGAGTTTTACTTGCCTGTCAATAGGAATTCCTGTAGTGATAGTAGTACAAGTAATCCTTGGACTTGAGATCATCATAGTATCTTGTGTATGATGAGTTATACTTTGACTTATTCCTTAAGACCCTTAGGGTATATCAAAGGGTATGCTTGGGTATAACAAGTTGTACATGGAGATAATGTATGATCAATAAAGAATCTACCACTTCTAATAAAAGAAGAGAAATGTCCTATGTGATTCGATAAATGGCAACCCAAAGTCCTTGGCGGCGAGAATGAAATTAGAAAGGAGTTTCTAATTTGCATTATTTGAGTTGTGCATTTAAGGATCGAAATACATATAATTAAATAAAATAAGACTTGACATAATTCCATGTCTTATATTTAATTGGGACATTGTATGGTGGAAGGATTGAATTATCGGTAACTATTTACTCAAAGGTTCTTTTATGATTAATGTTGAAATCTATATTATCTGGAAAGTCGTTGATCGCTAGGGAGGCTTATCCTATTGTAGAATAAATATTATTTATTTAAATAAATTAATTGTTTAATTTATTTATTTAAATAAGATTAGAATTGTTCTAATTGATTTATTCACAACCTAGTTTAATATGGAGAACCTAAAGGGTCACACCATAAAAAGGAAGAATAATTATTTAAGAAGTTAATGGCATAATCGTAATAATATATTTATGTATATTTAATTTAATCTATGGTTATAGAATAAATTAAATAGCTTAATATTTATTATTTAATATTTTAGAAATATTAAATATAAATTAATAAGAGGAGTCTTATTAATATTATTACAATTATTATTATTATTTTAATTTCTAAAAGAGTTTAGGAATTAATTTAATATAAGTACTCTCATTTATTCCTAATTGGATTAGGAAGGAAAATTAGTTAAAGGAGTTTAATTACTTATCCCTAATAAGATTAGGGAGCTTAGTTAAATAAAAGAATTTAATTAATTAAATAAATCACAATTCCTTAATTGTTAAGGTGGGTTGCCCACATCTATAAATAAGAGGAGTCTTATTATGGGTGATGGGGTTGTTGACTTTTACAACATACGTAATAATTCCAATTTGTTGGAGAGTACGCCTTTTCTATAGAGATAGAAAACTAGGGTTTGAGCTATATACCCATCTTCTTGAATCTTTATTTTTTCCTTGGTGGATCACCTCTAGAGGCCAAACATATGGGTGGCTAACGTTGATCAAAGGAAGGAACAAAACCCCGGTGGATTCAAGTTGAGCGCGAAGGATTTGGAGGTGAACTTGTACGAGGAAGCTTCGATCTTCAAGGGTATGATTTTATTCTTTATCTTTTTTCGTTTAATTAATAATTATGCATAAAGGGTGATCCGGGTATATGGTTTGTAAATTTTTTAAACTCTAATTTTACACGTTTTCGCATTTTCATGCAATTTGATTGCGTTCTTGAATTTTACAAACCTAACAGTGGCATCAGAGCCAAACCTTTATGCAAATTATTAATTGTTTTAATTTGATATGTATATTGATATGTGTTTAGAACAATTTAATTGGGCATAATTTTATTGTATAAAATTTATTTTAAATAAAAAAAAAATCGCGAAACTGTTCACGAATTTTTTTTTTTATTCTTGCTGATTCGCGTGACTTAGTCACCTGTTCACGTGATGTAGGCGTATTCAGGAGTCAAGCATGATTTCTTAAATGTCTTATATATTCACAAGTGATAATTTTTTTGAAAAAGGTTCATGATTGCTTTCTTTTTTAAAAAAAGGTAACGTGGCTTTTATATATTTTATATATATATATATATATATATATATATATATATATATATATCTATCCTATAACAAAATGTTTGTCAAGGGATATTAAATCAGATTTTCTATATATATATATATATATATATATTAATAATTTGATAATTAAAATAAAAAAAGTTTATTTTAATCTTAAAATAAAAAGTTTATTTTAATTTTAAAATAAAAGGTTTATTTTAATTTTAAAATTAAAATTTCATGCTAACTAATTAGAGTTGGAATTAGATTCCATGATAACTAATTGGAGTTGAAATTGATCTTTCCTTAAATAAAGGAGCTTATTTAGATATGAAATAAGATTTCATATTATTCAAAATAAAGGAGTTTATTTGTGAATAGGAAAGAAAATCCGTGTTTCCTTAAATAAAGAAGTTTATTTAAATATGAAATAAGATTTCATATTATTCAAAATAAAAAGGTTTATTTGTGAATAGGAAAAAGAATCGATCTTTTCTTAAATAAATGAGTTTATTTAGATATGAAATAAGATTTCATATTATTCAAAATAAAGGAGTTTATTTGTGAATAGGAAAGATAATTCATGTTTCCTTTAATAATTTTTTTTTTACATGGAATTGGATTCCATAATTAATTAAAATAAAGGAGTTTATTTTGATTAAAGTTTTGATTAAAATAAAATAGTTTATTTCATTCAAAATTGGATAAATTAAAATAAAATAGTTTTATTTTAATTTAAATTTGGATTAAAATAAAGGAGTTTATTTTGATTCAAAATTAGATTTTATACTAATTAAATTTGCCCATTAAATGATATCAATATATATAATGAATGTTTATTATTCATAAGATGAATGTTATTTATTGATGCATATGGTGATGTGTATGATAATAAATGAGATTGATTATGGACTATTAACCAATATGATTGGATTTTATTTTAGTTGGATGCATGAATGTATGGGTTTTATTAAATGGGGTCTGCATACCTCGTCTTCTCTAATTTTTTCTTAATGTAAATTCTATTTCCCTCCTATGTACTTCCCCTTGACTGCTGATCAAGGTTTCTATTTATTTTAAATAGTTGTGTAATAGGAATAGTTAGAATTAATTTTAGAAAATTAGAGATCAAAGGAGCAAGGAGCGCGTGAAGACCCGTTTGTAATGGAGCACGGGTTTAAATGTAATTGTTATATTTAAATATTAATTCTTGCACACCTAGGGCTTGACCTTTTTGGTTCACTTGGTGGCTCTCTAGTGAACCAAACTAGAATAAAAAGTCCATAATCAATCTGGGTAGAATATAGTATTCTATATATGCATGCTTATTATACTATATATATTATATATTATGCAAACATGCTTATGTTAATTAATATAATGGCATTTTATATATATATAATGCATGCGTGCTAAACAAGATGAGATAAATTAATAACAAACCCCTTAATTTTTATATTAAGTCCTAAGCGTTCAAAGATATTTGGAATATCGAGCGTTAAGCTTTCTAGTATGATAAAATTAATAGAGTATTAAATATTTAATATGAGTTTGTTGTGTCACCACAAGGAAAGTATTAAGTATTTAAAATGTTAATTTATCACATTTGATGCTTATAAAGAAAATTGAACAATATTATTTTGTTGTTGTGTCACCATAAGGATGATATTTTTCTTTTTGAATATATGGAGTGCTAGGTTGGACTTAACTTGGATAATTTTGATTCGGATGTGCCACCACTTGATCAAAATAATCTAAGAGCAAAAGAAAAGGAGTTGCGTAGTTGATGCAATTGACAAAAGTTGTCTACCTATTTATTTATATATAGTTTATTGTGTCACCACCACAAGGCTATATACATTTGAAATGGGATCCTTATTCTCACTAGCAAATCTTTAATTAGATTTTTCTTAGAACTATATAAGTGAGGTAATATAGTTTGAAGAAAATAGTGGGAGATACCAATTTAAAACAAGACCTAATTTATTTTGGTAATTAATAAAAAGAATGTATGTTAAAATGTTGTTAATTACAAATTCATTTACGAAATTTTACAATGTCTAAATTACTATCAACTGCGAAGCATATTAGATGTTATTTAATGGATAGAATTAAGCGGATTGATTAAGGAAATTGAGAATAGTTATCACGGCTAAAAAAGCTATCTTATATCCTTAATATGCCTATCTACTCGCAATGGTTGCGAGATAATGCCTCGAGGAAAAGATTGCTACTTTTAGAAAGTGGCGAAGATGATGCACAGATTGGCTCGATGCATCATGCTCGTATCCATGAGTAACAAGCTTGACGTCGACTGAAACTATGGATACTTCTACTATACTCCTGCACGTCAAGTAGTTGATGGTGAGGAAAGTAGGGCGATAGATATCGAGATATCTAAGGAGCTCTTCCGATCTAGAATGGCCGATGGCACTATAGTGCAGACAAAAAGTTCTTAACATAATCAATTTGATTGATCGATTAGAACAACTGGTTTTGTCATGGATGGAGAGTTGAGCCAAGATTTGATCTTGCACTCACTCCTGGACTCCTTTCACAATTGTTGTGAATTTTCATATAAACAAGCTAGATATCGACCTCATTGATTAAGCAACATGTTGAAAAATGTTGAGAGTCACTTTCCAACCAAGAAAGATAAAGTCTTCTTGGTAGGGGCGAAAGGATCTTACGAAAGAAGAACGATTCAAAGAAGGTAAATAGAAAGGCATAAACAAAGGATAATAAGAACAAAAGCGATACGGATAGCAAAGGAGTTTGCTTCCACCGCAATAAAGCACACACCTTTGGAAAGAAAGCTGCGAGAAGCATCTTGCGAGGCTAACCAAAGAAGCTTAGTGAAGTTTCGGTTACAATACAAATTTGTTCATGATTTAAAATAAATTTTCTTTAAGTCAAGGTTCTACTTGGGTATTGGATACCGTCTTTGGTTATCATAAATATAGATTTATGAAGGGACCAAACAGAAGTAGAAAGCTAAACAAATATAAGTAAACCTATGTGTGGGAAATGAAGAAAAGGTTACTGCATTAGCCATAGGAACTTATAGTTTAGCAATGCCTACGGGCAAGTCTATTAAGTCAATAAGTTGTTATTGTATTCTAGTTCTCGTTGAAACATTATTTCTATTTTATTGTTGAGCAATAAAATCTTTGGTATTATAATTAAGAACAATTGTTGATCTATTTATAATAATAATGTTTTGTATAGAATGGAATATTACTTAATAAATTTTATATACTTGACTTACATGAAAATAATTTTACATATTGAACAAATTAGTATAAGAAAAGGAGATGATCATTCAAAGAGTTGAATGTGTGTATTTCTTTGAAATACAAGTGTGAATTATTTGAAAGGTTCAAAGAATTGAAGTGAAACAAATTGGCAAAGTATTAAGATTCTTTGATTAGATCGAGGAATAAATACTTGTGCAATAAGTTTCTAGATCATCTCAAATGGTTTTCTCATAATGGGCGCCTCTTGATACACAATAATTGATTGGTGTGTCTCGAAAGGTAAAATCGTACCTTGTTGGACATAGTGCGGTCCATAATTATTTCTGAAACATTCCAAAGTATCCTTCTAGGATCATGTCCTAGAAATGGCTGCATATCTATGAAAATGGTAACCTCAAAATCCATTGAAGACTCCATAAAAGTTATGGATGGAGAGGATTCCTAATCTTAAGTATGTTAAGATAAGGGGTTGTCCAACTTATGTGAAAAGGTTTGAAAGGATAAGTTTGGGACAAGATTTGATATGTCTGATTTGTGGGACATCCTAAAGTAAGTTTAGGGTATATGTTCTATAATTCTACTTAGCAAAAGGTGTTTGTTCTGAAACACGGCGCCTTATAAAGACATGTACCTTCTAAGATAAAGGAGTTTATCATTGAAGGGCTAGTGGGAGGATTATAGATCTTGAAGAGTTCATGATCCACAAAACACTATAAGTCAAATAAGAGGAACACAGATAGACCTATTCTACCACAAATCAATTATAAATGCGGAATAGTCATCAAGATACCTAGCGGTATGGATTCATCATGGATGATGATGATGAGGTCGCATCATGAAAGATGATGATCGAGTTACATCACGATGATGTAAGACTTCTAGTGTGTGTACAAAGAATCGATTAGGGGCGTCGTGAAATTTCTAGTATTATATGTTGATATACTACGGATGAGGAATTACATACCAATGCTACAATCAAGAAAGATAAAGTTGTCTAAACATTCCTCCATGAATGATTTGGGAAGAGTATCGTAATCGGGATACAAATCTATATAGATAGATTTAAAAAGATGCTCGACTTAACCCAAGGAATGTATATTCATTTGATGCTAAAAATCGTTTAGCATGGCAAACTCGAGAGATGTCTCATGTCGATGAGCTATGGAGTGTATCTCTTAATAGTCCCCACAGACTCTGAAAGAGAGAGTCGCGTGAGTGACAATCATGCATGCAATGAAATGTCACGAGACACGATGTTGATCGATCGTATTATGGAGAAGTTCACTATGAGTCGGTGAAAAACATCTTAAAGTGCTTAACTTAGGCACTAAGGATGTGATCATATTCATGGTGGGTCTTAATTAAAACTAGAGGGCTTAACAGGACTCAAGTTTTTCGAGACAGACCAAGACGACGAGAAAAATCCACTTTAAGGTAAAGGGTTACCTTGGGCGGTGGTGCGATGAATTGGAAAGGTTCCAAACAATGAAAAGAGTTCTTTGGTTTAGTGATAAAGACAAAGTATATAGCTATAAATGAAGTTTGGAAGTTGATTGTTTGGATTAAAAGTTCATTCTGAGAACTAGGAATAGTTCCTAAGTCTCATCTTGGATCTAAACATGTGTTGTGGCACTTTCATTTGATTATTAGAATTATTGAAGATGGGAAATCACTATAGAGATAGTGGACTCTCATGAACAACATTACATATCCATTAACTAAAAGCTTATCCAACAATGGGATAATCGTCACTTAGAGAATAAGAGTATTAGATACCATGACGATTGGCTTTAGTGCAAGTGGGAGATTGAAAATAGTATGCACACAAGCCAATCATGTTTGATGATAAAGCATATACTTTATAACAATCTTATTCATTTATTAATAAAAGTATTAATTTATTAAAGGCTTTTAATTATCTACATGATTACATTTTTTATAATATGTGATAAACCCATAGTTTTAAGCAATGCTTTTAGAATAATGATGATGATAATTCTAATGAGATCTAAATTCTTAGAAAGCTTAAAACTGAAATAGTTCCCAATCATTGGATTACTAAATTGGGGATTAGTGAATCCGGATAGATTGGTACATACGTTGCTTGCTCATTAGATGAGGATGATTGATCTCATGATCATTTGTGTGGAGACACTAAAGCAAGTATGTAGGTGTTAGGTTTGTAAAATTCTTGAACGCAATCAAATTGCAAAAATTAAGCGAAGTGTAAAAATCGAGTTTAAAAAAATTTACAAACCATATACGGATCACCCTTTATGCACAATTATTAATTAAACGAAAAAGATAAAGAATAAAATCATACCCTTGAAGATCGAGCTTCCTCAGGTACAAGTTCACCTCCAAATCCTTTCGC
The DNA here is from genome assembly GCA_020205615.1 of Panax quinquefolius. Taxonomy (NCBI): domain Eukaryota; kingdom Viridiplantae; phylum Streptophyta; class Magnoliopsida; order Apiales; family Araliaceae; genus Panax; species Panax quinquefolius. Next base: position 73,468,492 of record CM035153.1, on the reverse strand, counting down.
GTTCAACTTGAATCCACCGGGGTTTTGTTTCTTCCTTTGATCAACGTTAGCCACCCATATGTTTGGCCTCTAGAGGTGATCCACCAAGGAAAAATAAAGAATTCAAGAAGATGGGGTATTGGCTCAAACCCTAGTTTTCTATCTCTATAGAAAGGGTGTACTCTCCCAACAATTGGAATTATGTCGTATATTGAAAAAGTCAACAACCCCCCACCCATAATAAGACTCCTCTTAATAATAGATGTGGGCAACCCACCTTAACAATTAAGGAATTGAGTTTTATTTAATTAATTAAATTCTTTTAATTAATTAAGCTCCCTAATCTTATTAGGGATAATTAATTAAAACTCCTTTAACTAATTTTCCTTCCTAATCCAATTAGGAATAAATGAAATACTTATATTAAATTAATTCCTAAACTCTTTTAGAAATTAAAATAATAATAATTGTAATAATATTAATAAGACTCCTCTTATTAATTTATATTTAATATTTCTAAAATATTAAATAATAAATATTAAGCTATTTAATTTATTCTATCACCATAGATTAAATTAAATATACATAACTATATTATTACGATTATGCCATTAACTTCTTAAATAATTATTCTTCCTTTTATGGTGTGACCCTTTAGGTTCTCCATATTAAACCGGTTGTGAATAAATCAATTAGAACAATTCTAATCTTATTTAAATAAATAAATTAAACAATTAATTTATTTAAATAAATAATATTTATTCTACAATAGGGATAAGCCTCCCTAGCGATCAACGACTTTCCAGATAATATAGATTTCAACATTAATCATAAAAGAACCTTTGAGTAAATAGTTCTTAGAAATAATTCAATCCTTCCACCATACAATGTCCCAATTAAATATAAGACATGGAATTTCTGTCAAGTCTTATTTTATTTAATTATATGCATTTCGATCCTTAAATGCACAACTCCAAATAATGCAAATTAGAAACTCCTTTCTAATTTCATTCTGCGTTAACCCAGAGGACTACTGGGTTGTCATTTATCGAATCACATAGGACATTTCTCTTCTTTTATTAGAAGTGGTAGATTCTTTATTGATCATACATTATCTCCATGTACAACTTATTATACCCAAGCATACCCTTTGATATACCCTAAGGGTCTTAAGGAATAAGTCAAAGTATAACTCATCATACATAAGATACTATGATGATCTCAAGTCCGAGGATCACTTGTCTTACTATCACTACTGAGAATTCCTATTGACAGTAAATAAAACTCCATTAGGTATTCCTTAGCGAGCCACGTTCAAAGTGAACTTATTCTCTAATAAGCACCTACATACTTGCTTTAGTGTCTCCACACAAATGATCATGAGATCAATCATCCTCATCCAATGAGCAAGCAACAACGTATGTACACAAATCTATCCCAGGATTCACTAATCCCCAATTTAGTAATCCAACGATTGGGAACTATTTTAGTTTTAAGCTTTCTAAGAATTTAGATCTCATTAGAATGATCATCATCATTATTCTAAAAGCATTGCTTAAAACTATGGGTTTATCACATATTATAAAACAGCATCATGTAGATAATTAAAAGCCTTTAATAAATTAATACTTTTTATTAATAAATGAATAAGATTGTTACAAAGTATATGCTTTATCATCAAACATGATTGGCTTGTGTGCATATTACTTTCAATCTCCCACTTGCACTAAAGCCAATCGTCATGGTATCTTATATTCTTCTTCTCTAAGTGACGATTATCCTGCTGTTGGATAAGCTTTAGTTAATGGATATGTAATGTTGTTCATGAGAGTCCACTATCTCTATAGTGATTTCCCATCTTTCAATGATTCTAATAATCAAATGAAAGTGCCACAACACATGTTTAGATCTAAGATGAGACTTAGGAACTATTCTTAGTTCTGTAATGAACATTTAATCCAAACAATCAACTTGCACCTTCATTTATAGCTATATACTTTGTCTTTATCACTAAACCAAAGAACTCTTTCTTTGTTTGGAACCTTTCAATTCAACGCACCTTTGCTCAAGATAACGCTTTTACCTTAAAGTGGATTTTTACATCATCTTGGTGCATCTTCGAAAAACTTGAGTCTCATTAAGCCCTCTAGTTTTAATTTAGACCCACCATATGCGCTCACATCCTTAGTGCTTGGGTTAAGAACTTTAAGATGTTTTTCAACATGTTCTACGTTGATCTTCTCCAAATATGGTGATCGACATCGGGTCTCGTATATTTCATTGCAAACATGATAGTTACTCATGCGATCTCTCCTTTTGGAGTCTATGGGGACTATTAAGAGATACACTCCATAGCTCATCAACATGAGACATCTCTTGGGTTTGCCATGCTAAACGACTTTAGCATCAAATGAATATATCGTTCCTTGGGTTAAGTCGAGCATCCTCTTGAATCTATCTATATAGATTTTATCCCGAATTAAGATACTCTTCCCAAACCATTCATGGAGGAATGTTTAGACAACTTTATCATTACTGATTGTAGCATTAGTATGTCATTCCTTATCCGTAGTATATCAACATATAGTACTAGGAATTTCACGATGCTCCCACTGACCCTTTTGTACACACTAGGTTCATTCTTATTTTTTTTGATAAAATCAAACTCTTTTGATTGCCTCATCAAAACGAATGTTCCATATTTGAGAAACTTGTTTCAATCCATTTCTCTGAGTGTCTACAACACTTACCTCATCGTATGTAACTGGATCATCATCTTCTATGATATGTACCTCATCATCATCATCCATGATGAATCCATACCTCCTAGGTATCTTCTTGTACTATTCCGATTTACGATTCGGTTGTGGTAAAATAGGTTACATCTCTGAGTTCCTCTTATTTGACTTATAGTGTTTTGTGGTTCTTGAACTTTTCAAGATCTATTATCCTCCCACTAGCCCCTTTTAATGATTAACACCTTTATCTTAGAAGGAAGGGTGTTTCGCAATAAACACCTTTTGCTATGTAGGATTATAGAACATATGCCCTAAACTTACTTTAGGATGTCCCACAAATCTGTACATGTCAAATTTTGTCCCAAGCTTATCCTTTTAAACCTTTTCACATAAGTTGGACAACCCCTTATCTTAACATACTTAAGATTAGGAATCCTCCCTGTCCATAACTTTTATGGAGTCTTGAGGCCGAATTTTGAGGTTACCTTTTTAGTAAATATCTGACCATTTCTAGGACATAACCCTGAGAAGAATCTTTGGAATGTCGATAAAATCATTATGGACAGCACCATGTCCAACAAGGTACGATTTTTCATTTCAGATACATCAATCAATTATTATGTATCAGGAGGTGTCCATTATGAGAAAACCATTTGAGATGATCTAGAAACTTATTGCACAAGTATTCCTTCCTTGATCCGATCAAAGAATCCTAATACTTTGCCAATTTGTTTCACTTTTGAATTCTTTGAACCTTTCAAATAATTCACACTTATATTTTAGCAAATACATACATTCAACTCGTTGAATGATTATCTCCTTTTCTTATACTAATTTGTTCAATATGCAAAATTATTTTCAAGTAAGTCAAGTATACAAAATTTATTAAGTAATATTCCAGTTCTATACAAAACATTATTATTATAAATAGAACAACAATTGTTCTTAATTATAATACCAAAGATTTCATTGTCCAACAATAAAATGGAAATAATATTTTTAACAAGAACTGGAATACAATAACAACTTATTGACTTAATAGATTTGCCCGTAGGCATTGCTAAACTATAAGTTTCTATGGCTAATATGCAACAACCTTTGCTTCATTTCCCACACATAGGATTACTTACCTTGTTTAACTTTCTACTTCTGCTTGGTCCCTTCATAAATCTATATTTATGATAACCAAAGTTGGTATCCAATACCCAAGTAGAACATTGACTTAAAGGAAAAATTATTTTAAATCATGAACAAATTTGTATTTGTAACCAAAACTTCACTAAGCTTCTTTGGTTAGCCTCTACAAGATGCTTCTTGCAGTTTCTTTCCAGTGTCCAGGCTTATTGTAGTGGAAGCAAACTCCTTTGCTATCCGTATCAGTTTTGTTCTTATTATCCTTTGTTTATGCCTTTCTATTTACCTTCTTTGAATCGTTCTTCTTTTGGAAGATCCTTTGCCCCCTACCAAGAAGACTTGATCTTTCTTGGTTGGAAAGTGACTCTCAACATTTTTCAATATGTTAAGCAAATCGGTGAGGCGATATCTAGCTTGTTCATATAAAAATTCACAACAATTGTGAAAGGAGTCCGGGAGTGAGTGCAAATCAAATCTTGGCTCAACTCTCCATCCATGACAAAACCAGTTGTCCAAATTGATCAATCAAATTGATTATGTTAAGAACTTTTTATGCATACTATAGTGCCATTGGCCATTCTAGATCGGAAGAGCTCCTTAGATATCTCGATATCTATCGGTCCTACTTTCCTCACCATCAACTACTTGATGTGCGGGAATATAGTAGGAGCATCCATAGTTTCATCTTGTGCTGAAGCTCGTTACTCATGAATCGAGCATGATGCATTGAGCTAATTGTGCATCATCTTGCCACTTTTTAAAAGTAGCAATGTCTTCCTCGAGGCATTATGCGCAACCATTCTTGAGGATAGGCGTATTAAGGACATAAGATAGCTTTTCGACTATGAGAACTATTCTCAATTTCCTTAACCAATCCGTTTAATTGATTACGATTAACTTAGCATCTAATATGCTTTGCGGTGATAGTAATTTAGACATTGTAAAATTACGTAAATAAATTTGTAATTAACAACATTTTAACATACATTCTTTTATTAATTACCAAAATAAATTAGGTCTTGTTTTAAATTGGTATCTCCCACTATTTTCTTCAAACTATATTACCTCAATTATATAGTTAACAAAATCTAATTAAAGATTTGCTAGTGAGAATAAGGATCTCATTTCAAATGTATATAGCCTTGTGGTGACACAACAAACTATATATAAATAAATAGGTAGACAACTTTTGTCAATTACATCAACTATCTGACTCCTTTTCTTTTGCCTCTTAGATTATTTTGATCAAGTGGTGGCACATCTGAATCAAAATTATCCAAGTTAAGTCCGACCTAGCACTCCATATATTCAAAAAAGAAAAATATCATCCTTGTGGTGACACAACAAAACAATATTGTTCAATTTTCTTTATAAGCATCAAATGTGATAAATTAACATCTTAAATACTTAATACTTGCCTTGTGGTGACACAACAAACTCATATTAAATATTTAATACTCTATTAATTTTATCATGCTAGAAGGCGACGTTCGATATTCCAAATATCTTTGAACGCTTAGGACTTAATATAAAAATTGAGGGGTTTGTTATTAATTTGTCTCATCTTGTTTAAGCGGCATACACATATATATATAAAATACGCGTCATATTAATGAACATGCGAAGCATGTTTATAATATATAATATATATAGTATAAGCATGCACATATAAAATACTATATTCTACATGGATTGATTATGGACTTTTATTCTAGTTTGGTTTACTAGAGCCACCAAGTGAACCAAAAGGTCAAACCCTGAGGGGCAAGAAATAATATTTAAATATAACTATTACATTTAAACTTAGGGCTCCATTACAAAGCGGGTCTTCAAGCGCTCCTTGTTCTTTGATCTCCAATTTTTCAAAATTAATTCTAACTATTCCTATTACAAAACTATTTAAAATAAATAGAAACCTTGATCGTGATCGAGGGAAGTACATAGGAGAGAGATAGAATTTACATTAAGAAAAATTAGAGAAGGCGAGGTACGCAGACCCCATTTAATAAAACACATACATTCATGCATCCAACTAAAATAAAATCCAATCATATTGTCAATCGATTGTCCATAATCAATCCCATTTATTATCATACACGTCACCATATGCATCAATAAATAACATTCATCTTATGAATAATAAACATTTAATATATATATTGATATCATTTATTGGGCAAATTTAGTTAGTATAAAATCTAATTTTGAATTAAAATAAACTCCTTTATTTTAATCCAAATTAAATCAAAATAAAACTATTTTATTTTAATTTATCCAATTTTGAATAAAATAAACTATTTTATTTTAGTCAAAATCTTTAATCAAAATAAACTCCTTTATTTTAATTAATTATGGAATCCAATTCCATGTAAAAAATCTTTAATTAAAATAAACTCTTTTATTTTAATTAATTATGGAATCGATTCCATGTAAAAAAAATCTTTAATTAAAATAAACTCTTTTATTTTAATTAATTATGAAATCCAATTCCATGTAAAAAAAAATATTTAAGGAAACACGGATTATCTTTCCTATTCACAAATAAACTCCTTTATTTTGAATAATATGAAATCTTATTTCATATCTAAATAAACTCCTTTATTTAAAGAAATTAGGATTCTCTTTCCTATTCACAAATAAACTATTTTATTTTGAATAATATGAAATCTATTTCATATCTAAATAAACTCCTTTATTTAAGGAAACAATAGAATCCAATTTCAACTCCAATTAGTTATTATGGAATCAAATTCCAACTCTAATTAGTTAGCATGAAATTCTAATTTTAAAATTAAAATAAACTCTTTTATTTTAATATTTAAAATAAAACTTTTATTTTAAAATTAAAATAAATATTATTTTAATTATAAAATTATTAAGAATAATATATATTATATATATATATATAATATATATAATATATTATAAAATAATAAAATAATCGAATATATATATATATATATATATATATATATAAAACCGTACGGTTTTAATATAATATATATATATTATACCCATGCATTCCTTTTCCGCTAAAAACTCCTGTAACATGATCTGCTAACTTTTTTTAAAAAACCGTGCACTATTTTATTTCCTGTAACAGAATTCAAGGGGCCGGAATAATTAAAAGATTACAATGCCAATCATTGAACCAATTACATGGAATCACCGTTTTTTTTTCAGTTAAAGGGTTCCTGCCGAATTTCATGAATTATCAAAAATCGTGGCTTTTTTTTTTTTTTTTAATTTTATACAAACAAATTATGCCCAATTAAATTGTTTTAAACACATATCAATATACATATCAAATCTGAACAATTAATAATTCGCATAAAGGTTTGGCTCTGATGCCACTGTTAGGTTTGTAAAATTCTTGAACGCAATCAAATTGCAAAAATTAAGCGGAAGCGTGTAAAAATCAGAGTTTAAAAAAAATTTACAAACCCATATACGGATCACCCTTTATGCACAATTATTAATTAAACGAAAAGATAAAGAATAAAATCATACCCTTGAAGATCGAGCTTCCTCGTGCAAGTTCACCTCCAAATCCTTTCGCGTTCAACTTGAATCCACCGGTTTTGTTCCTTCCTTTGATCAACGTTAGCCACCCATATGTTTGGCCTCTAGAGGTGATCCACCAAGGAAAAATAAAGAATTCAAGAAGATGGGGTATTGGCTCAAACCCTAATTTTCTATCTCTATAGAAAGGGTGTACTCTCCCAACAATTGGAATTATGTCGGATATTGAAAAAGTCAACAACCCCCCACCCATAATAAGACTCCTCTTATTAATAGATGTGGGCAACCCACCTTAACAATTAAGGAATTGGGTTTTATTTAATTAATTAAATTCTTTTAATTAATTAAGCTCCCTAATCTTATTAGGGATAATTAATTAAAACTCCTTTAACTAATTTTCCTTCCTAATCCAATTAGGAATAAATGAGAGTACTTATATTAAATTAATTCCTAAACTCTTTTAGAAATTAAAATAATAATAATTGTAATAATATTAATAAGACTCCTCTTATTAATTTATATTTAATATTTCTAAAATATTAAATAATAAATATTAAGCTATTTAATTTATTCTATCACCATAGATTAAATTAAATATACATAACATATTATTACGATTATGCCATTAACTTCTTAAATAATTATTCTTCCTTTTATGGTGTGACCCTTTAGGTTCTCCATATTAAAAGCGGTTGTGAATAAATCAATTAGAACAATTCTAATCTTATTTAAATAAATAAATTAAACAATTAATTTATTTAAATAAATAATATTTATTCTACTGATAGGGATAAGCCTCCTAGCGATCAACGACTTTCCGGATAATATAGATTTCAACATTAATCATAAAAGAACCTTTGAGTAAATAGTTACCGTACAATTCAATCCTTCCACCATACAATGTCCCAATTAAATATAAGACATGGAATTTCTGTCAAGTCTTATTTTATTTAATTATATGCATTTCTGTCAAGTATGTTAAGATAAGGGGTTGTCCAACTTATGTGAAAAGGTTTCAAAGGATAAGCTTGGGACAAAATTTGGACATGTACAGATTTGTGGGACATCCTAAAGTAAGTTTAGGGCATATGTTCTATAATGCTACATAGCAAAAGGTGTTTATTGCGAAACACCCTTCCTTCTAAGATAAAGGTGTTTATCATTAAAAGGGGCTAGTGGGAGTATAATAGATCTTGAAAAGTTCAAGAACCACAAAACACTATAAGTCAAATAAGAGGAACCTGTAGATAGACCTATTCTACCACAACCGAATTATAAATCTGGAATAGTACCGAAGATACCTAGCAGGTATGGATTCATCATGGATGATGATGATGAGGTACGCATCATAGAAGATGATGATCCAGAGTTACATACGATGATGTAAGACTTCTAGTGTGTACAAAAGGGTCAGTGGGAGCGTCGTGAAATTTCTAGTATTATATGTTGATATACTACGGATGAGGAATTACATACCAATGCTACAATCAGTAAAGATAAAGTTGTCTAAACATTCCTCCATGAATGATTTGGGAAGAGTATCGTAATCGGGGATACAAATCTATATAGATAGATTTAAAAAGATGCTCGACTTAACCCAAGGAATGTATATTCATTTGATGCTAAAGTCGTTTAGCATGGCAAACTCCAAGAGATGTCTCATGTCGATGAGCTATGGAGTGTATCTCTCTTAATAGTCCCCACAGACTCACGAAAAGAGAGGTCGCATGAGTGACAATTATGCATGCAATGAAATGTACGAGACCACGATGTTGATCGGTCATATTATGGAGAAGTTCACTATGAGTCGTTGAAAAACATCTTAAAGTGCTTAACCAAGCACTAAGGATGTGATCATATTCATGGTGGGTCTTAATTAAAACTAGAGGGCTTAACTGACTCAAGTTTTTCGACGAGACCAAGACGACGAGAAAAATCCACTTTAAGGTAAAGGGTTACCTTGGACGGTGGTGCGATGAATTGGAAAGGTTCCAAACAAAGAAAGAGTTCTTTGGTTTAGTGATAAGAGACAAAGTATATAGCTATAAATGAAGTTCGGAAGTTGATTGTTTGGATTAAAGTTCATTACGAGAACTAGGAATAGTTCTAAGTCTCATCTTGGATCTAAACATGTGTTGTGGCACTTTCATTTGATTATTAGAATTATTGAAAGATGGGAAATCACTATAGAGATAGTGGACTCTCATGAACAACATTACATATCCATTAACTAAAGCTTATCCAACAAAGCAGGATAATCGTCACTTAGAGAAGAAGAATATAAGATACCATGACGATTGGCTTTTGAGTGCAAGTGGGAGATTGAAAGTAATATGCACACAAGCCAATCATGTTTGATGATAAAGCATATACTTTGTAACAATCTTATTCATTTATTAATAAAAAAGTATTAATTTATTAAAGGCTTTTAATTATCTACATGATCTTTGTTTTATAATATGTGATAAACCCATAGTTTTAAGCAATGCTTTTAGAATAATGATGATGATCATTCTAATGAGATCTAAATTCTTAGAAAGCTTAAAACTAAAATAGTTCCCAATCGTTGGATTTCTAAATTGGGGATTAGTGAATCCGGATAGATTTGTACATACGTTGCTTGCTCATTGGATGAGGATGATTGATCTCATGATCATTTGTGTGGAGACACTAAAGCAAGTATGTAGGTGTTAGGTTTGTAAAATTCTTGAACGCAATCAAATTGCAAAAATTAAGCGGAAGCGTGTAAAAATCAGAGTTTAAAAAAAATTTACAAACCATATACCCGGATCACCCTTTATGCACAATTATTAATTAAACGAAAAGATAAAGAATAAAATCATACCCTTGAAGATCGAGCTTCCTCAGGTACAAGTTCACCTCCAAATCCTTTCGCGTTCAACTTGAATCCACCGGGGTTTTGTTCCTTCCTTTGATCAATGTTGGCCACCCATATGTTTGGCCTCTAGAGGTGATCCACCAAGGAAAAATAAAGAATTCAAGAAGATGGGGTATTGGCTCAAACCCTAGTTTTCTATCTCTATAGAAAGGGTGTACTCTCCCAACAATTGGAATTATGTCGTATATTGAAAAAGTCAACAACCCCATCACCCATAATAAGACTCCTCTTATTAATAGATGTGGGCAACCCACCTTAACAATTAAGGAATTGAGTTTTATTTAATTAATTAAATTCTTTTAATTAATTAAGCTCCCTAATCTTATTAGGGATAATTAATTAAAACTCCTTTAACTAATTTTTCTTCCTAATCCAATTAGGAATAAATAAGAGTACTTATATTAAATTAATTCCTAAACTCTTTTAGAAATTAAAATAATAATAATTGTAATAATATTAATAAGACTCCTCTTATTAATTTATATTTAATATTTCTAAAATATTAAATAATAAATATTAAGCTATTTAATTTATTCTATCACCATAGATTAAATTAAATATACATAACATATTATTACGATTATGCCATTAACTTCTTAAATAATTATTCTTCCTTTTATGGTGTGACCCTTTAGGTTCTTCATATTAAACCTATTTGTGAATAAATCAATTAGAACAATTCTAATCTTATTTAAATAAATAAATTAAAAATTAATTTATTTGAATAAATAATATTTATTCTACAATAGGATAAGCCTCCCACTAGCGATCAACGACTTTCCGGATAATATAGATTTCAACATTAATCATAAAAGAACCTTTGAGTAAATAGTTACCGTGCTAATTCAATCCTTCCACCATACAATGTCCCAATTAAATATAAGGCATGGAATTTTTGTCAAGTCTTATTTTATTTAATTATATGCATTTCGATCCTTAAATGCACAACTCAAATAATGCAAATTAGAAACTCCTTTCTAATTTCATTACGCCTTAACCAATGACTCTTTGGGTTGTCATTTATCGAATCACATAGGACATTTCTCTTCTTTTTAGAAGTGGTAGATTCTTTATTGATCATACATTATCTCCATGTACAACTTATTATACCCAAGCATACCCTTTGATATACCCTAAGGGTCTTAAGGAATAAGTCAAAGTATAACTCATCATACATAAGATACTATGATGATCTCAAGTCCAAGGATCACTTGTCTTACTATCACTACTGAAATTCCTATTGACAGCAAATAAAACTCCATTAGGTATTCCTTAGCGAGCCACGTTCAGTGAACTTATTCTCTAATAAGCACCTACATACTTGCTTTAGTGTCTCCACACAAATGATCATGAGATCAATCATCCTCATCCAATGAGCAAGCAACGTATGTACAAATCTATCCGGATTCACTAATCCCCAATTTAGAAATCCAACGATTGGGAACTATTTTAGTTTTAAGCTTTCTAAGAATTTAGATCTCATTAGAATGATCATCATCATTATTCTAAAAGCATTGCTTAAAACTATGGGTTTATCACATATTATAAAACAGCATCATGTAGATAATTAAAAGCCTTTAATAAATTAATACTTTTTATTAATAAATGAATAAGATTGTTACAAAGTATATGCTTTATCATCAAACATGATTGGCTTGTGTGCATATTACTTTCAATCTCCCACTTGCACTAAAGCCAATCGTCATGGTATCTTATATTCTTCTTCTCTAAGTGACGATTATCCTGCTGTTGGATAAGCTTTAGTTAATGGATATGTAATGTTGTTCATGAGAGTCCACTATCTCTATAGTGACTTTCCATCTTTCAATGATTCTAATAATCAAATGAAAGTGCCACAACACATGTTTAGATCCAAGATGAGACTTAGGAACTATTCTAGTTACGTAATGAACTTTTAATCCAAACAATCAACTTGCGACTTCATTTATAGCTATATACTTTGTCTTTATCACTAAACCAAAGAACTCTTTCTTTGTTTGGAACCTTTCCAATTCAACGCACCACCTGCTCAAGATAACGCTTTACCTTAAAGTGGATTTTTCGTCATCTTGGTGCATGCGAAAAACTTGAGTCTCATTAAGCCCTCTAGTTTTAATTTAGACCCACCATATGCGCTCACATCCTTAGTCTTATTAATATTATTACAATTATTATTATTATTTTAATTTCTAAAAGAGTTTAGGAATTAATTTAATATAAGTACTCTCATTTATTTCTAATTGGATTAGGAAGGAAAATTAGTTAAAGGAGTTTAATTACTTATCCCTAATAAGATTAGGGAGCTTAATTAATTAAAGAATTTAATTAATTAAATAAATCTCAATTCCTTAATTGTTAAGGTGGGTTGCCCACATCTATAAATAAGAGGAGTGTTATTATGGGTGATGGGGTTGTTGACTTTTACAACTTACGTAATAATTCCAATTTGTTGGAGAGTACGTCTTTTCTATAGAGATAGAAAACTAGGGTTTGAGCTATATACCCATCTTCTTGAATCTTTATTTTTTCCTTGGTGGATCACCTCTAGAGGCCAAACATATGGGTGGCTAACGTTGATCAAAGGAAGGAACAAAACCCCGGTGGATTCAAGTTGAACGCGAAAGGATTTGGAGGTGAACTTGTACCTGAGGAAGCTCGATCTTCATGGGTATGATTTTATTCTTTATATTTTCGTTTAATTAATAATTATGCATAAAGGGTGATCCGAGTATATGGTTTGTAAATTTTTTAAACTCTAATTTTACACATTTCCGAATTTTCATGCAATTTGATTGCGTTCTTGAATTTTACAAACCTAACAAATAGTGCCTATTTCATCTTTTTCCCCGAAAAAATTTTGTTCCCGGAAAAATTTCATTTTCGTCTTGAAAATTCTTACTCGTTCAGTCTAGCTCGTAGCCAGAATCCCCCCGATTAATAATCATCCTAAGTTATAGAATGATTAATAAACACATAGCACAGAATAGTTTTAATAAAAATTCATTTTATTAATAACTAATTCTTTAAACTTAAATTCTAGACAATTCGATTTTCCGGGTTATCACAGCCTTGACGTCATGACAGCCGATGGCAAGTAAACCCATTGAAGCAACCTTCCCCAGCAAAGGCTACAACACAATGCTACCATTGACACATACATCAATGAAGGTCAAGCAGCATTGACAATGCATCCAGCAGGGATTTATCCGGAGATACACACATCAGCGAAGATCAGGCAACCCTGATAACAACAAATTGTTCGCAGTAAGTCCTACAGTGTGAGGGAACATGTTATACACATCCTCAAACAGACAAAGCCTTATCGACACAGATCTCTTCCACGCAAAAGGTACCTCTATGGAGTATAAGGCAGTGTCTAGGACTCAAGACTTTGGTGATAACCCCAACGTCAACATCATTAGAGACTTGGATCGCATGTCCAAGCCGTCACTGATTGTCATCCCAGCAAGATTACCTGACAATTATTCATGCATTTCACATGCATTTGCATCATGTTGCTGCATATAGCATCATGTTTATCTTGCTTGCATTTCAAGTGTCTAGGATTCTATATCCTATCCATGCCTTGCATTGCATGAATATGATAAAGAGGGGCATCTGTAGACACTCGAAATTTTTTGCACTCTTATTACTAACATTACAGGAGGGTAGATTTGTCTTTTGGAGATAACCCTGGAAGACAGCTTACATCCATTCCGGATACTACCGGAGGTTCAGGTCCAACCCGAAACACAAATCGGGAACATCCGTTCCAACCCGGAACACAAACTGGGGACATCATCTCAAACCTGGAACACACACTGGAAATGTTATTTCCAATCTCGGAGATAACCCCGAAATATGCAGATCAAAAGACCGGCAACAACATCGAAGAGGATAGTTCTGTCTCGGCGATAACACCGTGACATACAGTTCCAGTCCCAGAGACAACACTGGGAGTAGCAACCCTATCCTTGGTGATAGCCCCAAGAGATGTCATTGCAGTTCCGGCGATAACCCCGAAAATGCTTGTTTCAAACACATGATATCAGCTTCAATCTAGATGACAGTGAGGCATACAAACAAGCAGCCCAATCTCAGATGTAACCCTGAGAAACGTCTGCTTTCCGCTTAAACCGGCAATAACCCCGGTGAGGAGTCACAACATCATCTTACCACGTCAACAAGATGATATCGCAGTATACCAACAAGTAGTCCAATCTTAGCTGTAACCCTAAGCAACGTTTACTTTCAACTCAAACCGGCGATAACCCCGGTGAGGAGTCAAACATCATCTTGTTCCTTCGACAAATGGCACGTCGTCTCAACACTTCATACATACATACAATCATGTCCCGCAAGAACCGAGGAGTGACAATCCCGAGTGACTATTATGTGTGGCAGTACTTTGGATAGAATTTGAAGCTTGAAGACCATGGGCATAGACCCCTCTTCCTGACTTCGTACAACCTATAATCCATGTCATTACGTAACTCTCGACACCAGCAGTCCGAAGAAGTACAGATATACTTCGTTTGGATGCTCAGATTGAAGTTCTGCAAGTTCGAGTGAACATTATAGTGCATGAGTGCCCGTACTACGAGACGACAGGACCCGCGAGGCTCGGATCCACCACGACCAAATTGGTACAAGCTGCATTGACTGTCGCGGGTGTACCTGCGGCCATCCGTCAATATATACAAGGCTTGGGTCAGCCATTTGAGAAGGGAGAAAGAAGGAAAAAGTCGAGGAAGCCCTGTCCATTTTACTCTACATACACATCTTTTGAGTGTTTCCTCTTCTTTAAACACTTGTTAGCTCACATATAGCTATCTTTTATCCGGTGGGAGCTGAGTGTTTATCCATTTAAAGTCATAGAAGTCTACTTTGGCAGCCCACTATAAGCCTTCTTACATTTTATAAAGCCTTGTTCTCATATAGCACACACTGTTATACACGTTGAGAGTCGTGTGAGTGTGTTTGCCCAGACTTCGGTCCATGGTTTTCATTTTTGTCTATATATATATACTAATATATGTATATATTTCATATATATGGACTAACATTATCGATTTATGCCTCGATTGAGCCTAGACTTCGGTCTGGAGTGTTTAATTGCTTTTATATATATATATATATATATATATATATATATATATATATATATACTTATGCATATAAACGTAGTCGATCATCGATGAGCCCAGATTTTACATCCGATGTGTTTAAATTGCTTCTATATATATACTTATATATATATAACTATTGTCGGATTATATCTCGATGAGCCTAGATTTACATCCTATGCATTTATTTTATTTATATATATATATATATATATATATATAATTGCCGTCGGACATATCGATGAGCTTCGGATTTACATCCGGTCGTTCTTCGCTTTATATATATATATATATATATATATATATATTTACATTTTTGTCTCGCCTGGAGTTTACTTATGTGGCGAGTTGATCGCTTTTACGACTTTATTTACCTTTTGTCCCGCTTTGGAGTTTACTTCATGGCGGTTGATCATCGTCCATATATATATATATATATATATATATATATATATATTATCGCTTTTATATATTTACATTTCGATCCCCGTGGAGTTGCTTCGTGGTGGTTGATCATATACGTATATAAATATATATATATATATATATATATATATATTTACTGACTTTATATATATAAATCGCTACTACTTTCCATACAAATTGCGATGATCATGTGAGCTTAGGAATCATGTGATCACAGGTTCAGTTTACTAAATCTAGATTCGATTCCCATGATGGACATTTTTTAGCTGTAAGCAGCTTATACATTATTTTACAGTGTCTAAATTTCCTTGGATGGCTGTCATGCCCATAAGGAGTTCTAAGATTATCAGATATTATTTTCTCGAGAATGCTTCAGTATCTCAAAATAAAAGCAAACAAAGTTTTACATTTAGTAATAAAATGGAAGTATGAAAAGGTCTCAATTCCTATTGAGCACAAGGTTTGAAAAACCTCTTTTATAAAACTTCATTGCTAAATCTTGGTTAAAACTGAATTTTCCTATAAAATTAAAAACCTTGTGTATATAGGTGCGAACGAGGCCTCGCGCTACTTTCAAATAACTGCACATTGATCCACACACACACACACATTCATATAACAATTTCTTTGAAAAGTGGCGGTCACCGTGGTAACACGGATGTCGGGGGGTGCCTAACACCTTCCCTCCACATAATCAAGCCCCCGGACCCAAAATGAATCTCGGTTTCACAGACCCGTTTAGCAGTGTCAAATCACTGGGTCAATGTGAAAACCTTTTCGGTTGTGTTGGTGCAACCAGTTAAATACACCAACTGGTGACTCTTAAAGTCCAATCGTCGACATTATACATGTCGGACTTTTTTCACTTGTTTTTTCAAACAAATCTCACATTAACATGAGAACACCAAAGAACAAGTAATGAAAAGGGACACTCAAAAATCCCGACGTCGATAATCATCATCATCATCATATCCCATTGGTTATATAATACCCGGGATTTATATCTTAGTTACTAATTAATCACATAACAGTTACATTCCTTACGACAACCTACTAAAATGATGCATAGCCTTACGACGCTCCTATTCCATAATACGGAACATGGTTTGACGATCTAACATGTACTATGGCAAAGTCTCAAACTAAATCGGGTAATACATGACTCGGTCTTGAGCTCGGTTGATCACGGTGTTGAAAACGCTATTCATCTCCTCCATCTTGATTTTCTTTACTTGTACCTCTCTCTCTGCTACCTCAGCTCGTTGAGAAGCTTCCTCGTACACGTCTTCGGCTCTTGCCCTCTTAGTAGACTCTTTTTTCAATTTGTTCTTCAATTCTGGGATCTCTTCTGTCATTTTCTCATTCTGTCCTTCAGTGTGATTCAGCTTCCATTCGACATTACTCAGATGTCCATCTAGATCCCAGATCTTGTCGTCCTTCTGCGCCATCGAAGTATGCTGTTCAGCTACTATCTCTTCCAACTCCTTGACTCTATCTTGAAGTTCCACATTGCGGTCGTATACTTCATCGTACATACGGGCAGCGATAGAGTTTGGTGAAATCTCTTCATCGTCATCCTCCTCATCCCCATCCGTCTGTGGCAGCTCAACGGGGTCCTCCTTATCCTTCTCTACCTCATCATCCTCATCAGGTAGACTTTCCTTCTCAACCACTGTGACCAACAGAGATGACTCTCGTGGTAGTAGTTGTTCCCAAACCACCTGAATATCTCGAGGCTCCTCCTTTCTAGGCATCTGGGGTCCTTCCTCCCTAGCCTGACTGGATTCTCCTACATTAGCCATCTTGATAACAAAATTTTAAGTTTTAAGTACTAATCATTATTACTCCACACTCACGAGCAAATAGGTTACAACCACATAAGCACATAAAGTGTTTTATTACTTTTTTCTTAAAACTCAACAAGAGTTCATCACCACTATCTTTTCAAATTCCTATAAGGTTACTTCCTAAGGCTTTTCCCCACCTAAGGTTCATAACCTAAAGCTCTGATATCAACCTGTGACACCCTTAAATCTAGGTACTTCATTCCCACAAGACTTGGTGTTCACTTTTCATGCACTCACATCTAACTATTCAAATGATATAAAATTTAAATCATAAATCCTCCCATTAAAAGGGTTACATCATTAAACCAATACGTCTCCCATGTTATCTAAGCTTTAACATACATCAAGTGCGAAAAAATAAAATAAATACATCACATCATTTAAAATAAAGTTTATCATCATGACATTAAATAAAAGTACAGTTCTTCAACATTTGTTCATTTTCCATTTTCTTTGCTAGTGGTAGGTTCATCGACCTTCTCAACCTTAGTTGTAATAATTATATATATGCAAGAGTGAGCAAAAAAAATGTTCACTTGAAATAGAAATGAATAACAACAGCATAATATTTACCAACGAATAAGTTCTTCATAACTAAATGATACTCTATCAATGATAATCAAAACTGAAATCAACATACGAAATGTAACTGAGGGTCACATGACCACGAACTATGTCCAAGGTTACAAGGAATCTTTTAACTTTAACCTAAACAGTCATACTGTAGGGACTCCTTGTACTTAGGGTGATCAGCCCTTCGTACCATATATTATGCACAAACATCTAAACGCATCGCGTTAAGTAAATGAAATAGAACAACTCAATTAGAGATTTGAGTTTAAGAACTTGCATTTATCATAAAAAGAATAGAACTAAGAAAAACTTGCTTAACTATAAACAAGTTAGGATAATCAAACAAATATTAGAGTTCAAAGCTTGCTCAAATAAAATTAGGGTTATAGCTTGCTCAAATAAAGTTTATGAATAAAGAACTTGCTCAATCAAAGTTTAGGGTAAGTAACTTACCTCGTATGTAAGCTATAAATTACAACTCACGTTCACCTATACATATTATTAGAATCACAATATCTATTAGATATACTAACATCCACTTTCCAAAATAGAACTCACTTTTAGTTAAACTTGTTACTTTAGTACAAGTTTTACTTTACACCACATGCATTTCAGAAATCATAAGTATTAACTTCAAAACACTTATTCACTACTCATGTGTACATTAAATCATAACGTACCACTTTCATAACTTACTAATCTTTTTACAACTTTGAAATTACTAATTACATGATACAATTCTGTTTTAATCTCTTCATTACATGTTTATCACATTAACATCTCATTAGACTAGGTTACAATAGATTTTCAAGGTTTGCATATGTAACATGCATCATCGCTTCTCGATCAACAGATATAGCATAGGCGTCATTTATATACCTAAGCTCAGGGCCCACAAGTAAGCCTTGACACCAGTAGCAATTTGTCTTTGGTGCACGAGATAAAAACTACGTAGTCTATTTCCAGTACTCTGTTTAGCCCAGCTATCACGAATTTCATCCACAAAACAACAATTTAAACTCACCCAAATGTTATAGAACTCATATAAACATGGTTCCTCACATATATACTAACATATAACAATTAAATAACACTACAACCAATTTAAATCTTTTAAAATCCATGTTTTATACCAAAAACTCCATTTTAGACATCCTTGACAAAAATTAACACTGGGATCACAATTCTACACCAAATTAACTCATTCAAACTACGTTCTCTTTGTTTCTTACTAAATTAACATATTCAAGGCTCAATTTATAGATTAGTTTACAAATTAACTACCAAATTTGGTACTTTCACAAGCTATATATATACATATAGTCATTGTAATTAGTTTCTTCCCTTTTTAACATAATTAGCACACTAATTCCTTGTCTGAATGCTAATTCTAACATCACAATTACACACAAACTCAATAATTCATTTTATACAACTACAATTCATTAAGTATGCGATTACAGACAAATTTAAAACTCATGGATATAACTCTACATAAACGTAAACTTGAGTTTTAGAGATTATACCTTCACTCGCTTGAATAATCCTCGCTAAACACAGAGAATTGTTTTGGAATCACAGAAATTTTCCCTCAAACTCTCTCAATCTCTCTCAAATTTCTCTATAACTTTCTTCTTTCTTTCTCAGTTTCAGTATAAACTAACTCCCTTTTACATAAAATAAAATACAACCAACGCATAAAACCCAAACGTCTAAAACTGGCGTCTTAATAAATATAATAATAAGTTATCAGTTATAAAATTTAATATATTTTGTTTATATTTTTATTCTATTTTTATTATTTATTATAATTCAAATTCAAAATTCAAAAGTCATAAGGCTTCGTTTGGAAAAAACACTTTTAAAATAAACACTTAATATCTTTAAGCCTTGTTTGGGTAAATCCATTTAAAACTACTTTAATTTATTTTACTAAATCATTTATACTATAATTTATAATCCCATATTATTTATTTGATTTCCATATCTCATCTTAAGTAAATAAACTAATTACAACATACCAAATAAATTTCTCACTTAATTGAAATGTCACAAAATTATAATCTCATTATAATTTTATTTAATAAATTCACATACCACTTTAAATTATTAAGTTAAAATAGCAACATAGCACTTCATGTTATCTTTAACAACTCTCTAACTATTAAATTAAATTAGAGTATTATCTAATAAATTTAATTCACAAATATCTCTAGCTACTTGAACAACCACATCAATAAAATATTTATTTAATTTAATAAATATTTTAAATTACAAATAAAATCTTGGATTGTTACATATACCGTGCTCATCACAGAACATAATAAAATTAGAATTGTCAAATTCTCTTTTGTGATCAGATTAAATATAGACAATAGAGCTTCTATGTTGATTCTGAATTTTCTTACACAAGGTAGAGAAAGAGTTAATAGCCTCATTTTTAAATTTAGGAAAATCAACCCATGTAAATCGTGAATAGTCATCAACCAAAACTAGAATGTATATAGCACCACCCATGCTATGTTTAGGAATTGGTTCTACAAGGTCCATATGTACAAGTTTTAAGGGTCTAAAAGTTGATATAGTGAGTTTAGGTTTATGTGATGCATGAATTTATTTTCCCAGTTCACAAGCTTCACAGATATGATCTTTTAAGAATTTTAATTTTGGGAGACCACGAACTTGTTCTTTAGACGAAATGTTATTTATAAGTTTCATGTTGATGTGTCCTAGTTTACGATGCCAAAGCCAAGGATCCTCATTTGCAAATACAAGACAAATATTATCTAGGTGAGAATATGTATCTAAATCACATGTATACACATTTAGATATCTAGGACATACTAAAATTAATTTACCAGTTTAATCAAATATAGAGCAATTATGTGTACTAAAAGATATTTTAAAACCACTATCACATAGTTGACTAATAGATAAAAGATTGAGTCCTGTGACTAATTGAACGTTAGAGATAGTTATGTGGTTATTACTAACACTTTAAACTCTAATTATTTTACCTTTATTGTTATCTCCAAAAGTTACTTCGCTAAAGTCTGTAGCTTGCAGATTTTTCAATTTTGATTTATCACCAGTCATATGTCTTGAACAACCGCTATCAAGATACAATTTACTTTTATTCAAATCAGCTGCAAGATATACCTACAATATATGTACTAATTTTACAAATTGGTACCCTTTAAAATGAAGGGTCCTTTGGGTAAGTTTTCCATTTCGTATAAGGAACATTTATAGTTTCCTTTACAAAACTTGGCATAGGATAATCAGTTTTAGTAGAAATAAGCATTCTATGAGTAACAGGATTATGAGATGTATGATAATACTGTCTATGAAATTCTTTTGTTGTGATAGTTGGTGCAGTGTATGTCCCTTTGGGAACCCAAATCATTTTTCCGTTATAGTTTCCATTTCTAGCATTGCACATATAAAGGGAATGACCATTTCTATTAAATTAAGAACATTTGGTGAAAAGAGATATATGACTTTTCTTTTCTTTGATTTTAACATGATATAATCATTTATCTTTTGATTTACTCGTTTCTCCAGTATATCCCAAACCTTTTTTTATTAAAACTGCATCTTTGTTGATTTAACATGACATCAAGATTTTCTTTTCCTTTTGTAAATTTATAAATTATAGTATTTAGATCATCACGTTCTTTACTTAAATTTTCAATTAAAGAATTATGTTTTTTTAATTACATTTTTTAGATGTGAGTTCTCAATTTTGAGATTTCCAATTTCTTCATTTATCACTTGATATTTGTATTTGAGTATATTTATTGATTACAGCAAGTGTTAAATTTTCAATTTCAAGATTTTCAATTGAGATGATAAGTGTTGAGTTTTCTATTTCAAGATTTTTATTTATTATTTTAACTTGTTCTAACTCTTCTTTTAATGAATTATTTTCCAAGTTTACTTCATTTAAACTTTCATTGGTTATAATTAAGTTAACATTTTCAATTTCAAGGTTTTTGTTTATTTTTCTTAATTTTTCAAATTCTTCTTTTAATTCTATGAAATCTTCCTTTATTATTTCATTATTTTCATATAAGTAACTGTAAGCCTCTTGTAATTCATAATGTTCTTAATTTATATTTTCTAGAGTATATGCAAAAAAATGAGGTGCTAGGCAATTGATGTTCAGAATTTTCCTCAAATATTGGTGATGAGTCATTGTCTGCAATTAAACAAAGATTTGAAATTTCTTCAATTTGTTCAGCAGTTTCTTTCTCATCACTTAGATCCCATCCTTCCTCGGCTACTAGAACATTATTGTTGACTAATTTTGGCCAATCCTTTTTGAAGTGTTCAGGTTGCTTGCATTCAAAGCATCTATTTGAATTTTCATTTGAGTTGGAATTTCTGAAGTTGTTATTTGCCTTGAAATCTCCTCCTTGCGTCTTTGGCTTGAATATTTGTTTGCTCTTGAAGTTGTTAAAATTGTTGTTTATCTTCATAAAGCCTTTGCAATATTTTCTTGCCCTGCTTTGTCCACTTTCCTGAGTTGTCTGGATAGCAAAGCAACTTCATTGTTGTCTAGACTTAGGAGTTCTTCAGTTATTTCTTCATCGTCGCTTTCTTGGTCTGCCAGAAGGGCTTTGAAAGTGATTCCTTTCATTTTGAGATCAGTGTCTGATCCAGCTTTTTTGACTAGCATGTCGACTTCATGGGCATGAAGATTTCCAGTTAGATTATCCATAAGATATGTGGTTAGATCTTGCATTTCCTTGATTGTTGTAACCTTCATTTTCCAGATGGATGGAAGAGCTTTTAGAATTCTTCTATTTTTCTCATTTGTAGTGTATGGCTTTCCCATTTGCTCTAGCTCATCAATGATTCTGGAAAAACATTTTTCCATATCAATGATCTTTTCTCCTTCTTCAAGATTGAAGCTTTCATATTCTTGGATTAGGGCATCTTTTCTGGTTTCTTTGATATGATTGGTACCTTCATAGGTTACAATCAATTTTTCCCAAATTTTTTTTGCATTTTTACAATTCCTAACTGTTTTGTACTCTTTTTCAATCAAAGCACTTGTTCAGCTCGAGAGGCTATATTAACAGTCTCTTCTTCTTCAGAGGTGAATTCATTGATATCTTTCTCGACGGTCTTTTCTCCTTGAATTTTTGTTGTAACTTTTACACCTCGTTTTATGGCACACCATATTTTCATTCCTTATGATTTGGTAAAGATTTTGAATCTGTTTTTCCAAGTGGCAAAGTTGATACCATCAAATAGTAGAGGTCTGGACATTGATAGCCCTTCTCCGCAACTAGTAGCACTGTAGGTGTGACGCCACCAAAATAGGTATACATCACCCATCTTGGGTCGCCAGATATATGGTACAGAAATCAAATACAAACTTCTTTTATACAATATGAAAAAAGCGTAGCTGAGAGTTTTTACACGAATATTATCTTTTAGACAATATACAAACTCAAATGGAGTCCCCATTACATTTATTATCACACTATTTTATAGAATAGTGAGGACTACTATAGCCACCATCTCGGACCATCACTCCGTTCCCCGACTAGTCCCGGCTACATTCTCATTTCCTGAAGAGAACAACGAAAGCAAAAGGGTGAGCTCAACTAGCCCAGTAAGAAATATTATGACTAAGATAATGCAGAATAAATTATCGTTAGCCTTCAACACTGTTAAACTGATAAAATATAATAAACATCAAGTTTAACTGCAGCAAAACAAGTAATCCATTAGAAGAGTCAAGTAGAGCATGATATCTACTATCTTCTATGATATAAAAGTTTATCATCAATTTTATCGCTAAGACTCGGCTTAATAAATAATCCACATCACTGAATTATCCATGCACTACGGGCCAAGTATATTCGTTAGTATCACGTCCACGAATTATCCATGCACTACGGGCCAAGGATAATTGTGTTATCACCAATGGTCATGATCATGCCAACAACTGTCCATCAATGCACTACGGCCCAATGAGGAATTTTACCACATCATTTGTAACATTACAGGTCATGATTATATCGAATAATCCCTGGCCATAATCATACCAATCAACAGTCCATCTATGCATTACGGGCCAAAGATGACTTTTATCACAATATAAGCATGAGGATGATGACAATGATATGAGAATTCAATTAAATGAGATCAAGGATAAATTTTAAAGATTTAATAATTTAATTTATCCAGAATTCAATAATGTCCAAATTATCAATATGATACTACTTTGTGGAGTAAAATTCAAGAATAATATTGTATCAAAAATGATTTGGACCGAGAAGAAATTAATTTTTGTCATGAATAGTACCCGAGTGAATAGTACCCCATGAATAGTACTTTGGGAATAGTACCCCATGAATAGTACCCCGACATGAAAAGATTAAAAATTATCAAGAATGCTTAGAATAATATTTTCTTAAAAAAGATACTAGATGAAGCGTAAATTTCAAAGATATTCAACTAATTTCAAGGGGTATATAAGCAATACTTTAACAAAATGAGTGTAGAATTCGGAATCTGAAACGAAATAATATTACTTGCATACTACAAAGTATAGAAGAAAATATTATTTCTTACGAATATTGAACAAAAATAATATCTTTTACCTTAAAAAGGAAAGTATTCCAATTGGTATAGCGGAGATATTCTTGAAGAAAACTTGCACTGTTTTTTACACTCAAAGCTTCCTAAAACTCGAAAGAAATACACTTAATATTATAGAAGAAGAATTCTCTGATTCTGGTGTAATTTTCAATTCTAAACTAAGCATCCTATTTATAGGATAATGGAAAGGATACTATTTGAAAAAGAAAATCACAGACACATAGAAGGATTTTTCACAGGCGCAATCTTTTGTTTGAAAATTTTTATGATTTTACTATGCAGTCACTATGCAGACACTATGCAAACATTATACATAATAAAATATAATATATTCTATTTTCCATAAAAAATAAAACTTATTATTATTATTATTATTATTATTATTATATGTGTGTGTGTGTGTGTGTGTTCCCTCCATTACAGTCCACCCCTTTTTTTCCAATTCCCGTGACATCCCCCACCCCATTCCCCATTGACCCATATCATTAGCACACGTGAGCCCCACCATATTATATATACAGAATAACTTTCTACCGATTATTTTGAAAAATGGATAAATGAGGGTCCAAATAATAATCAAAATTTACAACAAATACTTCATAAAAATCCCCTCAATATTTTTAACAACATTTATTTATCATTAGTATAACTCGCAATATTAACAACCAGATCATTTCCAGGAAAGAGGGGGCTTTCTGATAAGGATTTCTCCCTATTAGCGCGTAATTAGGTGACTAAACCCCTTTTCTCGACAAAACTTTCTAGACATTGTTAATTATGCAAATAATAATATGAATAATGTGTCATCTCAATTATTGATTTAA
This sequence comes from Panax quinquefolius, assembly GCA_020205615.1. NCBI lineage: Eukaryota > Viridiplantae > Streptophyta > Magnoliopsida > Apiales > Araliaceae > Panax > Panax quinquefolius. The sequence continues at coordinate 73,442,806 of CM035153.1, read as the reverse complement.
TAATATAAAATATTGTGACAATAATTGAATCAATAATGCGAGATACTATGCAGCAATTACTGTAGCAATAATTGAATAAAACTAAGTCACTTCTCACGTAAGCATCAATAATTAATACCATGTGCTACTATGCTACCACGCGTATTACTATACTTTTATCACCGGATATTTTAACAGTTAACGGTAAAACTTTTGCCATTATTTTTATAAAAAGATATTTTTGTCGTTTTCTAAATCCGACAATAATTCCATTGTGGGGGTCCACCAATGATTGTGCCATCGTACGAACATTTCCTATTAAAATGAATATTCCCCGACCAATCGAATATTTTATAACAACTTGCTTACTTTAAAAAATTTATAAATATTACCCACAACTATAACATTGTAAAAATTTCACACTATAATATTTAAAAATTATATTTAAAGAAAAATTTATTTTTATTCATGAAAGTTGGGGTCTTACAACCTCTCCTTCTTATGAAATTTCATCTTCAAAATTAGGGTACCTACCTGGTATGTCGAAGAGGTGAGGATAGCTTGATTTTATTTCAAATTCTAACTTCTAGGTCATTTCCTCAACATCGTGGTTTATCCACAAAATTTGACTTGAGGTATAACCTTGGAGCGTAGAATATGTTCCTTCTTATCCAAGATTTTAACAGGTACCTCTTCATACATTAAATCTTCCACTATCTCATCTGGTTCTAAATCAATAATGTGGTTCGAGTCTTCCACATATTTACGTAATATGGATATGTGAAAAATGTTATGAACACGAGACATACTTAGCGGTAAAGTGAGTCTATAGGCCACAGTTCCTACTCGGTCAAGGATTTCAAATGAGCCAATGAATCGAGGATTGAGCTTCCCACTCTTTTCTAGTCTTGTAACTCTTTTGCATCGAGCAACACGTAACAACACATGATCACCAACATTGAATTTCACGTCCTTTCGATGAAGATCAGCATAACTCTTTTGTCGATCTTGTGAGGTTTTTATACGTTGTTGGATCATTTGAATCTTCTCCATAATCATACGTACCAATTTCGGTCCCAACAACGTTGCTTCACCCACCTCATCCCAGCATACTGGAGAACGACACTTGCATCCATACAACACCTCGAATGGAGCCATGCCTATATTTGCTTGATAATTATTATTGTATGAGAATTTCACCAATGGAAAGAACTTGTCCCAACTTCCTTTGAATTCAAGGATACAGATTCTTAATAGATCTTAAAGAGTTTGAATAGTCCTCTCTGACTGCCCATTCGTTTGAGGATGATATGTCGAACTGAATCGTAAATCTGTTCCCATAAATTTTTGCAAACTAACCCAAAATTGTGAAGTAAATCTTGGGTCTTGATCAGAAACTATGGATACTGGCATACCATGTAGTCTTACAATCTCATTTATGTATATACGAGCAAGACGTTCAAGTGAATAAGTTTCTCGTATAGGTAAGAAATGAGCAGACTTGGTTAGTCTATCAACAATGACCCAAATCGCATTTATGCCTTAAGAAACCTTGGGAAGACCAGTAACGAAGTCCATGGTAAAGTGCTCCCACTTCCATTATGGAATTTCAAGTGATTTCAATGGACCTTTTGGCACTTGATGCTCCTCTTTGACTCGTTGACAAGTTAGACACCTTAAGATAAACTCTGTGATCTCTCTCTTCATATTGCTCCACCAAAATGTATGTCAAAGATCACGATACATTTTGGTACTCCAAGGATGGATTGCAAACGGTGTGTTGTGTGCCTCCATCATGATTTTATACTTCAAATAAGGGTTATTAGGAGCACAAAGTCTGGAGTTGACTCGAAGTATTCCTTCTTCATTGATTCATGCTTCCGAAATAGCACCTTCTTATACTTTCTTCTTCATATGCATTAGCTCTAGGTTCGTGGCTTGAGCAGCTTTAACTTTATCAATTAAAGTCGGTTCTATTTATATATTTCACATCATCACATGGGTCCTTGGAGTTTTTATCTCTATCTCCATCCTTTGTAAGTCATACAAAATGGGCCTTTGCGTTAACAATATCGCACTCATACCCGCATATAATCTTCTATTCACCATGTCAGCTACCACGTTTGTTTTTCCATGATGGTATTGAATGGTATGATCATAATCTTTCAACAGCTCGAGCCAATGTCATTTCTATATGTTGAGTTCCTTTTGGGTGAAGAAATATTTGAGGCTTTTATGATCTATATAGATCTACACTTTCTCACAATACAAGTAATGCCTCTAGATCTTTTGTGCAAAAACGACTGTTGCCAACTCTAGATCATGAGTAAGATAATTCCTCACATATTCTTTAAGTTGTCATGAGGCATATGCTATGACTTTCCTATATTGCATGAGAACACATCCTAACCCTCTGCCTGAAGCATCGCTCTAGATGATAAATCCCTCTGAACCAGATGGTATTATCAGAACAGGTGTTGAAATGAGTCTCCTCTTGAGTTCTTGAAAACTCTTCTCACATTCTTCGCTCCAACTGAATTTTGTATCTTTTCGAGTCAGCTGAGTTAATGGAGTAGCGATGAGAAAGTCCTTCCACGAATCTCTGATAATAACCAGCTAAGAACAGAAAGTTACGTACTTCAATCACTGACTTAGGTTGCTCCCGACTTTGAATTGCTTCAATATTTGTCGGGTCAACAGATATTCCATAATTTGATATCACATGCCCAAGGAATGCTACTTCCTCAAGTCAGAACTCGCATTTCTTTAACTTGGCGTATAACAAGTTTTCACGAAGCTTTTGGAGTATCAGCCTCAAGTGTTTCTCATGATCTTCACAGGTTTTAGAGTATATGAGGATGTCATCAATAAAGACAACAACAAAATGATCCAAATATTCCTTGAATACTCGGTTCATCATATCCATGAAGGTAGCAGGAGCATTAGTCAATCCAAAAGATATAACTAGGAATTTGTAATGCCCGTACCGAGTTCTAAAAGCAGTCTTTGGAATGTCATCAATTTTAATCTTTAATTGATGATATCCAGAATGAAGATCGATCTTTGAAAAGAATTTGGCGCCTTAAAACTGGTTAAATAGGTCATCAATGTGAGACAACGGGTACCTATTTTTTATGGTGACAAGATTCAACTCCCGATAGTCAATACAAAGTCGCATACTTCCATCTTTCTTCTTTACGAATAGAATAGGAGCACCCCAAGGGGACGTACTAGGACGAATGAAACTGATGTCTAACAATTCCTGTAGTTGGGTTTTTAACTCCTGAAGGTCAATAGGAGCCATTCGATATGGGGCTTTGGAAATGGGTTTTGTACCAGGTTCAAGGTCAATACCAAACTCGATTTCATGCTCCGGGGGTAGACCAAGAAGTTCTTCAGGGAATACATCAGGAAATTTATTAACAATAGAAATATCATTCAAATCTGACGTATTTTTGTTTAAATTCGTGACATGGGCTAAGAAAGCTTGACATCCATTTTTTAATAAACGAATGGCTTTATGGCTTCATATGACAGTGATTTACTTTAATAGTTTGGTTGCTTGAATTCGTATAATAGGTTGCTTAGGAATATGAAAGCTAACAACCTTACGAAAATAATCAATTTTACCATGATGAGTAGTTAACCAATCAATCCCTAAAATCACATCAAATGCAAGTATTTTCAAAGAGATAAGATCGATACGTAATGTGAGGGTGCCGATTTAAATCAAACAAGAGTTATAAACAGTGGATGTAATGAAGGTTTCTCCCAACGGAGTTTCAACAGATAAGTTAAAGTCTAATTTCTCTGGAGTTAAATTTAAACGTTGAGCGCAAGTATGAGAAATAAAAGAATGGGTAGAACCAGTATCAAATAAGGTATACACTTCGCAAGAGTTTATGATTAGCTTACCCGTGATGACCTCGTTTAGGTTCCTTGCTTTTTGGGAGGTCACAAAAAATGCTCTCCCTTGAACTACCGGCTTTGACTTCTTTGGGATGGCCTTTGGTGCCTCCGTCCCAGCTGGAATTGACTTCAATGCACGACAAAATTGGGCTAGATAACCTTTTCTTCCATAATCATAACATGCTTTAGACTGCATCGTGCAGTTTGGACTGATGTGTCCCTCCCCTTTGCATTTGAAGTGTAGCATCCCCAGATCTTGGTCCCAGTCACCACGAATCTGGTATACTTATTCTATAATTATTGTAGAAGATATAAACTTAAATTGTTTATACATTAAACTTTACACACTATTCCCAAGGTCGTGAACCTTCACTTTATACCTGTATTACATATTTTATCCGACATACAATGTCACTAGCTTCTCTTGTATCTGACGTATTCATCCTAATCTGTAATGTTTATCATGATATAGCAAGGGTGAGTAACAAGTTTGTTCATCAAGTTTAAGTTCAATAAAGGATATATCATGATTGAAAGAATTGAATAATAAGTTGGCTAACGTTTAAGAATATAACAATTGTAAACTAGCATGAACAAATTTTCATAGCTGAACGAACAATGAACATGAATAAATCAACTGGACCAAATGGTAATGAAGGTGATCAGCCTTTCATACCTGATGAACATATGCAATATGCATAAAGTGCAATTCAACAAATCATAGACGTGATAATCAGCAATGATTAACCACAAGCTAACTTGAATAATCATAACTCAGGGTTGAGTTAGAGAGAACTTGCCTTTATCGCCGACTACTGCTACGCAATCTATTTAGCTTTATCTGAAGAACCTAGTATTAATAATATGGGTCTCCCAAGTTAGAATAATATCATCACCATTAATACTATTAAATACAATTATAAAATAACCTAAACACATTATCACATAATCATATCATTCCATAAAATAATTAAGACCCGGTATCAAGTCAAACTATTTCAGTCTGATTTGAGTTCGGTACAATTTCGACATCCCGACAGCCTAGTTGGATAATCATCGAGCCTAATTCCAATAACATTCTACCTAAACGCTTCACCATTATCTTAGATAATTTTGTTATCAGTCAAAATATTTTTTTCATAACTCATAAAAATTTTTAAATTATTATTATCATTAATAATGATTTTTCAATCATTAATATCATATTTATATGATTTAAATACCATAACATTCTATTATCATTAATATTGATTTAATTTCAAATATTAATGAAATACATAAGATCATATTATAAATTATTTATAATATCTCAAAGTATTTTAATACCTTAATATCACACTTAAATGATTTTTAAACATCTAAATCCATTATAAACTAACCGCCATTAATATTAAAATATTAATGTTTTTCGTGTCAAAATATCAAAAGTTATATTTTATAACTTAAAATATTTTTATAACCTTTAAATCAATTTTAAATCATTAAAACTAATTTTCCATAATTTATTTAATACATTTATTAAATAAATTAATTATCATTAATATTAATTTATTAATGAAATTCATCCCAAAATATTAGAAGTCATTAAAAATAACTTAAAATATTTTCTAACACTTTAATATAATTTCAAATGATTTTTAAAGTATTAAAATCATTTTAAGTAATTTATTTAATATAATAATTAAATAAATTAAATATCATTAATATTAAAAATTATTAAGATATTAGTGAAATATATCCCTAATTATTAAAAACCTATTTTTAGGCTTAAAAATAATGTTTACAAATTTATTATGAATTATAGTGACAAAACTGTCGTTATAGGTGTTCTTGAGTGTTCATGAACATGCATGGTCAATCACCAGGGTGCCCACTTTGACCAGTTCTAGATTCTTGATCCTTAAGTTTCTGGGCAGTTTAATGCATCAATGTTGTAGTATTGATGTAACACTACAAGCATGAACAAGTTTCATGGCCAAAACACTTCACAACAGAAAGATCTAAGCCCTAGAAAAACTTGTTAGAGTTGTTCTTCATTTCTGGGTTTTCCAGAAAGTGAAGACAGTTGCACGGGTACTACTTTGGATGTAACGCCCCGAAAAATCGAACATTTTGTAATTACTTTTAATAATGAATAAAATAATATTATTTATTATTATTATGTGTTGAGAAAATGAATGTCGTTCTATAACCTAGAAACGTGGGAACGTCGTAGTATTTTAACTACGTGGGAGAATTAAAGTGTTTGAATTTCTAAAACGAGAATAAAAGTTTTTCGAGAAATTTTTTGAAAAACACTATTCATCGATTTCTGCTCGGGAATTATTTTTGAACTTCCGAGAAATACGTAACGTTATAATATCGAGGTGATATTGATTGTGTAATAATAACCTAAGTATGGAAAACGTAATATTTCGCATGCGAACTTAATTTGGGAACGTTAGGATATTAAGCGTTAAAGGAAGAAAGTTGTGATCGTATAATGTGTATACATTATATGAAGTAATGAATGTAAGTATAATACTACGTATTGTACTATTATGTATGAAGAATGAGATAACGTATATTAAGAATTAATATACGAGATAGCGTATGAGAATTATACGTAGTGTATATATGCTAAGTTGTTAAATCTAAGGTAATGGACTTGTAGTATTATTAGTATATTGATAGAAGTCCAATAGAATGTGACAATCAAGCCCAAGTGTTTGATTTATCATAAGCCCAAACCATTGTAGCACAAGCCCATTAAGAAAGTAGTTAGATTAATTATCCAAGCCCAATGTGAAGCCATGATCCATGGGGCAATCCAAGTGTGAAATGGGTAAGTGTGATGGGCAAATAAGAAGTGTGATGATCAAGGACTTTATGTAGCTAGCAAGATAACTTAATGGTTAAGCAAGGAATAGTAAGGAGGTGGAAATGAGGAGGTGGGAAGTCTAATGACTAATGTACCCTCACTTTGCCAAGCCTATAAATACCAAGCTCATTTCATTTGTTGGTTGATCATTTTCATCCAACTTTTCTCTCAAATATAAAGCTACTTAATTGTTAGGGAGAATAAGTCACTTAAGCACTTATAAGCCACTTCAACCTTTGCTAGTTTTCCAAATCAAATAGAAGTCTTCAAGGGTAAGACTCATCTCTTTTATCTACATCTTTTCTATGATAGGATTGATAGAGAAGGGGGATGGCTTGAGGATAACATGTAATAAGTTATTAAAGAATGAACTTAAGCCGAATAAGTTGAATAAGCAACTTGAACATTAATAAGTTGCTAGAACCATGAAGAACTTATCATATGTTGTCATATGATGTTTAGTATGTTGAATATAGCATGAGAACTTTGATTGAAGAACTTAAGTTTTTAATAAGTCATGAGCATGAAGATTTCTAGTTCATAAGTTAAATAAGTTAATGACTTATGAAAATAAGTCAAAACCTACTTTGATTATAAGTTGGTGTAGTAAATAACTTGTAATGATCTTATGTTGATTAAAATCCATTTAGAACGCTTAGTAATGAAGATTTGGAAGACTTCACACGATTGGACGATTATTGTCGAATTCGTGAAATTCTCAGAATGGAAGTCGTATTTTGTGTTTGAAGTTAGAAACGTTAGTTTTCAATGAAGACAAGTCATATTAGTCATTATAGAGTTGCGGATTCAAAAATGACCGTATTCCGACTTGAAATGAAGAAACGAGCGTTGAACGTTCAAGAATGTTTATCGTTTTCGTTAAAAATGAACTCATAGGTGAATTTTGAGCAAACGAAGTCAAATAGATAAAATTCTTGCATGAACGCGTAGATTATGAAATTTGTGAACCGTAGGCTTTTGAACGGACCAATTCGGACTTAAAACGAAGAAGTTATGCGTCCGGGAAGTTTGTAAAAATTTAAAAACTAAAAAATTTTCTGAGGCACAGAGTCGCTGGCCAAGCAACTCTAAGCTTCAGAATGCCCGTACTGCAAGTCGAGGTAGGAAGCATGTGTATGCTTGCTAACTCATGTATGCAAGAATATGAAGTTACTGAGTAATACTTGGCGCCATGGCTAATCCAAGAAATTTGATAGTGAAGAAAGATTTCAAGTGTAAAAGGAAAGGGAACTTGTTAGTAATGAATTAAGATGTAATCATAACATGGTTAAGACATTGTAAAGTACTTGTAAGACACTATTTCATGTTGATTAAGAATTTATAATCAATCGAAGATTAGCGGAATGAGAATGACGTAATGAAAGCCGAAAACCCTAATAACGAATCTAAGTTAGGAATTACGTTGAGATGAAGGGTAAGATATAATAGTAATCATACTTGATTGTGTATGACCTAATGTGGTACGTTATATGATTATGTATTGTAGAATCATAAAGAGTTAAAGTACTGTACGGGTATTAATTAGTAATCAGAAGCCAAAGGCAAGTATTCTAGCCCTTGTTCCAGTTTAGTCTGGACAAGCTTTGTAATTCATGTAACCTTTCGCATGAAGTCTTGAATGATGAAGTCTTAAGCCAATTCTTTCGGCTAGACTTGTATTATAAATCTGTCAAGCATGATTAATGTTTACCAAGTTATATTGGTGTGGTTTTCAATCGAAGACCAAGTATACAAAAATGTTATTGTCGTTTAACGACAGGCACGTGAGGTTGCCACAACTTAAACGTACACACATTTAAAGAATGTAGTGTTGATCAACATAGAGTACTATGAGCTGATCACTCAGAAGTGCTCGTAAGCTATGCCAGACTTACGGACTTAGTGTCGGGTTGTCCTTTTTCAAAAGAACTTATGAATGCTCATAGACTTAAGCCATAATTTTTATTCCACTGAGTATGGTCGTGTAAAACGTTTTGAAGGAAAAGAAGTGCTATTTTGAATTATCGATAGTACTTCGTAACTATTGTTCAGTTATTGAAGATATATGAGTTCTATGTTTCGAGCATGTTGTTTATTAGAATTGTAGTACTTGCTGAGCTAGTCATGCTCACTCTTGCTTGAACCATATGAACACAGCTAAAATCGAGCGGACCGAAGGCTCAGGCAAGAGGATAAAGGCAAGGCGAAGACGAACCCGTAGCGTACTTGTGTAATAGTATAGGATGACTGTTTATAATATATTGATATTATGACAAGAACAACTGAAAGGGTTACGAAGAACCTGGGAAATGTAATATTATTTCAAATATATAAGTTATATTAGTCCTTTTGAGACTGTTCAATGGAATGAATGAATAAATGGTAGTACCGTGTAGCACCATCTGTCGGGTTAGAAGAGACCCGAATTTGGGGGCGTCACAGGTTGGTATCAAAGCATTAGTTTATAAAACTTAAGGGGGGGATTTAAAACCTTAAGTCATAACCTTAAGAGAAGTCAAAGAAGTACAAGAAAAAAATAACCTTATAAAAATGCATTATGATTATGTTATGTGTTTTTATTATTCTACTGACGTGTACTAATCAACTTAATTGTTTTGTGTAAATGTCAGGAGTAAACAAGATGTTTGTAGGTGGTCAAGCCATTAGTGAAGAGTCGTTGAATCAAGTAGAGGTTATACCGAACCCTATAGCAGCAGAGCCAGACGTAGTGATTATTGAGTCTGGAGACTCAGAGGAAGCTGACTTCATGTCAGTGTTTGACGGGATGATAGAGGAAGAGGTAGAGACAATCTCCTTTAATCCAGTAGCTATAGCAGTGGAGATAGCTCCTGGGGGGTCGATGATGTCTCTGTTTATGTCAGTATTGGATAGAAATATTCATTACTGTCATGGGGTTAAGGAGCTGAAGGCAGAGCTCCAAATGCTTAGAGAGGACAAGACTGATGTCGAGTCCATGTGGGAGCAGGAATATGACGAGAGGATTTTGGCTAAGGACAAAGTCCATGATTTAAAGCACGAAATCTTTGAGCTCAAGGAGGAGCTAAAGACAAAGATGCAGAAGATAGGGAGGATGTCCTATATCCATAGGAGTTCTCATACGGATTTTCAGCAGCAGGTAGCTGGATATCCGGTGGAGGTGGGGCAAACACGGCATACTATTAGCCGTGATATCATTGCCGGTCTTGCCAAGGCAGATTTCGAGAATGCCTTGAGGCAGAGGTAGATTAGTGGTATTTAAGGTAGTATATAAATATTTTGTAGGTAGTAGTGACGTAAATCCCTTTTTGTATAGTAAAGGGTAGTCTTTTGTAAATCCCAATTTTTGGAAAGTGATAGCGGGAAAGTAATGTAATTAGCTTAGGATGAGTATGTAACCGATGAAGTATTATACTACGAAAAATGAATATAAGTCCTTTTTATGGAAAGCAATGTGTTATGGATGTTGATGTTATTGTTTAATATTAATAATAACTAATAAAGAAAGAAATAATAACGTAATGTGTTTATTATATCAGCAAAATGCCGCCGAGAAGAGTACATTGTAATCAAGACACGAACGTAAATCAACCGGAGGGAGGTCCAGTTAACCTAATGCAGGAGTTTGTAAATTTACTAATAGCTGCATTTAATAGAAAAGGGGCTAATATCCCCGTAAATCTAGGAGTAGCACGAGCTACTACCTTTAAGGATTTTAAGAGTGTGGGTCCGCTGGAGTTCAAAGGAACTACGGACCCTATCGAAGCCCAAATGTGGGTTAAGGAAAGAGAGAAGGCATTTGTAATTGCAAATGTTGACGAGGCCTAGAAGGTTGCCTTTGCGACCTATATGATGAAGGGAGAGGCCAACTTTTGGTGGGAAGCCAATCAGGCTAGGGTTGGGATAACAAATTTAACGTGGGATAGGTTTAAGGAGATATTCTTCGAGAACTACTTTCCCACAAGCATGCAGGGAAGGATGGAGATGCGGTTTCTGGAGTTGAAACAAGGGGACATGACGGTTCCCCAATATGCTGCCAAGTTCAATGAACTGGCGAGGTTCGCTCCACACCAAGTGGATACCGAGGTGAGGAAGGCGCGACGGTTTGAGCAAGGCTTGAAACCCTGGCTCTATAACCGTATATCGGTATTCCAAAGTACTTTTTTTGGAACCGTTTTAGAGAAGGCAATAATTACCGAAGGTGGTAGTGAGGCGTTGAGCCAATACCACAAATAAAAGAAGAATAAAGGAAATGTTGACGGGAGGGTTAAGATTGAGGGAGCCAATGGAAGTGGCGAGGGTCAGAAAAGGAAGATATTTAGCTCTGGGAATACCAGAGTGAAGCAAGGAGACCCGAAGAGAAGAATGGAGGCATGCAAGACCTGTGGGAAGACTCACTTAGGAGTCTGTCTCAAGGGAAAGGCCGTCTGTTACAACTGTGGACAAGAGGGGCATATTGTGCCAAATTGTCCAAGTCCGAAGAAGAATCACGGATGCTTTGTGTGTGGATCAACTGACCACATGGCAAAGAACTGCCCGAAGAAGGGGACGGACGGGAACCGGGGCACTAATAGCGGTAAGTTAACTATTGGGGGTCCAACGCAGCCGGGTAGGCCGATGGGTCGTACCTTTAACATGACAGTCCAAGATGCGGTTGCATCAGGGGACGTCATTGCAGGTATTATTTCGATCAACGATATCAATGCGTACGTGCTGTTTGATTCGGGTGCTACTTGTTCGTTTATAGCATGCGATTTTGCTAGACGATTAGGATTACTTCCTGAAAAGTTGGCTATACCTTTAAACATAAAGGTAGCAAACGAAGAGATTATTCCTGTTGAAAATAGATTTGCGGACAGGATATCATCAGCTGAAGGTTAGGAAGGAGGATGTGCCTAAGACAGCATTCAGGACTCGTTATGGTCATTACGAGTTTTTAGTGATGTCGTTTGGCTTGACAAATGCACCAGCTGCATTCATGGATATGATGAACAAAGTGTTCAAATAATATTTGGACAAGTTCGTCGTGGTGTTTATAGATGATATTCTAGTCCGCTCTAAGACGCCAGAAGATCATTCTGAACACCTTAGATTAGTGTTGGAGACATTAAGGAAGGAGAAATTATATGCAAAATTTACGAAGTGTGAATTTTGGTTAGAGAAGGTGCAGTTTTTAGGTCATGTCATTGACCGTGAGGGAATTCAGTAGATCCAGCGAAGGTGGAAGCCGTGATGAATTGGGAACAACCTAAAACGCCGACTGAGGTTCGGAGTTTCCTAGGGTTAGCGGGTTACTATCAGAGATTTATCCAGGATTTTTTCGAAGATAGCTACTCCGTTGACTAACTTGACAAGGAAGACGGTGAAGTACGTGTGGACAGTGAAATGTGAGGTCAGTTTTTAGGAATTCAAGAAGAAATTGAGTGAAGCGCCTGTTCATTACCCGATGACACAGGAAATTTTGTAGTTTATAGCGATGCTTCGCATAGAGGACTTGGTTGCGTGCTCATGCAGCATGGCAAGGTCATTGTGTATGCATCTAGGCAGTTGAAGGATTATGAGAAAGTTTATCCTACTCATGATCTCGAACTGGGCGCAGTAGTTTTCAGTAGTTTTTGCTCTAAAGATATGGAGACATTATCTTTATGGAGAAAAATGTGAGATATACACGGACCACAAAAGTCTAAAATATATCTTCACACAAAAGGAGTTGAATATGAGGCGGAGGAGATGGTTGAGTTTGATAAAGGATTACGATCAGTGAAATCTCAGATCACCCTAAAAAAGCCATGTAGTTGCCGAAGCGCCTTAAAATAGGAAGGGTCGGGAAAGTTGTCTTTGTTAACGGCTCAAACTGAGTTAATAACAGAGATGGCTAGGATGGAGTTGGAAGTGAAGCTGCCAAATGAAGGAGGGCCAATGTTGTTTGCAATGGAGATGCAATCTACCATCGTAGAGAGAGTTAAGGAGGTGCAACTCAAAAATGATGAGTGTAACCGGATAAGAGAGCGGCCAACCAATGAAAAAGATACTAAGTACAGTCTTGATAACGAAGGGTTATTGAGATTTGAAGGAAGAATTTGGGTTTTGAATGAGACGAAATTAAAGGAGCAGGTTCTACAAGAGGCTCATAGTTCAAGGTTTTCGATTCATCCTTGTAGCACTAAGATGTATCAAGATCTTTGATAGAGTTTATGGTGGCCGAACATGAAGAAAGAGATTGCCGAGTACGTTAGTAGGTGCATGACATGTCAAAGAGTTAAGGCCGAACATCAACAACCAAGTGGCTTGTTACAGTCATTGGAAATTCTGGAGTGGAAGTGCGAGAATATAAAGATTTTGTGCCAGTATTCCGGAGTGGAAATTCCGAAGTGGGATTTTGTGGTAGGACTTCCGACTACTCAGAAGGGGTATGATGCGATTTGGGTAATAGTGGACCGATTGACGAAGTCGGCTCACTTTTTGCCAATTAGAGTTAAGTATAACCTAGACCAGTTAGCTAGACTTTATATTAAGGAAATAATCTCTAGACATGGAGTGCCAGTATCGATTGTGTCAGATCGTGATCCACGATTCACGTTGAACTTTTGGAGAAGTCTACAAGAGCAGTTAGGAATGCAGTTGAAGCTGAGTACAGCATACCATCCACAGACGGATGGATAGAGTGAGAGGACAATTCAGACGTTAGAATATATGCTAAGATCTTGCGTCATGGATTTCAAGGGTAGTTGGGATGATCATCTACCATTAGTGGAGTTTACGTATAAGAATAGTTATCATGCAAGCATAGGTATGCCGCCGTACAAAGCTTTGTATGGGAGAAAATGCAGAATGCCACTATTTTGGGATGAGGTAGGAGAACGCCTAATGTTGGGACCAGAATTGGTGCAACAGACAGCAGATATTGTCAAGAAGATTCAGATGCGTCTTCTAGCAGCTCAAGACAGACAGAAGAAGTTTACGGATCCACACAGAGAAAATCGAGAGTTTGAAGTAGGGTCATACGTATTTCTGAAAGTATCTCCCTGGAAAGGAAAGATACATTTTGGAAAGAAAGGAAAGTTAAGTCCGAGGTTTATAGGACCTTTCGAGGTATTGAAACGGGTAGGTGAGGTAGCTTACATGTTAGCATTACCTCCAGACCTAGAATGAATACATAATGTATTTTACGTATCCGTGTTACGTCCTTATAAGCCGAATTATAAGCACGTGATAGAGTATGAGCCTATTCATGTCGAGAAGGACATAACGTATGAGGAAATGCCGATTCAAATTGTCGATAGAAAAGAACAAGTTCTGCGGAATAAAGTCATACCTTCGGTGAAGGTAATATGGAAGAACCACGATGCAGAAGAAGCAACGTGGGAGTTAGAAGAAATGATGAAAAAGAATTACCCTCAATTATTTGTGTAATTTTTTTTTGTCGAGATTCTGGGGACAGAATCCTTATAAGGGGGAGAGAGTGTAACGCCCTGGAAAATTGAACATTTTGTAATTACTTTTAATAATGAATAAAATAATATTATTTATTATTATTATGTGTTGAGAAGATGAATGTCGTTCTATAACCTAGAAATGTGGGAACGTCGTAGTATTTTAACTACGTGGGAGAATTAAAGAGCTTGAATTTCTAAAACGAAAATAAAAGTTTTCTGAGAAATTTTTCAAAAAACACTATTCATCGATTTCTCCTCGGGAATTATTTTTGTGTTAGGTTTTTAACATTCAAGAACGCAATCAAATTGCACAAAATTAGCGGAAACGTGAAAAATCAGAGTTTTAAAATTTTACAAACCATATACCCGGATCATCCTTTATGCGCAATTATTAAATAAACGAAAAAAGAAAGAACAAGAATCATACCCTTGAAGATCCGAGCTTCCTCAGGTACAAGTTCACCTCCAATCCTTTTAACATTCAACTTGAAACCACCGGGTTTGGTTCCTTCCTTTGATCAACGTTAGCCACCCAAGTGTTTAGCCTCTAGAGGTGATCCACCAAGGAAGAAGAAGAATTCAAGAAGATGGGTATTTGGCAAAACCCTAGTTTTCTATCTCTATAAAAAAAGGCGTACTCTCTCAACTATTGGAATTACGTATGTTGAAAAAGTCAACAACCCTCTCACCCATAATAAGACTCCTCTTATTTATAGATGTAGACAACCCTCCTTAACAATTAAGAAATTGGGTTTTATTTTAATTAATTAAATTCTTTAAATTAATTAAGCTCCCTAATCTCATTAGGGATAATTAATTAAACTCTTTTAATTAATTTGCCTCCTAATCCTATTAGGATATTTGAGAGTACTTTTATTAATTAATTTCCAAACTCCTTTAGAATTAAATAATAATAATAGTAGTAATAATAATAAGACTCCTCTTATTAATTTATATTTAATATTTCCAAAATATTAAATAATAAATATTAAACTATTTAATTTATTCTATCACCATAGATTAAATTAAATATACTTAATTATTATTACGATTATGACATTAACTTCTTAAATAATTATTCTTCCTTTTATGGTGTAACCCTTTAGGTTCTCCATATTAAACCTAGTTGTGAATAAATCAATTAGAACAATTCTAATCTTATTTAAATAAATAAATTAAACTATTAATTTATTTAAATAAATAATATTTATTCTACACTAGAGATAAGCCTCCCTAGCGATCAACGACTTTCTAGATAATATAGATTTCAACATTAATCATAAAAGAACCTTTGAGTAAATAGTTACCGTACAATTCAATCCTTCCACCATACAATGTCCCAATTAAATATAAGACATGGAATTCTTCACAAGTCTTATTTTATTTAATTATATGTATTTTGACTCTTAAATGCACAACTCAAATAATGCAAATTAGAAACTCCTTTCTAATTTCATTCGCCTTGCCACCAAGAATACCGAGTTGTCATTTATCGAATCACATAGACATTTCTCTTCTTTTACTAGAAGTGGTAGATTCTTTATTGATCATACATTATCTCCGTATACAACTTATTATACCCAAGCATACCCTTTGATATACCCTAAGGGTCTTAAGGAATAAATCAAAGTATAACTCATCATACACAAGATACTATGATGATCTCAAGTCCAAGGATCACTTGTACTACTATCACTACAGGAATTCCTATTGATAGGCAAGTAAAACTCCATTAGGTATTCTTTAGCGAGCCACGTTCAGTGAACTTATTCTCTAATAAGCACCTACATACTTGCTTTAGTGTCTCCACACAAATAATCATGAGATCAATCATCCTCATCAAATGAGCAAGCAACGTATGTACCAATCTATCCGGATTCACTAATCCCCAACTTAGTAATCCAACGATTGGGAACAATTTTAGGTTTTAAGCTTTCTAAGAATTTAGATCTCATTAGAATGATCATCATCATTATTCTAAAAGCATTGTTTAAAACTATGGGTTTATCACATATTATAAAACAGCATCATGTAGATAATTAAAAGCCTTTAATAAATTAATACCTTTTTATTAATAAATGAATAAGATTGTTACAAAGTATATGCTTTATCATCAAACATGATTGGCTTGTGTACATACTACTTTCAATCTCCCAATTGCACTAAAGCCAATCGTCATGGTATCTCATACTCTTCTTCTCTAAGTGACGATTATCCTGCTGTTGGATAAGCTTTAGTTTATGGATATGTAATGTTCTTCTTGAGAGTCAACTATCTCTATAGTGATTTCTCATCTTTCAATGATTCCTATAATCAAATGAAAGTGCCACAACACATGTTTAGATCCAAGATGAGACTTAGGAACTTTTCCTAATTCTGTAATGAACTTTTCATCCAAACAATCAACTTGCAGCTTCATTTACAGCTATATACTTTGTCTTTATCACTAAACCAACAACTCTTTGTTGTTTGGAACCTTTCCAATTCACTTCACCATTGTACAAGGTAACACTTTACCTTAAAGTGGATTTTCTGTTGTCTTGATCTGTCTAAAAAACTTGAGTCTGTTAAGCCCTCTAGTTTTAATTCAGACCCACTATGAATATGATCACATCCTTAGTGCCGATTAAGTACTTTATGATATTTTTCACTGTCTCACAGTGAACTTCTCCAGAATATGACTGATCAACATCAGGTCTCGTATATTTCATTGCATACATGATTGTTACTCATGCGATCTCTCTTTTTGGAGTCTATGGGGACTATTAAGAGAGATACACTACATGGCTCATTAACATGAGACATCCCATGGAGTTTTCCATGTTAAACAACTTTAGCATCAAATGAATATACCTTCCTTGGGTTAAGCCGAACATCCTTTTAAATCTATCTATATAGATTTGTATCCCCAATAACAATGTTCTTCCCAAATCATTCGTAGAGGAATGTTTAGACAACTATATCTTTACTGGTTATAGCATTAGTATGTCATTCCTTATCCGTAATATATCAACATATAATACTAGAAATTTCATGACGCTCCCACTGACCCTTTTGTACACACTAGTTTCATTCTTATTTTTGATAAAATCAAACTCTTTTGATTATTTCATCAAAATGAATGTTCCATTTTTGAGAGTGTCAACAACTCTTACCTCATCGTATGTAACTGGATCATCATCTTCTATGATACGTACCTCATCATCATCATCCATGATGAATCCATACCTCCCAGGTATCTTCGGTAATATTCCAGATTTACGATTCGGTTGTGGTATAATAGGTCCATCTACAGGTTCCTCTTATTTGACTTATTGTGTTTTGTGGTTCTTGAACTCTTCAAGATCTATTATCCTCCCATTAGCCACTTCAATGATAAACATCTTTATCTTAAAAGACAGGGTGTTTCGCAATAAACACCTTTTGCTAAGCAGTATTATAGAACATATACCCTAAACTTACTTTAGGATGTCCCACAAATCGACACTTGTCAAATCTTGTCCCAAGCTTATCCTTTGAAACCTTTTCTATAAGTTGGACAACCCCGTTAAGGATGTCCCACAAATCGACACTTGTCAAATCTTGTCCCAAGCTTATCCTTTGAAACCTTTTCCATAAGTTGGACAACCCCTTATCTTAACATACTTAAGATTAGGAATCCTCCCTGTCCATAACTTTTATGGAGTCTTGGGGCCGAATTTTGAGGTTACCTTTTTCGTAGATATACAACCATTTCTAGGACATGACCCCAGAGGGATACTGGAATGTTGGTAAAATCATTATGGACCGTACCATGTCCAACAAGGTATAATTTTTCTATTCAGATACATCAATCAATTATTGCGTATCAGGATGTGTCCATTATGAGAAAACCATTTGAGATGATCTAGAAACTTATTGCACAAGTATTTATTCCTTGATCTAATCAAAGAATCTTAATACTTTGTCAATTTGTTTCACTTCTGAATTCTTTGAACCTTTCAAATAATTCACACTTGTATTTCAACAAATATATACATTCAACTCTTTGAATGATCATATCCTTTTCTTATACTAATTTGTTCAATTTGCAAAATTATTTTCATGTAAGTCAAGTATATAAAATCCATTAAGTAATATTCTAGTTCTATACAAAACATTATTATTATAAATAGAACAACAATTGTTCTTAATTATAATACCAAAAATTTTATTGTCCAACAATAAAATGGAAATAATGTTTCCAACGAGAACTGGAATACAATAACAACTTATTGACTTAATAGATTTGCCCGTAGGCATTGCTAAACTATAAGTTCATATGGCTAATGCAGCAACCTTTGCTTCATTTCCTACACATAGGATTACTTATCTTTGTTTAACTTTCTACTTCTGCTTGGTCCCTTCATAAATCTATATTTATGATAACCAAAGTCGGTATCCAATACCCAAGTAGAACCTTGACTTAAAAAAATTATTTTAAATCATGAACAAAATTGTATTTGTAATCGAAACTTCACTAAGCTTCTTTGGTTAGCCTCTGCAAGATGCTTCTCGCAGTTTCTTTTCCAGTGTCCAGGCTTATTACAGTGGAAGCAAACTACTTTGCTATCCATATCAGTTTAGTTCTTATTATCCTTTGTTTACGCCTTTCTGTTTACCTTCTTTGAATCGTTCTTCTTTTCAGAAGATCCTTTGGCCCCTACTAGTAAGACATGGTCTTTCTTGGTTGTAAAGTGACTCTCTCAACATTTTTCAACATGTTAAGTAAATCAGCGAGGCTGATATCTAGCTTGTTCATATGAAAAATTCACAACAATTGTGAAAGGAGTCCGGGGTGAGTGCAAGATCAAATCTTGGCTCAACTCTCCATCCATGACAAAACCCGTTGTCCTAAATGATCAATCAAATTGATTATCATTAGGACATGTGTCTATACTGTAGTGCATTTGGTCATTCTAGATCGGAAGAGCTCCTTAGATATCTGATATCTATCAGCCCTACTTTCCTCGCCATCAACTACTTAATGTGCAAGATATAGTAAGAGCATCCATAGTTTCATGCTGACGCTGAAGCTCGTTACTCATGGATGCGAGCATGATGCATTGAGCCAACTGTGCATCATCTTGCCACTTTCTAAAAGTAACAATCTCTTCCTCAGAGGCATTGTCTGCAACCATTGCAGGGATAGACATATTAAGGACATAAGATAACTTTTCAGCCATGAGAACTATTCTCAATTTCCTTAACCAATCCATTTAATACGGTCCGGTTAAATAGCATCTAATATGCTACGCAGTGATAGTAATTTAGACATTGTAAAATTCTATAAATGAATTTGTAATTAACAACATTTTAACATACATTCTTTTATTAATTACCAAAATAATTTGGGTCTTGTTTTAAATTGGTATCTCCCACTATTTTCTTCAAACTATATTACCCTCAATATATATAGTTCGGCAATATCTAATTAAAGATATGCTAGTGAGAATAAGGATCCCATTTCAAATGTATATAGTCTTGTGGTGACACAACAAACTATATATAAATAAATAGGTAGACAACTCTTGTCAACTACATCAACTATGTAACTCCTTGTATTTTACCTCTTAAATCATAATGGTCAAGTGTGTGCACATCCGAACTAAAATAATTTAAGTTAAGTCCAACCTAGCACTCCATATATTCAAAAAAGAAAAATATCGTCCTTGTGGTGACACAACAAAACAATACTGTTCAATTTTCTTTATAAGCATCAAATGTGATAAATTAACATCTTAAATACTTAATACTTGCCTTGTGGTGACACAACAAACTCATATTAAATATTTAATACTCTATTAATTTTATCATACTAGAAGGCGACGTTCGATATTCCAAATATCTTTGAACGCTTAGGACTTAATATAAAATATTTGAGGCTTTTTGTTATTAATTGTCTCATCTTGTTTAGCGCGCATGCACATATATATAAAAAATATGCGTCATATTAATAAACATGTGAAGCATGTTTGCATAATATATAATATATATAATATAAGCATGCACATATAGAATACTATATTCTACCTAGATTGATTATGGACTTTTATTCTAGTTTGGTTCACTAGAGCCACCAAGTGAACCAAAAGGTCAAACCCTAGGGGTGCAAGAATTAATATTTAAATATAACTATTACATTTAAACCCGGGCTCCATTATAAATGGGTCTTCAAGCGCTCCTTGCTCCTTGATCTCCAATTTTTCAAAATTAATTCTAACTATTCCTATTACAAAACTATTTAAAATAAATAGAAACCTTGATCGTGATCGAAGGGGAAGTACATAGGAGGAGATAGAATTTACATTAAGAAAAATTAGAGAAGGCGAGTACGTGAGACCCCCATTTAATAAAACACATACATTCATGCATCCAACTAAAATAAAATCCAATCACATTAGTCAATAGTCCATAATCAATCCCATTTATAATCATACACATCACCATATGCATCAATAAATAATATTCATCTCATGAATAATAAACATTCAATATATATATATTGATATCATTTAATGGGCAAATTTAGTTAGTATAAAATCTAATTTTGAATCAAAATAAGCTCCTTTATTTTAATCCAAATTTTAAATCAAAATAAAATTATTTTATTTTAATTTATCCAATTTTGAATAAAATAAATTATTTTATTTTAATCAAAATCTTTAATCAAAATAAACTCCTTTATTTTAATTAATTATGGAATCCAATTCCATATAAAAAAATTATTAAAGGAAACACGGATTCTCTTTTCCTATTCACAAATAAACTCCTTTATTTTAAATAATATGAAATCTTATTTCATATATAAATAAACTCCTTTATTTAAGAAATTTGATTCTCATTCTATCACAAATAAACTCTTTTATTTGAATAACATGAAATCTTATTTCATATTTAAATAAACTCTTTTATTTAAGGAACATATGGAATCCAATTTCAACTCCAATTAGTTATCATGGAATCCAATTCCAACTCTAATTAGTTAGCATGAAATCTAATTTTAAAATTAAAATAAACCTTTTATTTTAAGATTAAAATAAACTTTTATTTTAATTATAAAATTATTAAAATATATATTATATATATAAATAATATATATTACGGTATATATATATATATATATATATATATATATATATATATATATCTATTTATATATATATAGTATAAAATGAGTAATCATAATCCGTACGGTTTACACTCTTGTAACCATGTGAAATGATTTTAGTGCCCACGTGGCTTGGTTAAAAAAATATTATACATATATGATGGTAAACATATTACCATATTAACATATCCTACAGTGATTCACTTGAAAAAAAAACGTGATTCCCTGCAAACCTTAATATAACCAACGCGAATAGCAGCCTTCTTTTAAAACCGCGGTATTGAAATTTTGCGACTCCTTTTTTTTTTTTTAAATAAATTTTATACAATAAAATTATGCCCAAATAAATTATTTTAAACACATATCAATATACATATCAAATCTGAACAATTAATAATTCGCATAAAGGTTTGGCTCTGATACCACTGTTAGGTTTGTAACATTCAAGAACGCAATCAAATTGCACAAAATTAGCGGAAACGTGAAAAATCAGAGTTTTAAAATTTTACAAACTATATACCTGGATCATCCTTTATGCGCAATTATTAATTAAACGAAAAAAGAAAGAACAAGAATCATACCCTTGAAGATCCGAGCTTCCTCAGGTACAAGTTCACCTCCAATCCTTTTCACGTTCAACTTGAAACCACCGAGTTTGGTTCCTTCCTTTGATCAACGTTAGCCACCCAAGTTTTTGGCCTCTAGAGGTGATCCACCAAGGAAGAAGAAGAATTCAAGGAGATAGGTATTTGGCAAAATCCTAATTTTCTATCTCTATAAAAAAAGGCGTACTCTCCCAACTATTAGAATTACGTATGTTGCAAAAGTCAACAACCCTCTCACCCATAATAAGACTCCTCTTATTTATAGATGTAGACAACCCTCCTTAACAATTAAGAAATTTGGTTTTATTTTAATTAATTAAATTCTTTTAATTAATTAAGCTCCCTAATCTCATTAGGGATAATTAATTAAACTCTTTTAATTAATTTGCCTCCTAATCCTATTAGGATATTTGAGAGTACTTTTATTAATTAATTTCCAAACTCCTTTAGGAATTAATTAATAATAATAATAATAATAATAATAAGACTCCTCTTATTAATTTATATTTAATATTTCCAAAATATTAAATAATAAATATTAAGCTATTTAATTTATTCTATCACCATAGATTAAATTAAATATACTTAATTATTATTACGATTATGCCATTAACTTCTTAAATAATTATTCTTCCTTTTATGGTGTGACCATTTAGGTTCTCCATATTAAACCCGGGTTGTGAATAAATCAATTAGAACAATTCTAATCTTATTTAAATAAATAAATTAAACTATTAATTTATTTAAATAAATAATATTTATTCTACAATAGGGATAAGCCTCCCTAGCGATCAACGACTTTCCGGATAATATAGATTTCAACATTAATCATAAAAGAACCTTTGAGTAAATAGTTAAATGCAATTCAATCATTCCACCATACAATGTTCCAATTAAATATAAGACATGAAATTACTGTCAAGTCTTATTTTATTTAATTATATGTATTTCGACTCTTAAATGCACAACTCTAAATAATGCAAATTAGAAACTCCTTTCTAATTTCATTACGCCTTAACCAAGGACTCTTGAGTTGTCATTTATCGAATCACATAGGACATTTCTCTTCTTTTACTAGAAGTGGTAGATTCTTTATTGATCATACATTATCTCCGTGTACAACTTATTATACCCAAGCATACCCTTTGATATACCCTAAGGGTCTTAAGGAATAAGTCAAAGTATAACTCATCATACACAAGATACTATGATGATCTCAAGTCCAAGGATCACTTGTCTTACTATCACTACAGAATTCCTATTGACGACATGAAGTAAAACTCCATTAGGTATTCCTTAGCGAGCCATGTTCGATGAACTTATTCTCTAATAAGCACCTACATACTTGCTTTAGTGTCTCCACACAAATGATCATGAGATCAATCATCCTCATCAAATGAGCAAGCAACGTATGTACCAATCTATCCGGATTCACTAATCCCCAATTTAGTAATCCAACGATTGGGAACAATTTTAGTTTTTAAGCTTTCTAAGAATTTAAATCTCATTAGAATGATCATCATCATTATTCTAAAAGCATTGCTTAAAACTATGGGTTTATCACATATTATAAAATAGCATCATGTAGATAATTAAAAGTCTTTAATAAATTAATACCTTTTTATTAATAAGTGAATAAGATTGTTACAAAGTATATGCTTTATCATCAAACATGATTGGCTTGTGTGCATACTACTTTCATTTTGAACTTCCGAGAAATACGTAACGTTATAATATTGAGGTGATATTGATTGTGTAATAATAACCTAAGTATGGAAAACGTAATATTTCGCATGCGGACTTAATTTGGGAACGTTAGGATATTAAGCGTTAAAGGAAGAAAGTTGTGATCGTATAATGTGTATACATTATATGAAGTAATGAATGTAAGTATAATACTACGTATTGTACTATTATGTATGAAGAATGAGATAACGTATATTAAGAATTAATATACGAGATAGTGTATGAGAATTATACGTAGTGTATATATGCTAAGTTGTTAAATCTAAGGTAATGGACTTGTAGTATTATTAGTATATTGATAGAAGTCCAATAGAATATGACAATCAAGCCCAAGTGTTTGAATTATCATAAGCCCAAACCATTGTAACATAAGCCCATTAAGAAAGTAGCTAGATTAATTATCCAAGCCCAATGTGAAGCCATGATCCATGGGGCAATCCAAGTGTGAAATGGGTAAGTGTGATGGGCAAACAAGAAGTGTGATGACCAAGAACTTTATGTAGCTAGCAAGATAACTTAATGGTTAAGCAAGGAATAGTAAGGAGGTGGAAATGAGGAGGTGGGAAGTCTAATGACTAATGTACCCTCACTTTGCTAAGCCTATAAATACCAAGCTCATTTCATTTGTTGGTTGATCATTTTCATCCAACTTTTCTCTCAAATATAAAGCAACTTAATTGTTAGGGAGAATAAGTCACTTAAACACTTATAAGCCACTTCAACCTTTGCTAGTTTTCCAAAGCAAATAGAAGTCTTCAAGGGTAAGACTCATCTCTTTTATCTACATCTTTTCTATGATAGGATTGATAGAGAAGGGGGATGGCTTGAGGATAACATGTAATAAGTTATTAAAGAATGAACTTAAGCCGAATAAGTTGAATAAGCAACTTGAACATTAATAAGTTGCTAGAACCATGAAGAACTTAT
Source organism: Panax quinquefolius (assembly GCA_020205615.1). Taxonomy (NCBI): domain Eukaryota; kingdom Viridiplantae; phylum Streptophyta; class Magnoliopsida; order Apiales; family Araliaceae; genus Panax; species Panax quinquefolius. The sequence continues at coordinate 73,418,218 of CM035153.1, read as the reverse complement.
CATATGTTGTCATATGATGTTTAGTATGTTGAATATAGCATGAGTACTTTGATTGAAGAACTTAAGTTTTTAATAAGTCATGAGCATGAAGATTTCTAGTTCATAAGTTAAATAAGTTAATGACTTATGAAAATAAGTCAAAACCTACTTTGATTACAAGTTGGTGTAGTAAATAACTTGTAATGATCTTATGTTGATTAAAATCCATTTAGAACGCTTAGTAATGAAGATTTAGCGGACTTCACACGATTGGACGATTATTGTCGAATTCGTGAAATTCTCAGAATGGAAGTTGTATTTTGTGTTTGAAGTCGGAAACGTTAGTTTTCGATGAAGACAAGTCATATTAGTCATTATAGAGTTGCAGACTCAAAAATGACCGTATTTCGACTTGAAACGAAGAAACGAGCGTTGAACATTCACGAACGTTTATCGTTTTTGTTAAAAATGAACTCATAGGTGAATTTTGAGTAAACGAAGTCAAATAGATAAAATTCTTGCATGAATGCGTAGATTATAAAATTTGTGAACTGTAGGCTTTTGAACGGACAAATTCAAACTTAAAACGAAAAAGTTATGCGTCCGGGAAGTTCGTAAAAATTTAAAAACTAAAAAATTTTCTGAGGCACAAAGTCCGCGCCGCGGCGCGACTCTAAGCCTAGAATGCCCGCACCGCAGCACGAGTCCGGAAGCCTGTGCACTGCTAACTCATGCCACAGCACAAGTCACAGAGCAATACTTGGCACCGCGGCGCCAGTCCAAGAAATTTGATAGTGAAGAAAGATTTCAAGTGTAGAAGGAAAGGGAACTTGTTAGTAATGAATTAAGATGTAATCATAACATGGTTAAGACATTGTAAAGTACTTGTAAGACACTATTGCATGTTGATTAAGAATTTATAATCAATCGAAGATTAGCAAAATGAGAATGACGTAATGAAAGCCGAAAACCCTAATAACGAATCTAAGTTAGGAATTACGTTGAGATGAAGGGTGAGATATAATAGTAATCATACTTGATAGTGTATGACCTAATGTGGTACGTTATATGATTATGTATTGTAGAATCATAAATACTTAAAGTACTGTATGGGTATTAATCAGTAATCAGACGCCAAAGGCAAGTATTCTAGCCCTTGTTCCAGTTCAGTCTGGACAAGCTTTGTAATTCATATAACCTTTCGCATGAAGTCTTGAATGATGAAGTCTTAAGCCAATTCTTTCGGCTAGACTTGTATTATAAATCTGTCAAGCATGATTAATGTTTACCGAGTTATATTGGTGTGGTTTTCAATCGAAGACCAAGTATACTAAAATGTTTTTGTCGTTTAACGACAGGCACGTGAGGTTGCCACAACTTAAACGTATACACGTTTAAAGAATATAGTGTTGATCAACATAGAATACTATGAGCTGATCACTTAGAAGTGCTCGTAAGCTATGCCAGACTTACGGACTTAGTGTCGGGTTGTCCTTTTTCAAAAGAACTTATGAATGCTCATAGACTTGAGCCATAATTTTTATTCCACTGAGTATGGTCGTGTAAAACGTTTTGAAGGAAAAGAAGTGTTATTTTGAATTATCGATAGTACTTCGTAACTATTGTTCAGTTATTGAAGATATATGAGTTCTATGTTTCGAGCATGTTGTTTATTAGAATTGTAGTACTTGCTGAGCTAGTCATGCTCACCCTTGCTTGAACCATATGAACACAGCTAAAATCGAGCGGACCGAAGGCTCCGGCAAGGATAAAGGCAAGGCGAAGATGAACCCGTAGCGTACTTATGTAATAGTATAGGATGACTGTATGTAATATATTGATATTATGACAAGAACAACTGAAAGGGTTACAAAGAACTTGGGAAATATAATATTATTTCAAATATATAAGTTATATTAGTCCATTTGAGACTGTTCAATGAAAAAGAATGAATGAATGGTAGTACCGTGTAGCACCACCTGTCAGGTTGGAAGAGATCCGAATTTGGGGGCGTCACAGGTTGGTATCAAAGCATTAGGTTATAAAACTTAAGGGGGGGATTTTAAACCTTAAGTCATAACCTTAAGAGAAGTCAAAGAAGTACAAGAAGAAAATAACCTTATAAAAATGCATTATGATTATGTTATGTGTTTTTATTATTCTACTTACGTGTACTAATCAACTTAATTGTTTTGTGTAGATGTCAGGAGTAAACGAGATGTTTGTAGGTGGTCAAGCCATTAGTGAAGAGTCGGTGAATCAAGTAGAGGTTATACCGAACCCTATAGCAGCAGGGCCAGACGTAGTGATTATTGAGTCTGGTGACTCAGAGGAAGCTGACTTCATGTCAGTGTTTGACGGGATGATAGAGGAGGAGGTAGAGACAGTCTCTTTTAATCCAGTAGCTATACCAGCGGAGATAGCTCCTGGGGGGTCGATGATGTCTCTATTTATGTCAGTATTGGATAGAAATATTCATTACTGTCAGGGGGTTAAGGAGCTGAAGGCAGAGCTCCAAATGCTTAGAGAGGACAAGACTGATGTCGAGTCCATGTGGGAGCAGAAACATGACGAGAGGATTTTGGCTAAGGATAAAGTCCATGATTTAAAGCACAAATTCTTTGAGCTCAAGGAGGAGCTAAAGACAAAGGTGCAGAAGATAGGGAGGATGTCCTATATCCATAGGAGTTCTCATACGGATTTTCAGCAGCAGGTAGCTGGATATCCGGTGGAGGTGGGGCAAACACGGCATACTATTAGCCGTGATATCATTACCGGTCTTGCCAAGGCAGATTTCGAGAATGCCTTGAGGCAGATGTAGATTAGTGGTATTTAAGGTAGTATGTAAATATTTTGTAGGTAGTAGTGACGTAAAGCCCTTTTTGTATAGTAAAGGGTAGTCTTTTGTAAATCCCAATTTTTGGAAAGTGATAGCGGGAAAGTAATGTAATCAGCTTAGGCTGAGTATGTAACCGATGTAGTATTATACTACGAAAAATGAATATAAGTCCTTTTTATGGAAAGCAATGTGTTATGGATGTTGATGTTATTGTTTAATATTAATGATAACTAATAAAGAAAGAAATAATAACGTAATGTGTTTAGTGTATCAGTAAAATGCCACCGAGAAGAGTGCAACGTAATCAAGACATGAACATAAATCAACCGGAGGGAGGTCCGGTTAACCCAATGCAGGAGTTTGTAAATTTATTAACAGCTGCATTTAATACAAAAGAGGCTAATATCCCCATAAATCCAGGAGTAGCACGAGCTACTACCTTTAAGGATTTCAAGAGTGTGGGTCCGCCGGAGTTCAAAGGAACTACGGACCCTATCGAAGCCCAAACGTGGGTTAAGGAAAGAGAGAAGGCATTTGTAATTGCAAATGTCGACGAGGCCCAGAAGGTTGCCTTTGCGACCTATATGATGAAGGGAGAGGCCAACTTTTGGTGGGAAGCCAATCAGGCTAGTGTTGGGATAACAAATTTAATGTGGGATAGGTTTAAGGAGATATTCTTCGAGAACTACTTTCCCACAAGCATGCAGGGAATGATGGAGATGCGGTTTCTGGAGTTGAAACAAGGGGACATGACGGTTCCCCAATATCTTTGCCAAGTTCAATGAATCTAGAGGTTAGCTTCCACACCAAGTGGATCTGAGGGTGAGGAAAGCGCGACGGTTCGAGTAGGGCTTTAAACCCTGGCTCTATAACCGTATATCGGTATTCCAAAGTACTTTTTTTGGAACCATTTTAGAGAAGGCAATAATTGCCGAAGGTGGTAGTGAGGCGTTGAGCCAATACCACAAAGAAAAGAAGAATAAAGGAAAGGTTGACGAGAGAGTCAAGATTGAGGGAGCCAGTGGAAGTGGTGAGGGTCAGAAAAGGAAGATATTTAGCTCTGGGAATACCGGACTGAAGCAAGGAGACCCGAAGAGAAGAATGGTGGCCTGCAAGACTTGTGGGAAGACTCACTTAGGAGTCTGTCTAAAGGGAAAGGCCGTTTGCTACAACTGTGGACAAGAGGGGCATATTGCACCAAATTGTCCGAGTCCAAAGAAGAATCACTGATGCTTTGTGTGTGGATCAACTGACCACGTGGCAAAGAACTGCCCAAAGAAGGGGACGGACGGGAACCGGGGCAGTAATAGCGGTAAGTTAGCTATTGGGGGTCCAGCGCAGCCGGGTAGGCCGATGGGTCGTACCTTTAATATGACAGTCCAAGATGCGGTTGCATCAGGGGACGTCGTCGAAGGTATTATTCTGATCAACGATATCAATGCATACATGTTATTTGATTCGGGTGCTACTTGTTCGTTTATAGCATGCAATTTTGCTAGACGATTAGGATTACTTCCTGAAAAGTTGCCTATACCTTTAAATATTAAGGTAGCAACCGAAGAGATTATTCCTGTTAAAAATGTTCACAAGAGTTATTGTGTAGATATACGAGGTTATAAATTATCTGTAGATCTAATACCGATAAAGTTAGGAGAGTTTGACGTGATTCTCGGAATGGATTGGTTGGTAAACCATGGGGCAATTATAGATTGTCAAAAGAAATGTGTGAATATTAAGATGTTAGAACAACCTCGGGTAGTATTTTTACGGGAATAGATCGCCGGGACGTTTATGTTGTCTAACCATGAAACAAACTAGGAAATTATGGAGGAAGGGATGCGTAGGTTACCTATGCCATGTTGTTGATACCCAGAGAGTGGTAGTAACCATGGAACAAATACCTATAGCGAGAGAATTCGTCAATGTATTTCTGAGTGAATTACCTGGTCTTCCGCCGAATAGGGAGACAGAGTTTGTGATAGACATTGTGCGGGGGCGGCACCGGTTTCGAGGCACCGTATCGTCGTTATGGCCTTGATGGAGATGAAGGAGTTGATGGTGCAGTTGCAAGAACTGTTGGATTGGAAGTACATTCAGCTGAGTGTGTCACCGTGGGGAGCACCGGTACTGTTTGTTAAGAAGAAGGACGGATCGTTAAGACTTTGTATCGACTATAGAGAGTTGAACAAGTTAACAATAAAGAATAAATACCCATTGCCCAGGATCGATGATCTCTTTGATCAGTTGAAAGGGGTCAAATATTTTTCTAAAATAGATTTGCGGACGGGATATCATCAGCTGAAGGTTAGGAAGGAGGATGTGCCAAAGACAGCATTCAGGACTCGTTATGGTCATTACGAGTTTTTAGTGATGTCGTTTGGGTTGACAAATGCATCAGCTGCATTCATGGATATGATGAACAAAGTGTTCAAACAATATTTGGACAAGTTCATCGTGGTGTTTATAGATGATATTCTAGTCCGCTCTAAGACGCTAGAAGATCATTCTGAACACCTTAGATTAGTGTTAGAGACATTAAGGAAGGAGAAATTGTATGTGAAATTCATAAAGTGTGAATTTTGGTTAGAGAAGGTGCAGTTTTTAGGTCATGTCATTGACCGTGAGGGAATTTCAGTAGATCCAGCGAAGGTGGAAGCCGTGATGAATTGGGAACAACCAAAAATGCCAACTGAGGTGCGGAGTTTCCTAGGGTTAGCGGGTTACTACCAGAGATTTATCCAGGATTTTTCAAAGATAGCTACTCCATTGACTAACTTGACAAGGAAGACGGTGAAGTACGTGTGGACAGAGAAATATGAGGATAGTTTTCAGGAATTCAAGAAGAAATTGAGTGAAGCGCATGTTTTGTCATTACCCGATGACACAGGAAATTTTGTATTTTATAGCGATACTTCGCATAGAGGACTTGGTTGCATGCTCATGCAGCATGGCAAGGTCATTGCGTATGCATCTAGGCAGTTGAAGGATTATGAGAAAGTTTATCCTACTCATGATCTCGAACTGGGCGCAGTAGTTTTTGCTCTAAAGATATGGAGACATTATCTTTATGGAGAAAAATGTGAGATATACACGGACCACAAAAGTCTAAAATATATCTCCACACAAAAGGAGTTGAATATGAGGCAGAGGAGATGGTTTGGAGTTGATAAAGGATTACGATTGTGAAATCTGTATCACCTGGAAAAGCTTGATGTAGTTCTTGAAGCGCCTTAAAATAGGAAGGGTCGGGAAAAGTTGTCTTTGTTAACGGCTCAAACTAAGTTAATAACAGAGATGGCTAGGATGGAGTTGGAAGTGAAGCTGCCAAATGAAGGAGGGCCAATGTTGTTTGCAATGGAGATGCAATCTACCATCGTAGAGAGAGTTAAGGAGGTGTAACTCAAAAATGATGAGTGTAACCGGATGAGAGAGCGGCCGACCAATGAAAAAGATACTAAGTATAGTCTTGATAACGAGGGGTTATTGAGATTTGAAGGAAGAATTTAGGTTCTGAATGAGACTGAATTAAAGGAGCAGGTTCTACAAAAGGCTCATAGTTCAAGGTTTTTGATTCATCCTGGTAGCACTAAGATGTATCAAGATCTTCGATAGAGTTTCTGGTGATCGAACATGAAGAAAGAGATTGTCGAGTACGTTAGTAGGTGCTTGACACGTCAGAGAGTTAAGGCCGAACATCATCGACCAAGTGGCTTGTTACAGTCATTGGAAATTCTGGAGTGGAAGTGGGAGAATATCACGATGGATTTTGTGGTAGGACTTCTGACTACTCAGAAGGGTTATGATGCGATTTGGGTAATAGTGGACCGATTGACGAAGTCAGCTCACTTTTTGCCAATTAGAGTTAAGTATAACCTAGACCAGTTAGCTAGACTTTATATTAAGGAAATAATCTCTAGACATGGAGTTCCAGTATCGATTGTGTCAGATCGTGATCCACGATTCACGTCGAACTTATGGAGAAGTCTACAAGAGCAGTTAGGAATGCAGTTGAAGCTGAGTACAGCGTACCATCCACAGACGGATGGACAGAATGAGAGGACAATTCAGACGTTAGAAGGTATGCTAAGATCTTGCGTCATGGATTTCAAGGGTAGTTGGGATGATCATCTACCATTAGTGGAGTTTACGTATAACAATAGTTATCATGCAAGCATAGGTATGCTACCCGTCGAAGCTTTGTATGGGAGAAAATGCGAGAATGCCACTTGTATTTGGATGAGGTAGTAGAATCGCAGAATGTTGGGACGAAATTGGTGCAACAGACGGCGAGATATTGTCAAAAGATTCGATCGTCTTCTAGCGACTCAAGATGATGCGAAGAGAAGTTTGAATCCGCATGCGAGAGAAAATTGAGAGTTTGAAGTAGGTTGTGTCGTGCGTTTACGAAAGTATCTCCCTGGAAAGGAAAGATACATTTTGGAAAGAAAGGAAAGTTAGTCCAAGGTTTATAGGACCTTTCGAGGTATTGAAACGGGTAGGTGAGGTAGATTACATGTTAGCATTACCTCCAGACCTAGAACGAATACATAATGTATTTCACGTGTCAGTATTCGTCCTTATAAAGCCGGATTATAAGCACGTGATAGAGTATGAGCCTATTCATGTCGAGAAGGACTTAACGTACGAGGAAACGCCGATTCAAATTGTCGATAGAAAAGAACAAGTTCTGCGGAATAAAGTCATACCTTCGGTGAAGGTAATATGGAAGAACCACGATGCAGAAGAAGCAACGTGGGAGTTAGAAGAAATGATGAAAAAGAATTACCCTCAATTATTTGTTTAATTTTTTTTTTATCGAGATTCTGGGGACAGAATCCTTATAAGGGGGAGAGAGTGTAACGCCCCAGAAAATTAAACATTTTGTAATTACTTTTAATAATGAATAAAATAATATTATTTATTATTATTATGTGTTGAGAAGATGAGTGTCGTTCTATAACCTAGAAACATGGGAACGTCGTAATATTTTAACTACGTGGGAGAATTAAAGTGTTTGAATTTCTAAAATGAAAATAAAATTTTTCTGAGAAATTTTTCGAAAAACACTATTCATCAATTTCTCCTCGGGAATTATTTTTTAACTTCCGAGAAATACGTAACGTTATAATATCGAGGTGAATTGATTGTGTAATAATAACCTAAGTATGGAAAATGTAATATTTCGCATGCGGACTTAATTTGGGAACGTTGGGATATTAAGCGTTAAAGGAAGAAAGTTGTGATCGTATAATGTGTATACATTATATGAAGTAATGAATATAAGTATAATACTACGTATTGTACTATTATGTATGAAGAATGAGATAACGTATATTAAGAATTAATATACGAGATAGTGTATGAGAATTATACGTAGTGTATATATGCTAAGATGTTAAATCTAAGGTAATGGACTTGTAGTATTATTAGTATATTGATAGAAGTCCAATAGAATGTGACAATCAAGCCCAAGTGTTTGATTTATCATAAGCCCAAACCATTGTAGCACAAGCCCATTAAGAAAGTAGCTAGATTAATTATCCAAGCCCAATATGAAGCCATGATCAATGGGGCAATCCAAGTGTGAAATGGGTAAGTGTGATGGGCAAACAAGAAGTGTGATGACCAAGAACTTTATGTAGCTAGCAAGATAACTTAATGGTTAAGCAAGGAATAGTAAGGAGGTGGAAATGAGGAGGTGGGAAGTCTAATGACTAATGTACCCTCACTTTTGGAAACTTATAAATACCAAGCTCATTTCATTTGTTGGTTGATCATTTTCATCCAACTTTCCTCTCAAATATAAAGCTACTTAATTGTTAGGGAGAATAAGTCACTTAAGCACTTATAAGCCACTTCAAGCTTTGCTAGTTTTCCAAAGCAAATAGAAGTCTTCAAGGGTAAGACTCATCTCTTTTATCTAAATCTTTTCAATGATAGGATTATAGAGAAGGGGGATGGCTTGAGGATAACATGTAATAAGTTATTAAAGAATGAACTTAAGCCGAATAAGTTGAATAAGCAACTTAAACATTAATAAGTTGCTAGAACCATGAAGAACTTATCATATGTTGTCATATGATGTTTAGTATGTTGAATATAGCATGAGAACTTTGATTAAAGAACTTAAGTTTTTAATAAGTCATGAGCATAAAGATTTCTAGTTCATAAGTTAAATAAGTTATTGACTTATGAAAATAAGTCAAAACCTACTTTGATTATAAGTTGGTGTAGTAAATAACTTGTAATGATCTTATGTTGATTAAAATCCATTTAGAACGCTTAGTAATGAAGATTTGGCGGACTTCACACGATTGGACGATTATTGTCAAATTCGTGAAATTCTCGGAATGGAAGTCGTATTTTGTGTTTGAAGTCGGAAATGTTAGTTTTCGATAAAGACAAGTCATATTAGTCATTATAGAGTTGTGGACTCAAAAATGACTTTATTCCGACTTGAAACGAAGAAACGAGCGTTGAACGTTCACGAACGTTTATCGTTTTTGTTAAAAATGAACTCATAGGTGAATTTTGAGCAAACAAAGTCAAATAGATAAAATTCTTGCATGAACGAATAGATTATGAAATTTGTGAACCGTAGGCTTTTGAACAGACCAATCCGGACTTAAAACGAAGAAGTTATGCGTCCGGGAAGTTCATAAAAATTTAAAAGCTAAAAAATTTTCTGAGGCATAGAGTTATTGCGGCCATGGCATGACTCTAAGCCTAGAATGCCCATATTAAGTAGTCTTGGTAGGCCTTTTCTGCTGCTTTGCTAACTCGTCTTGCAAGCATGCAAGTCATAGAAACAATACTTGGCGCGCACATGGTCATCAAAGAAATTGATAGTGAAGAAAGATTTCAAGTGTAGAAGGAAAGGGAACTTGTTAGTAATGAATTAAGATGTAATCATAACATGGTTAAGACATTGTAAAGTACTTGTAAGACACTATTGCATGTTGATTAAGAATTTATAATCAATCGAAGATTAGCAAAATGAGAATGACGTAATGAAAGCCAAAACCCTAATAACGAATCTAAGTTAGGAATTACGTTGAGATGAAGGGTGAGATATAATAGTAATCATACTTGATTGTGTATGACCTAATGTGATACGTTATATGATTATGTATTATAGAATCATAAAGACTTAAAAAATCTTGTCTGGGTATTAATCAAGAATCGGACGCCTTGAAGGCAAGTATTCTAACCCTTGTTCGATTCGATGCGAACAAGCTTTATAATTCATATAACCTTTACATGAAGTCTTGAATGATGAAGTCTTAAGCCAATTCTTTTGGCTAGACTTGTATTATAAATCTGTCAAGCATGATTAATGTTTACCGAGTTATATTGGTGTGGTTTTTAATCGAAGACCAAGTATACTAAAATGTTTTTGTCGTTTAACGACAGGCACGTGAGGTTGCCACAACTTAAACGTATACACGTTTAAAGAATGTAGTGTTAATCAACATAGAGTACTATGAGCTGATCACTCAGAAGTGCTCGTAAGCTATGCCAGACTTACGGACTTAGTGCCGGGTTGTCCTTTTTCAAAAGAACTTATGAATGCTCATAAACTTGAGCCATAATTATTATTCCACTGAGTATGGTCGTGTAAAACGTTTTGAAGGAAAAGAAGTGCTATTTTGAATTATCGATAGTACTTCGTAACTATTGTTCAATTATTCAAGATATATGAGTTCTATGTTTCAAGCATGTTGTTTATTAGAATAATAGTACTTGCTGAGCTAGTCATGCTCACTCTTGCTTGAACCATATGAACACAAATTAAAATCGAATGCGGATGAAGGCTCCGCGAGGATAAAAAGCAAGGCGAAGATGAACCCGTAGCATACTTATGTAATAGTATAGGATGACTGTTTGTAATATATTGATATTATGACAAGAACAACTGAAAGGGTTACAAAGAACCTGGGAAATATAATATTATTTCAAATATATAAGTTATATTAGTCCTTTTGAGACTGTTCAATGGAATGAATGAATGAATGGTAGTACCGTGTAGCACCATCTGTCGGTTTGGAAGAGACCCAGATTTGGGGGCGTCACATTGGACCTTCATATCTTTGATTCTGAGTTTACTCAATGTGATTTAAGGGTTCAAACATGAGTAGAGATGTCAAGGAACAACTATAAAACATTAAATCAGTCTAACAACATCACATGAACAAGATCTGGCTTGGTCAAACCATGTCAGAAATCTTTTCTTAATGAATCTTGGTTTTCCAGATTTGTTCATCAGGCAGATGGTCAACTCATGTTTGACCAAGATTATCTTTCATTTTGTTGCTAATCTAGGTGTTCTAATGGCATGGATTGGTAGTCCATATGTCAGGATACAACATAAATACAACAATATAGCTTAACTATTTAAACACAGCAAGATCAAAGGCCTTAAAAAGCTTGTCAGAAATTCTGGGAAATCTGGGAATTTTCTGGATTTTCCATAAACTAGTTTTCATGGTTGGTCATCCATGTTTGACCACTTAAAACTTGAGATCTAGACATGGTTTGGACTTGATTCCACTTCCAGTCTACTCTTCTCATGACAGAGAACAACTCTATAACATCAAACACACTAAACAATTAACACACAAGGATCTATGAGCTTTGACATATGGTTATCAGACCATAAAATTAGGGTTCATAGTCAGTCATTAAAATTCTTTTTTCTAGCATCTAGATGTTATGGATCTATGATGTAACATCATAGATCACTAAATAACATCCTCTAACACAACTTTAACCAACAAATAACATACTTTAACATAAATCACAAAGATTTTTATAAAGATGGGGTTTATACCTTTAAAGCTTTGATTCTTGAATTTGCCCTTATGTTTCTATTCTTGTTAAGCTAAGAGATGATATTGTCTTAACTTCTGACTCCCTTTCACTCTAAATTTCAAAAAGTTAGAGAGAGAATAGTCTTGGTTCATATGTAAAGTAAAGTAAGTATTTACGTAACTTTTAAGTTATAAATTCTTGATTCAATGAACTTGTGTCGCTAGGTGGCACAAGTTATCAGATATGGGAAGATTTTTAAGCACATAGCGTATCAATTTGATGAGTCGCCAAGATTTGTAGAAATCTTTTACTTAAAAAGTAAGCAAAATGGCATTTTGGTCATTTCGCACTCATTAAGGGCTTTTTGGTAATTTCCCCTATAATTTGAAGGTTACTTTAATCTTTTCACATATATCCCATAAATATTACCCTTAAGGTTTTATACTTAACAATTGAGCTCCTAATTTAGGGTTTAACATTTCCTAGTTAGGGTTTCAGATTCCCAGAACTACATTTAGGATTTCTGAACATATCGTTAGGGTTTCTAATCATTAATTAGGGTTTACTAACTGAACAACCATGTTCTTAACATAACTTTAGGGTTTGCTAATGTTACAACTTATCTTATCAATCCTTGACCCTTAACCACATATTATACACATATAATCAGTATATACATATTCGTATACACTCATACACTTAACCCTAATATATAGTTCTCACCAAAAAATTTATAATCCTTAAAAATTCTTCAAAAAAATCTTTAAATCCATACCTATTTCCCGTCTAAGTCTTATCATATAACCTTTCATTCATCAATTAAGATTTTAATTATTCATCTAAATTCTCAGGTCGTCAGATGAAGCATACAATCGGTGGTTGTTCTCCTTCCTTGAAAACGGGTGTTGGTGCTGCTGTTTTTCCATCATTGTTGAACATTCTTTTCTTGAAATTTCCACTTTTATTGTCTTGGCCATGATTACCACCGAAGTGGTTACCATTTCTGGCATGTTGATTCCCTCCATGTTTGTTGTCACCGCTTTGATGACTGCTACCACTGGTATTATCTATTTTCTGGATGCTCTCTCATGATTGGGTTGACTCATTATCGCGCTCCAATAACTAAGCCTTATTCACCACGTCTGAATACAAGCAAAGTTTGTGAGAAATGAGGTATTGACGTATTTCAGGTTTCAAACCTCACAGAAACATTTACTTCATTCTCTTCTCATTATCTACCAAATAGGATGCAAACTGGGATAACTCGGCAAACTTAGCCTCATACTGCGATACAGTCATATTATTTTGCTCCAGCTTGATGAACTCCACTTCCTTCATGTGACGAATACTTTCGGGAAAGTACTTGTTGTTGAAAAATTCTTGAAACTTCTCCCAAGACATCTTTAGTGCGGCAGGTTGAGTACATTTTACAGAGTGCCACCAGTAATCTGCCTCTACTCGCAACATGAAGGTGGCAAAGGGAACCTTTTTCTCCTCGGAGCATCCCAAGACATCAAATATCTTGGTGATCTGCTTTATCTAAGTCTCTGCCTTAAGTGGTTCTGGCTTTTCCAAAAACTCTGGTGCTCCCAACTCCTTGAACTGCGTAGCGGTGACCGTTTGAGAGTTTCCATTATTTCCACCTGCATTTTGAACATGAGTCTCTCTTTCCAGATGTTGCACGAAATGCAGAAAGCTCCTAAACATTCTGTCGTTCATCATTTGGTCGGTGTTGTTGTGTACATGAGGATTATTTCTTTCCTGATGCACATTATACTGGTTATTGATCATCAGTGACTCAACGGTCTCATATGCTCCATTGCTTATCTCAACATTCTCGGATGTCATTTTCGAACACTACCACAAAACAAGGGTTACCTGACAAGCCACATATTATCCCTATATACTGACCGACCAATTAAATAACAAATAAGCTTAGGTAGGTCATACTAGCGAAGGATTTATCCGTCTCTCCCCTCCTAGTTCTAGTCTCACATCTCAGCCAGGGATCATATCCCTAAGGTCTGATACCAACTGTGACGCCCCCAAAATAGGTATACATCACCCATTCTGAGTCGCCAAATACATGGTACAGAATAAAAATACAAACTTAATTATACAACATGAGCTGAGAGTTTTAACACGAATATTTTCTTCTAGACAATATCCAAACTCAAATGGAGTCCTCATTACAATTATTATCACACTATTTTATAAAATAGTGAGGACTACAACAGCCACAATCTCAGACCGTCACTCCACTCCCCGACTAGTCCCGGCTACGTTTTTCATTTTCTGAAGAGAACAATGAAAGGAAAAAGGTGAGCTCAACTAGCCTAGTATGAAATATTATGACTAAGATAAAGAAGAATAAATTATCATTAGCCTTCAACAGTTTTAAACTGATAGAATACAATAAATAACAAGTTTAACTGCAGCGGAACAAGCAATCCATTAGAAGAGTCAAGTAGAGCATGATATCTACTATCTTCTATTATTTAAAAATTTTATCATCAATTTTATCGTTGAGACACAGCTCAATTAATAATCCACTTCACTGAATTATCCATGCACTACGGGCCAAGGATATTTGTGTTATCACCGATGTTCATGATTATGCCAACAACTGTTCATCAATGCACTACGGGCCAATGAGGACTTTTACCACATCATTTGTAACATTAAAGGTCATGATTATACAGAATAATCCCTGGTCATAATCATACCAATCAACAGTCTATCTATGCACTACGGGCCAAAGATGACTTTCATCACAATATAAACGTGAGGATGATGACAATGATATAAGAATTCAATTAAATGAATGTAAAGGATAAATTTTAAAGATTTATACTCAATTTATCCAGAATTTAATAATGTCCTAATTGTCAACATGATACTGCTTTGTGGAGTAAAATGCAAGAATAATATTGTATCAAAAATGATTTGGACCGAAAAAAAAATAATTTTTGTCATGAATAGTACTTCGAGAATAGTTCCCCGAAAAGAAAATATTAAAAATTATCAAAAATGTTCAGAATAATATTTCTGTGAAAAGATACTAGATGAAACGCAAATTTCAAGGATATTCTATTAATTTCAAGGAGTATAGAAGCAATACTTTAACAAAATGAGTGTAGAATTCAGAATCTGAAACAAAATAATATTACTTACATACTACAGAGTATGGAAGAAAATATTATTTCTTACGAATATTGAACAAAAATAATTTCCCTTACCTTAAAAGGAGATTATTTCTGACTGGTAGGGTGGGAATATTCTTGAAGAAAATTTATACTATTTTCAACACTCAAAGCTTCCTTAAACTCTAAAGAAATACCCTCAATATTATAGAAGAAGAATTCTCTGATTCTGGTGTGATTTTTATTTCTAAACTAAGCATCCTATTTATAGGAGAATAGAAGGATACAATTTAGAAAATAAAATCACGGGTTGCATAGTAGGAAGAAAATCACGAGCGACGTTCTGCTAAAACCTTTTAAAAAATTTTGATTTTACTATGTTGCACTATGCAGTACTATGCAACACTATACAGTACTATGCAACACTATGCAAACAATAAAATATAATATATTCTATTTTATATAAAAAAAATTATAAAATATATATATATATAACCTTTGCCTTACGTCAAAGGCACACACACACACACACATTATTCCACACACACAGTTATATATATATATATATATATATATATATATATTGTATAACTTTCTACCGATTATTTTGAAAAATGAGTAAGTAGGGGTCCAAATAATACACCAAACTTACAACAAATACTTCATAAAAATCCCCTCTAATTTTCTCAATTCACTTGGCTTCTCAAAGCATATTTTAAAACAACAATTATTCATCAATAATATAACTTGCAATATTAACAACCAGGTCATTCTCAGGAAAAAGGGGACTTTCTGATAAGGATTTCTCCCTATTGGCATGCAATTAGGTGACCAAACCCCTTTCCTCGACAGAGCTATCTAGACATTGTCAATAATGCAAATAATAATATGAATAACTTTGTCATCTCAATTATTGATTTAATAATATAAAATATTGTGAAAATAATTGAATTAATAACGTGAGATACTATGCAGTAATTACTGTAGCAATAATTGAGGATTACTGAGTGACTTCTCATGTAAGCATCAATAATCAAGATATTGTACAATACCGTGTACTACTATGCAACCACGCGTATTACTGTACTTTTATCACCGGGTATTTCAACAGTTAACGATAAAACTCTCGGCGTTATTTTTATAAAAAGATATTTTTGTTGTTTTTTAACTTCGATAATAATTCCTTTGTGGGGTCCACTAATAATTGTGTCATCGTATGAATATTCCCTGACTAATTAAATATTTTATGACAACTTGCTTATTTTATAAAATTTATAAATATTACCCACAACTATAACATTATATCAAATCCATACCATAATATTCAAATGATATTTAGAGAAAATTATTCTTTACTCATAAAGGTTGGGGTCTTACAGGTTGCTCTCAATTGTGACTCATATCCCAAATTTGGATAGCACCTCACAATGGCACCTATTAGTTTACCAACGCACGAATATGGCATCCCCTATGGAGAGTCTGGCTTCCGTGAATTCCACAAAGGAAGTCACTAGATAGAGGCTCGGGTACCAACTCCTGTAGTTAGGTTTTTAACTCCTGAAGTTCAATAGGAGCCATTTGATATGGGGCTTTGGAAATGGGTTTTGTACCGAGTTCAAGGTCAATACAAAATTCGATTTCACGCTTTGGGGGTAGGCTAGGAAGTTCGTCGAGAAATACGTCAGGAAATTCATTAACAATAGAAATATCATTCAAATTTAACGTATTTTTGTTTAAATCCATGACATGAGCTAAGAAAGCTTGACATCTATTTTTTAATAAACGAATGGTTTTATGGCTTGATATGACAGTGATTGACTTTAGTGGTTTGGTTTCTTGAATTTGCATAACAGGTTGGTTAGGAATATGAAAACTAACGACCTTACAAAAATAATAAATTTTAGCATAATGAGTAGTTAACCAATCAATCCCTAAAATCACATCAAATGCAAGTATTTTCAAAGAGATGAGATCAACAGGTAATGTAAGGGTGCCGATTTGAATCAAACAAGATTTATAAATGGTGGATGTAATGAAGGTTTCTTCTAATGGAGTTTCAACCGATAAGTCAAAGTCTAATTTCTCAGGAGTCAAGTTCAAACGTTGAGCACAATTAGGTGAAATAAAAGAGTGGGTAAAACCGGTATCTAATAAGGTATAGACTTTGAAAGAGTTTATGATTAGCTTACCCGTGATAACTTCGTTCGAGTTCCTCGCTTTTTGAGAAGTCACGTCAAACACTTTTCCTTGAAACATCTACTTTGACTAGTCTATGATAGACTTTGGTGTTACCATCTCAGCTGGACTTAACTTCTTTATAGGAAACATTCCACCCTCAACTACTTTGTCGTACTTCTGATCCATGATCTGAATCATTAATCTTTGATTCATATCGAATTGGGATTGACTGTTCTGTACAGGATAATTCCAAACTCGATGTTGGGTTCTCCCAATTGCTGTCCAAAAAGCGAGATCCAAATCATCTATTTTTTATTTTTAGATCGGACGTCTCTTTCTAAAATATCAACGCGTCGTGCGGCTTTTACCCATGCATCCTTCATTCGCACTCAGTTAGTTGTTTCTTCTTTTAGCTGATATTTGACATTTGCATTCTCAGATTCCAGCTCTATTATCCTATAATCTTCTAAAGACAGCTTTTGTTCAAGCTTCGCATATCGGGCAGTAAAATCTTGAATTATTGCATCCCTTTGCTCCACGATCGTCTGTCGTTCTTCACCCTGCTCTTCTAACTCATGAATACGATCTTTCAGTTTTGATCAAAAATTTCTTCTAATAAATCCTCCTCAAGGTCTCTTCTTCCTTACTCTCAGTTGCTACATCTGCAACTAGCTCGGGTGCAACTATTAATTCTTCATTCACTACATGAATATCTCTAATTTCTTCTTCGCCTGACATCTTACAATCAAGTTTAATAACTTATTAAGTACTCCCCAATAAAAATCAGAGTTATAACAAGATATTATACTCCAATATTTATTCTTTAACTAAATCTCCTCAATTCATCACTTAAAACTCTATATAAGTTCATCTCTTGATCTTCAGATGTCATTCTTAAATAATGCCACAAAGTAAGGGTTAATTAAAGAAATTAACATGTCACGTATTATCCCTATATTCCGACCAACCAATAACAAATAAGCTTAGTTAGGACACACTAGCGAAGAATTTACTCATCTTTCCCCTTCTAGTTCTAATCCCAGATCTCCACCAGAGATCATATCCCTAAGCTCTGATACCAACTGTGACGCCCCCAAAATAGGTCCACATAACCCATTCTGAATCGCCAAATACATGGTACAGAAACCAAATACAAACTTCATTAATACAACTATCGTGCAAAATACGACAACACATACGTTGTGAAATTTAATACAAATATTGTCTCATAGACAATATTCAAACTCAAATAAAGTTCTTATTACAATTATTGTCACACTATAATAACAATCTTGGACCATTACTCCATTCCCCGACTAGTCCCAGCTACATTCTCGCTAAATAAACAATTTAACAATGCAAGGCTCAACTAGTGAATGCAATGATCAAGTAGTAAGAAAGAGATATCACCAAAATTAAGCTCACGTAAATAGCTGATAAATAATCTGAGTATAATCGCTTACAACAATTTGGGAATATTGCACCAAGAATAATGAATTAGCTTTTCAAGTATATGAGTGCAATAATTAATTCAAGTGATGTAAGTGTTGTAATTTGTATTCTTGATCTCGATTTCTTTTTATAGCCCAAACATATTACTGTTGTAAAAATGTTTTACGTTGTAAAATAAGAAAAGCAACGTTCGAATGTTATTTCTGGTTGAAAACATACTTAAACTAATAACCTTTGGATAAATATAGGACTCTTTCAAAAATAATCTAGATAGAGTTTAAGTCAAACAAAAGAGTAACTCTTTAGAATATTTTCCATAAAGTCTGCTGACCCATTACTTATCATAAAGTCACGAACAAATTCCAACTCTTCAAAGATAACCATGATTTCCTACTTTCAAGGTATAAGTTAAACACTCTCTTGTCATATTCAATTTACCACTAACGAGATAATGATAATTTCTTTAAATGACACAAACAACTTTTAGCTACTATCAATTATCTTTAAATATGTAACAATTAATTCGGTCGGGACTCTTATGAATGCATGCAAAATCATTTCTCTTAATAGCAGATAATAGTGAATAACATATTTTTAGACATGCACAAGATCATATTTAATGCACACATAAAATGTCCTAGAGCCTTGAATTGAAAAATTAGATATTTGCAATGACCTTACATATTTTTCTTAGGACTCAAAACATCTTCATTCTTCTTGAATAATCCAACATACACTTCTTGAAATAGTTTCCTGAAATCCACAAATCACAATTTAGTACCGATGATCAAATCATCATCAAAACATTAGGCTAGAACGTGAATTAATCAACATTCTCCCCCTTTTTGATGATGACAACATATATGAATAAAAGTCCCCCTAAATTCATGCACATTTCAGGAGAAATTTATAACATGACCTGCATGTTAGTATCATACTAAACCAAATATGAAAATTACAACCATCAATTCTTAAAATGCCTGCAACAAAATCAGTTTTAAAAATGCAGCAGAAAAATTTATCAACAGTCTTAACATCTAGGCAACCATGCCTATTAAAACCAAATCAAACCCATAGTCTTTAAAGCAAAAATTTAAAACAGAATCACAAAATCTAACATTTTCTCCCCCTTTGGCATCATGCAAAAAGAGAAGTCTTTAATCAATATCTTCGAGATTGGCCCTCTGTTCTGCACGATTGGTAAAGTATGGTCGATGACGAAGATGATGTAATCACTCTTCCAAGGTGTAATCGTTGGCAAGTTGAGGTGGTCTAGGAATAAAGGTTGCAGGAGGAAGTTCCATATCCAGAAAGTCACCCTTGTATTCAGCCATCCAATTGTTCATTGGCCATTCGGGAATTGAAGAATACATTACTGGAACATGAAACCTTTGGCTTATATCATTGAACCTGGTGGCCATTAAATCTGCAAGCTCCCCGAGTTGATAACTGACAAACTTCACCTCTTGACTTAACTGACATGTGTTCCGATTAATTTTTCGTTGGAGTGCTTCAACCATGGCCATCGTCCGAATCTCAAAACCCGCCTGAAGATCAATAAATTCATCTTCAACCCGATGATATAATTTATTAATCTCAGGGGCATCCATTGGTAACTTCCCTTTCTCAAGACACACAAGACGATTTCTGATTTCCACCAACTCAACTTTCAAAGAAGTTTGATTTTGTAAAATTTCAGTCAAAACAGTCATAACATCAGATCCATTGGAATTTGGCAAAGAAGAAGAAGATGATTCAAGAGTATGAGAAACAGGAGGAGGAGGAGGAGGAGGAGGAGGAGGAGGAGTAGGAGGATCAGGTAGAAGACGTACGAATTCACTAGCATGAAAAGTGTTGTGAGATTTTGTCAAATTTGCAGTGTCAATAAGCTCATGATTTGTAACAAAAATTTCATCATCAAAAGAGATCTTAAAGTGGTGAAAAAGTTTTGTTAGAAATTTACTGTAAGGAAGACATTTCTTGCTTTGACGAATGCAACTTTGCATGTGGGATAACATCATTTTTGAAAAATAAAAAATCGTTCCTTTGAGAATCATAGCTATAACAACCAAATCTTGGTAAGTAAAATCAGCTCCCCCACCAAGGCGTGGAAATAGATTATATCGAACCAACTTATGTAATACACACACATTAGGACAGACACTGATAGTTTTTGGAAGAAACAGAGATGAAATAGAATAGTCATTCATGACTATATGAAGTTGTTTTAAAGGATGAAAAGGAATGTTAGCAGCTCCTTTGAGAGTGAAAGGACATGGTCCAGTAGAAGAAATACCAAGAATACTTCCAAAATCAATACTGGTAAAAAATAAAGACTTACCCTTGACAAATGTAGTAAAATAGTCTCCATTACACTCAAGATTGATGTAAAATTGTTGGACCAACCGAGGATAGGCAATAGCAGGAGGAAACAGCATAGAAAAAATGTTGCACTCGGTGAATAGTTTTTCCAAAACAGAGTGTTTGAGATAAAAAAGATCCAAAGTTTTTTCATACACAAATTATTTTGTAGCAATGGAGTTTTTAAAACGTGTTTCGAAACTAGGACCTCTAAAGAAATTCTCTTGCAAATCAAAAGAGGATAAAAATGGACTTACCAGATAAGAGGGAGATTCTGGCTGTGAGAAAAATTGTTTGTCATCCACTGATTGTTTCATCTTTCCCTTTTGAGAAGGTTCAACGTCTGAAGTTTTTAAAAAAGAAAAACTAGAATCCGAGTCATCGGATATTAGTGTAGCATCGGATAACTCATGAACAGAGGATTTCTTCTGTACTCGTTTGGATTTCACTTTTGTTCCCGTAGGATGCTTCAACGACGATCCATCTTTGTTTGATTTCCCAAACGATCGATTGCTAGCTCTGGTTTTCGTGGTGTAATGGATGTTGTAAGAGTGAAACAAAAGGTTGTGGATGAAAGCGTAAGATCTGAATAAGAATGAAAGCTAAAGATATAAGATAAATTTTAATCAAAAGTCCATCACCGAAAAGTATGCGTCTTTTCAATTTTCAAAATAAACTATTTGGTCATGTGCCCAAGTTTAAGTTCCAAGGTCTTTCTTTACGTCTCCCAATATCCGTGATAAATATGATCGTTAATAAACGTGTATCTTAGAATATCATTTAAGCAGATAAGGAAAGGAAATTAATTAGAATGTTGTCATCATTGAAAGGCGTGTGTCTTTTCATCTTTCAAAAAAACTCTGTTAAACTCTTTTGTTCCATTTCTCAAGGTGTAAACCTTTACTTTTCCCAATGACCTCCGTGATTTTAATGAAAACCCAATCTATAACATAATTTGAGCATATAAGGAATATCTAACAAATATATATTTTATTAGATATCATGCGAGAAAATAAATGAGAAAAAAATATATAACTGCGTGACATAAACTTTTAAGCATGTAAATTATAATTATATCATGCACATTCCAAGTTCTCTTCTTAACATACAAAATCTTTCCTCACTCGAGGGTTTAGTAAAAATATCAGCTAATTATTTTTCGGTAGGAATAAAAATCAATTTGACTAACCCTTTTGAAACATTATCCCTTAAAAAATGATGTCTTACCTCTATATGTTTTGTACGTGAATGCAAAACAGGATTCTTTGATATGTCAATAGCACTAGAATTATCACAATATATAGGAACATTATTGTAGATAATATCAAAATCACATAGAGTTTGTTTCATCCATAATATTTGAGAGCAACAACTCCCTGCAGCTAAATATTCACCCTCGATAGTTGATAAAAGCAATTTGAAGTTTGCTTTTTACTATGCCACTGAAAACAAGACTTTGTCCCAAAAATGTCTGAAGCACCACTTGTACTTTTTTTATCAACTTGAAACCCTGCATAGTCAGCATCTGAATAACCTATTAGTTCAAAATGATTACTTAGTGGATAAAATAAACCTAAATTTATAGTACCACTTAAATATTTAAAAATTCTTTTAACTGCTTGTAAATGGGATTCTTTGGGTTTTGCTTGAAATCGAGCACAAAGACATACACTGTACATTATGTCAAGTCTAGATGCAGTTAAATATAGTAAAGAACCGATCATACCTCGATATTTGGTTAACTCTACATCTATACCTTTATCATCTGAAGTGAGCTTTATTGAAGTGCTCATTGGTGTAGCTTTTAGATTGGTTTCTTCAAAACCAAATCTTTTAAGAAGCTCTTTTGTGTATTTGGTTTGATGAATATAGATCCCTTCCTTTGTTTGCTTGATTTGAAGTCCCAAAAAGTAATTTAGCTCTCCCATTAAGCTCATATCAAATTCCTTATGCATACATTTTGAAAACCACTCACAGAGAAAATCATTAGTAGCACCAAATATTATATCATCTACATATATTTAAACAATGATTATTTCTTGTTTTTCATGCTTAATAAATAATGTAGAATCTATTTTACCTCTAGTAAAACCACTTGAAAGAAGATACTTACTCAACCTCTCGTACCAAGCCCTGGGAGCTTGTTTGAGACCATAGAGAGCTTTCTTTAGCTTAAAAACATGACTTGGATATTTCTCATGTTCGAATTTAGCAGGCTGCTTGACATATACTTCTTCATTGATGTATCCATTGAGAAACGCACTCTTTACATCCATTTAATAAAGCTTGAATTTATTGTAACAAGCAAATGCTAACAAGATGCGGATAGACTCTAGGCTTGCGACTGGAGCATAAGTTTCTTCGTAGTCGATCCCCTTTTGTTGATTGTATCCTTGAGCCACTAGCCTTGCTTTGTTTCGAGTGATTGTCCCATGCTCATCAAGCTTGTTTTTGAACACCCATTTTGTTCCAATGACGGAACTATCTTTAAGAGGAGGCATTAATTCCCAAACTTGACATCGTTCAAATTGTTGAAGTTCCTCTTGCATTGCCATGAGCCAATTTTCATCAAGTATAGCTTCTTTAGCATTCTTTGGCTCAACTTGTGATAGAAATGCAGATAATGCACATTGATTTTGTAGATTTCTTCGTGTAGTAACTCCTTTGTTTATATCTCCAATAATATTTTCCGGTGGATAATCCTTGAGATACTTTGTTGTCTTTGGTAATTGAACATCGTGTATTACCTCTTCTTGCTGAGGAAAATTCTCTTCAAGATCATGTTCATTTTCATGTGGACTGTTCAATCCAGCCTGTTGAGCTTGTCCATTTGGTCTGCTGAATGGTTCTTTTCGGTTTACTAAATTTGTGAAAATCTCCAAATTTCCTGCATCTTCTTCTCTTTCTTTTGGAAGATCATTGTTAGTCTCATTGAAAGTTATATGAATTGATTCTTCAACACATAATTTGTAAATATTAAAAACACGATATGCTTTGCTGTTTTGAGAATAACCAATGAAAATACCTTCATAAGATTTGGCATCAAATTTTCCCAAGTTATCACTAGTATTTAATATATAACATTTAGATCTGAATATTTTGAAATAACTTATATTAGGAATTTTATTATTCAAAAGTTCATAAGGAGTTTTCAAAATAATTGGACGAATGAGTACTCTATTTAAAACATAACATGATGTCTTTACCTTTCATTGAAAAATTTCTTTGGAAGCTTACTCTCTTACAGCAATGTTCTAGCAGTTTCTTGTAATGTTCTATTCTTCCTTTCCACTACTCCATTCTGCTGAGGAGTTCTTGGAGCTGAAAACTCATGGATTATTCCTTTTTGATCACAAAATATTATAAAATCCTTTTGAAATTCTGTACCATGATCACTCCGAATTTTTATAAGTTTGAGACTATACTTAGTCTCTAAATTTCTTATCAACTTGTCAAACTCTTTAAAAGCTTCATCTTTGGTTCTCAAAAATAAGACCCATGTATATCTAGAGAAATCATCAACTATTACAAATGCATAAAACTTACCATTAATACTAGCATGCCTTTCTGGGCCAAATAAATCAAGATGAAGTAATTGTAAAGGAGTGGAGGTTGATACCATATTCTTTGCACTGAATGATGTTCTTACATGTTTTTCGAGTTGTCAAGGAACACATACTCCTTTCTTTTCGAATTTTATCTTTGGCAATCCTTTGACCAGGTTTTTAGAGGACAATTTCTTGATTAAATCCATGTGAACGTGTCCCATCCTTTTATGCCATAGATTAGCCTCATCTTGCACCGAGGCAAGACATAATTCTTTATCCTGTTCCTCAAAGTCAATAGTATATATATTTCCTTCCCTTTGTGCAACTAAAGAAATATTGTTAGTACCATGAGAAATAATGCATTTTTCTTTATCAAAACTAACTTGATGTCCATTGTCCATTAATTGACTTATACTAATAAGATTAAACTCAAGATCATTAACAAGATGGACATTATCGATGTTAACCTTACCATTACCAATTTTACCTTTGCCAATAATCTCACAAGTTCGATTGTCTCCGAAAGTGACCGTTCCATTTTTCTTCTTGATTTTTAGTTCCATGAACTTTGATTTGTCCCCGGTTATGTGACGGGAGCATCCACTATCAAGAATCCACTTTTGAGAAGGAACCCTAGCCTTGAGACATACCTGTCAAGAGAAAATATTTCATCCTTTTGGTACCCACATCTTTTTGGGTCCTTTAATGTTAGTTGCAAGTAAATCATTCTTTTTAACCCATACCTTTTTAACCTTATTTTTCTTAAAACAATTTATGTCCAAGTGACCTTTAATACCACAGTTTTTGCACATAGTGAAAGGAGGGCAATAATTCAATTTAAAACGCAACTTGGATCTAAGCATATTCACATTACGGGTTTTATGAGTGGGATTATAACCTATTCCTTATCTATCAAAACTAGGTTTTTGCTTTCCTAACATTACGGTCAGATTTTCTTCTCCTTGAACAAATCTAGCAAGAGATATTTTTAATGAGTCTACTTCTTTTTGAAGTTCATTTGCATGAATGGGTTTAGACTGAGATTCATTACCAAAAGCATCAATACATACATCTCTCATCTGCAATTCATTAGTCAATTTTTCAACTTCATTGTTCAAGTAAGTCTCTTTGTTAAAAAGAACTTTGTTATAATTCTTAAGAAAACTATTTTTAGCAATCAAAACTTTTTCTTCTTTACATATGGATTCCTTTTCAATATTTTTCTTTTCATCTATCAAAGATTCTACTTCACCCATTAATGTGTTAACTAAGTCTTTCAAATATGCCTTCTTTTCTTTTAATTTCTCATTTTCTTATTTCAAAGAAATATTTTCAAAAATAGATTCCTCATTTGATTCACCTTCTATTCCCATGAAGCATATTTGAGCTATCTAATCCTTGGCATCAACTTCAACTTCAGATTCTTCTTCATCACTCCAAGTGACTAGTGCCTTGTTTTTCTTATTATCTTTGAAGCCTATTTTTCCTTTATTCTTCAGTTGAAAATAATCCTTCTTGAAGTGCCCTGGACGTCCACATTCAAAACATGTCTCTTCAGTTTGCTTTCCGTTGCCTTTATTTGAGTTGAAGATATTCTTTCGTTTATTCTTTCGTTGTAGAAGTCCTTTGAGTCTCCGGGACATCATAGCTATCTCATCGTCAAAATCATCATCAAGCTCTTCTTCATGTCCTGCATTAAGAGCTAGAACCTTTCTACGAGGAGTTTCCTCCTCATCGTCATATCTCTTTAACTGATGTTCATATTCCTCAAGTTCACCAAAAAGAGTTAGTGTATCCATAGTAGATATAGTAGAGGAATCTTGAAGAGTAGTAATTTTAGATGCAAACCTCTTGGGCATAGCCCGAAGTAACTTACGGTTAATCTCACTTTGCGGAATGCATTTATCTAGTAGCTTTAAGGAGTTCAGAAGAACAAGAAACCTTGCTTGAGCCATCTTTATAGTTTCATCTTTCTCAAGTTTAAACATTTCATAATCATGCATAAGCATGCTTAGTTTAACTTCTCGAACTTTTGATGTTCCTTAGTGACTCACCACTAGAGTGTCCCAGATTTCCTTAGCTGTGTTACATGACGATACTTTGTCGATCTCAGGTTTGTACCATCTTGGCTTAGTAGAGTATTCATTGCCCTTGAGTCATAGGAAACCATGAAGGTTTCAGTTGAATCCATCTCTAGCAAAGTCTTTGGAGTACCATCATCTTTCCTTGGAATAACCGGTCCATTTTCCACAACCCACCATTCCCAAGGATCTCTTTTAAGGTAGATCCTCATTCTAATTTCCGAAATTGTAGTTTTACATTCCATGCGTGATGGAGGTTCTATTGGTTGATTGACCTTCTTGATTGTTGTTTCCGAGCTGTGCCGTATCGAATCTTTCCTACAAGTCACCTTTAAGACCAAGTAAGTAGAGCCAAGCTCTGATACCAAATGAAATTCAGATAAGGCACACTTAGAAGGGGGGTTGAATAAGTGTTGATACAAACTATGACCGATTAAAATCTTTTAACCAAATTATTGAATGTAGTCGACTATATAAATGAATGCGACTTCTTTGAATGAATATGGTCTACCGAATTGACTTTGTGTTTAAAAAAAATTATCTTGGTGATTTTATAAGTTAAATGAAATATTTAATGATAACAAAAATGCTTATGATCGAATTTTGTTTATTTAGCAAATCAATTAACTTGAGTGTAATTAAGTAAAATCAATTAATGAAAATAACACCAAGATTTTTACGTGGTTTGACTATTACCCTCTATAATAATAGCCTACTCCGCGTCTAATACCAACTAGTATTGGAGACTCGCTTTTATTTCTTTAAAAGACTCTTGTTACAACACAGATTCTATAAAAATTGAATTACAATAATTCACTTGAGCACTCTTGCCCCTTATACACCAATGCACTCCTTAAGCACCTATGCTTCCTTGAACCTGTTTGTAAACAAACCTTAATCCACCTGGATTAAATTCCCTTAGACAACACGAAGTCTAAAAAAACAAATTTAAGATTACAATGATAGAGGTCTAATGATCAAAGCAAATAAACAATTAAACAATGCAAGGCTCAACTAGTGAATGCAATAATCAAGTAGTACGAAAGAGATATCACCAAAATTAAGCTCACGTAAATAGCTGATAAATAATCTGAGTATAATCGCACAACAGCTGGGAATATTGCACCAAGAATAATGAATTAGCTTTTCAAGTATATGAGTGCAATAATTAATTCAAGTGATGTAAGTGTTGTAATTTGTATTACTGATCTCAGCTGCTTTTTATAGCCCAAACATATTACCGTTGCAAAAATGTTTACGTTGTAAAATAAGAAAAGCAACGTTCCAATGTTATTTCGGTTGAAAAACATACTTAAACTAATAACCTTTGGATAAATATAGGACTCTTTCAAAAATAATCTAGATAGAGTTTAAGTCAAACAAAAAGAGTAACTCTAGAATATTTTCCATAAAGTCTGCAGCCATTACTTATCATAAAGTCACGGAACAAATTCCAACTCTTCAAAGATAACCATGATTTCCTACTTTCAAGGTATAAGTTAAAAACTCTACCGTCATATTCAATTTACCACTAACAGATAATGATATTCTTTAAACGGCACAAACAACTTTTCAGCTATCAATTATCTTTAAATATGTAACACTTAATCGGTCAGGACTCTTATGAATGCATGTAAACTCATTTCTCTTAATAGCAGATAATAGTGAATGGCATATTTTTAGACATGCACAAGATCATATTTAATGCACACATAAAATGTCCTAGAGCCTTGAATTGAAAAATTAGATATTTGCAATGACCTTACATATTTTTCTTAGGACTCAAAATATCTTTATTCTTCTTGAATAATCCAACATACACTTCTTGAAATAGTTTCCTGAAATCCACAAATCACAATTTAGTACCGATGATCAAATCATCATCAAAACATTAGGCTAGAATGTGAATTAATCAACAAAATTCCTCCACTGCAGAACTTTTTTGACTCACGCTTTTTTTTTGAAAATGAAATAAAATAAAATCTTATTTTATTTTTTTCAGAAAATAAAATAAAATCTTTTTTTAAAAAACAATAAGGTTTGTTTTTTATATATATTATTATCTTACCACATCCATCATCATGATATTTATCCTATAAAATCATGATTGAAGTTTGTCAAGTCAGTAGAGTAGACTAAATCAGTAGAAGTTTGATACAGAAGCCTAGCTAGCTAGCAAGATTTTGGAGACTTCTCTTTTATTTCTTCAGTAAGATGTGGAGCTGCGCTTCCCAATAGTAAGTACTTCCACTGGCTGCCCAGAACCATCCCTAACCGGCCGAACATGACATAATGGTAAAGTAAACATTCCTTATATATATATATATATATATATATATATATATATATATATATATATATATATATGCAATAATCTCCATGATTCCCTGCATGATTCCTTATATATATGCAATAATCTCTATGATTCTCTGTAGATTATATCCACAAATCATAACAACAATTACTCATACATAGGCCTAATGGGCTCGCTTGTTAGCGAGGAAGGCCATATTTATTCATTAGCGACAAGCGGAGATTTATTGTACACAGGACCTGATAGCAAAAACATCCGCATCTGGAAGAATAAAAAGGAATTCTCTGGGTTCAAATAAAATAGTGGATTGGTTAAAGCAATTATCATTGTTGGTGAAAAAATATTTACGGGTCACCAAGATGGTAAAATTCGCCTATGGAAGATCTCTGCCAAGAACCCCAGAATTCACAAGCGGGTAGGATCTTTGCCCTCATGCAAGTCCGTTTTTAATACGTTGAAATCACGAGAAAATGTAATGTCGTATGGCTGAAACATTTTAATGCGATTTCGTGCCTAAGCTTGAACGAAGATCAAACACTTTTTTGGCGAGTATCTGATTCAAAATGCTTAAAATCTGTTAATGCTCACGAGGACGCCGTGAATTTGGTTGTTGCAGGATTTGATGGATTAGTATTCACAGGCTCGGCTGACGAAACGGTGAAAGTGTGGCGCATAGAGAGTCATAGGAGAAAGGAACCAAGCATTTCTTTTCACAGACATTATTGAAACAAGAGTGCGCCATGACGGCATTGGTGGTGGACCATTCGTCTTCATTCCTTTACCGTGGCTCGTCCGACGGGCTTGTTAATTATTGGGAACGGGTCAAGCTTTTATCGCATGGGGAATTGTTGAGAGGGCACATCCTTGCGATTTTGTGCTTAGCTACAGCGGGTAATTTGGTGTTTAGTGGATCGGCTGCCAAAAAGTTTCATTGTTCACTTTGAATTATGAATGTGTTGAATTTTCACTTGTCAATTCTTCATGAGTGTTTCATTTGTTTCTTTTCTTTTTAGGTGATTGTAGTACTTCTTTTTGTCTTCCGAGCCCCATTACCTTGATCATATCTTGGTTTTTTCCCTCGGATCATAAAGAAAGATTGGTGTTTTTCGATGAACCACGAAGGAAAAAAAATGGTTTTTCTTTCTTTTGTCTTCCGAGCCCCATTACCTTGATTACATCTCCATTTTTCACTCGGATAATAAAGAAAGATTTGACATTCTTGTCAAGGAAAAACACAAAGGGAGAAAAAAAATGCTCTGCATGCGGCGAAACCACCCCAGTTGATCGAACCCTAGGATTCCGAACCCTAGAAGGCTGAACGCTAGGGGGACGAACCCCGGGGGAACGAACCCTAGGGGGAAATCAACATTTAGACAAAATTCTGCTCTTTAGAGCCCTTTATGCTGAATTCTTCTTGCTTGCAGACCCTTTTCGTTGGATATTATGCAGACCCAAAAATCGCCAAGGAGGCCCTGTTCCTCAGTGATTGGGGAAGGGCTCCCCTCTTTGGTCTTTCCAACGTCTTTTGGGAGCAAGTATAGACTTATGACCGTATAACTTTTCCTCTGCCAGAGAAGGAAAACTTATTTCTATATGCAGCGGCTTGTGGAGGTTGGGATGACTTTCCCCATTCTGATCGCATTCCCCGCATATGCATAGAGAAACAAGAATACCCTTTCAGTCCCCTTCGCTTCCTGTCTAATTCATCTGATCGCCTTCAAGGATGGTAGGATTGGACCGACGAGATCCTTGGAAACACTGATTACGTGGATATACTCAAGACTGTGGGCATCTTTTGTTGTGTTCAACTATGTAGAGACTTACATATGTAACAGGACCATAACGCCCTTACTGTATTGATCTCACGATGGTCCTCCTCTACTTGCACATTCGTCACTGCCTGAGGGGAAATGCACCTCTACGCTGGAGGATGTCTATGTCATCTACCAATAAGCATTTTTTTTCCCTACGCATGAGTCACACCTTTGGTGAGATAATCACACAAAATATTTTAAGTGTTAAAGTCTTGATTCCAGTTTCTAAACACTTCACGAGGCTTGATTTTTATTTTTTTTGCAAGCCTCGAAAACGAAAGTCCTAGGAGAGGGAACCTCTAGGGAAGCAAACCTTAGAAGGGCGAGCTCTAGAGGAGCCCTCCCGGGATATCTTGGAAAATCTTAGATCTAATCCTTCCCCATATGATGTAATCCTTCGAGTCGTAACGCTAAAAATTCTTTGCCTGATGTAAGCTCGGATGGTCTACTGTGAGTAGTGCAGCGCTCTCTTCATGCCTTTCTACAATTTCTTCACATAATAGTTTTGAGAGTACTGATGAGACTCTTGCTTCTTTGAGAAGGAATCCTTCTGAGACTATTGCTGATGTTCATCCTCCCAAGGAGGATTCCGCCAAGTTGGTGATTGCTAGGGAGGGTATTGTGGATAGCACTTTAGGTGTGTTGAATGACCATTCGTCTCTCGTAGTCGTGGCCTCTCCTAACTCTCCTTGGACATGTCTCCCTTCCATGTTAAATTGGATCTCTTTATTTCCAATCATGTTATCGCACTTCATTTGGAAGTCACTTCACGTCATCATTAGAATGACTTATTTTATGTAAAGTTTTAGGAGCTTCAAGATGCCATGGATAAATTGAAGACCAAGCTTTTGGGAAATCAAGTTAGCTGCCCAAGACCTTGAAGGCCTGATAAACTCGAAGGCCTGATAGCCTCGAAGGCCTAATAGCCTCGATGGCCTGATAGCATTGAAGGTCAAGCTTTAACTATTCTCCTCTCTTCAGTTCGATAGGTCATGAATTTTCGTAGTTTTTTTCCATTTCCTGTATCAGAAAATTCATTTACATGTATTGCATTCATCAAATTATAGTTTCTTTAACCTTGTTGATTACTTTTAATTTGAATGATTCCTTAAAACTTAATATTTATCATTGATTCTCAGGTTATTCAAATTAATACTCCAAGACAACAATAGGTATTATAAACAAATAAACATGAATTTTGTCAAAAACATGTATATATATTTTTCACAAACCAACACTTTAATTTATACTTTTTTAAAAAAAATCAGGAAAACATTCAAATATAAATGAAAGTTTGTCAATTCATTGATAATCATATTGCTTTTAACGAAAAGCATAACGTTTCATATAATAAATCTCGCTTTTATCGAAGAAAGCATAACGTTTGACACTTTTAGAGATAAAGTGCAACTTTTGGGGTTGAGGGCTTATACTTAGGTGCCTTAATCACTTTTGAAGTTAAAAGTGTAACTTCCGAGGGCTGTTAGTCAGATGCCTCGATTACTTTTGAAGATGAAAGTATAACTCACGAGGACTTATAGTCAGGTGCCTCATTCACTTTTGATGATAAAGTGTAACACTCAGGTGCCTCATCACTTGGGTCGTCCAATTTCTTGGCAAGTGCGGTCTATGAGGACTTGAAATCAGGTGCCTCGTCACTTGGGTCATCCAATTTCTTAGCAAGTACAGTCTACAAGGACTTGAAATCGGGTGCCTCGTCACTTGGGTCGTCCAATTTCTTGGCAAGTGTAGTCTACGAGGACTTGACCACCATTTAGAGTGGACGACCATCTTGGGTGGATTTTTTTTTAATTCATCAATTCTTGTGCCTCCTCCCTTGGTCATCCAATTACTTGGCAATGGATACTCCTGAGGACTTAAACCACCATTTTTGGTGGACCACCATCTTGGGTGGATTTTTAATTCATCTGTAGTTCAGAGTTTTTTCGATGGTAGAGCCAGTATTTGGGTTTTTAACTTTCGGGACTGCACCATGGGTGATAATGTTGCACGTTTCTTCTCCTAGTTCAATCTCCCTGGCCTCCAATTTCTTATGGTATATCCTCCGCAGACTGTAACAGTCCATAATGGAATGTCCTGCGTATTGGTGGTATACACAAAAGTCTGGTCTTCTTTTCATCTCTTTCGTTACAACCAGCTGGGGCCTTGGAGGCTTCCCCACTCCATGCTTAACCCATTGTTCGTACAAGCTTCTAAATGCCTTCTCGCTGCATGTGATATCCTCCGAAACTGGCATTCTGGTATACTTGTCCCAATGCTTTTCTCTGTTTCGCTCAAATTTCTCATTCTTCTCCCTCTTGCCTCTTGTGGTTTTGACTGAGAATCTGCCAAAGCTACAGTTGTTATCCTCTTGTCCTTCTATGTAACCATCGCATGGCTGGTGGGCAATGTCATGATTCCTCCCAAGTCTTGTGCAAAAGATGAGAAGGTCTCAAATGAATCACAAGCTTTGGTAATGAGGTGGGGCTTGAAGGCGTCTAAAGCACCATTATTGCATATGCTAACCAAGTTCTTTTCTTCAATTGGCTCTGCACACTTCTGTGCTTGGGCCCTGAACCTATCCACGTAATCTGACAGCTCCTCGCTTGGCTTCTGCTTGAATCGCACGAGCTCTATGATGGTTACCTATTTCTGCAAATAGAAAAATTTCTTAAAAAATTGCAATTTTAGATCATCCCAATCATGAACTGGTCGCTTCTCCAAGTTGTAGTACCAACTGAAGGCATTATCCGTCAAAGTCTTGTTGAATTCCCTTATCAACAAATTTTGATTGTTCATTTCATCATATCCTAACCGTGGAGACATTGACTCCACGAACCTAGCAATGTGTTCCTGGCATTTCCTTTCTCCCCATTATATTTTGGAAATTGCAGGGGAAGCTCGTTATACCCTGTCGAGTAAGGTTGCCTCCGAATGTGTACCGGGTAAGGTGGAGTAAAGTCTAACTCCGAGGGTCGGGATATCTATCTGTGAAGTTGATTGATTACATCGATCATATCATCCTTCGTCACGTACTAGCTCATGGCGTGAACCCTCTTAGGTGTTGTGATGTACTGTTGTATCAGCAGTGTGTATGGTAAAGAGATTGGTTGATGTACACTTGCATCATGCAAAGCTGGCATTGGTGTCAGTTGCTGGCTCACTCGCTGGACATGGCTTGGGACGGTTGGCATCTGCACCTGTGAAAATGCTGGAAGAGCAGTTGGAATGATGTTTGTCTGAGGTTGGCTTGCTTCCAACCTAGGTTGTGGCACGTCACCACTATTCTGGGCCTCCAAGTTAATTATTGGAACTAATTGACTTTCCGTCGATGGAGGTACAATATGGTTTTCTTTGTTTTTGGTGCCATTGTTGTTGTCATCCGCTCCTACTTGTTCCCCCTACGAACTGTCTTGGAACATGGCCTTGAAGCTGGGAATCTGCATCAACTGCTGGCAGAAATTCCCCATTTCCTCTTGCTTCCTCTGCATTTCCAACATCATGGCCATCATCATCCCTTGTCCTTCCCGTGCTTCCTTCAATGCCTCAAGCATCTCCAGTTGCACAGCATTTGTCTGGTCTCTACTTGCATCCTCGCTTTGCCTTCCTGCGTTGGTTTGTTGTTGATTGGCCATATATGGTGATGTTGAACTCCCTTCTGAAACGTCCTCAATAATTGGTTGGTCAAAATCCAAATTTGCGCCTTGGAAATCTTGAGTTGCTTGCCTTGGAACATGATCCGGTGAGGTAATACTATTTGTTGGTGAAGTAACTCTTCCTGTAGTTCTCCCACTTCGAGTTGTGGGCATACCCTTCACAAATTCTACACCTTTCCCAGCAGAGTCGCAAAATAAATGTGGGCAAGGAAATCGTGGCTTGCCAGTTAGGGTTTCGTGTTGGCTGAGGAGGAGAGAAATCGACGAAGAGCACGTAATTGATTTATTGATTGAAGAGGGGAGAACGACAGGTGGGCGATTACTCTAACGACGCATGGCAGAACTCCTAGAATCTGGGAACCGTGTTAGGGTAACAGGGATTTCAAGAGCCTTCTTGAGTCCTTTGAGTTGAGAGAATGTCCAAACCCTTTAGTGCTTTTAGGTGGAATTTCCAAGCCTTAAGCCACTAAAAGAGTCCTTTGATCTTCCAAGAGTCCAAGTTCTGAGTCTGAAGAGAGGTCCCCTTCCTAATGGAATGGAAGGGATATTTATAGGGTTTTCTGGAAAGTAGTCATGTGAAAGGCACATGCTTTCAAGGAAATTTCAGAAATACCCTTTAGTTATTAGAATAATGCCCATATTGCCTTGTCCTTCTAGTCACCAATCCAATCCCTCAATCAATTCCCAAAACGAGTCGCCTCCACGAGTCTTTCGCCTCGGGACATGTGGAGGCTTCTCCCGGGTCTAGCACATTTATTTTTGACTTTTTTGTCTTCATTCCATTACGTTATGCGAACCCTAATTTGCACATTTAATGAGATCGTGGAACCCTAATTGTACATTTAATTCAATTAGGTCATGTGAACCCTAATTTTATACTTGGGCCCACACAATATTATTTATTTTTTTGAGCCAGATGGACGTAGGAGTTAGCAAAAAATGGATAAAATCGAATTACCGAAAAAAAATGAATTTTTTTAACCAAATTATTTTGATTTTTCGGTTTTTTTCCTAATTTCGGTTATATCCAAATTAATTCTCGATAATCAGTTTGGGATATAGTTTTAAAAAATAAGTTATTCGGGTATCTGAATAACCGAACTACTTAATTAAAAAATAATAATTTTATAATTATATGTACACTCCTAGAATCTGTACTGTGTTAATTCATTTTGCCCTTGCCCCTTCCATTCCCGATTCCTTTCCTCTTCTCTGAATTCTCTCGAGTCTCGACTCTCTATCTCTCTTAGTTTCGTTCTAGCTAGTTGCCTCTCTCCGATTTAGTCTTCGACTCTCCGGCGGTCCGGCCTCCGTGACTCCGCCTCTCAGTCTCTCAGCTCTCACGGTCTTCCTTCGTTCGGCCTTCATAATCCCAGCTCCGCCGTCCGTGTCTCAGTGGCTGGTGGGTATTCGGCAATCGGTTGTTCTCTACTTCTCTTGCAAACAATTTGTTACTAATTACTAAAAGTTTTAAGCTTTCTTTTAGTTGTGTTGCATATTTCCTACTGAGGAAATACATTATTTTTCTCTCTTTGTTTTTTACCTTTTACCCCTAGAAATCATATCTAATTTGTTGTGCTCCTTAATTTAAGTTTCTGTTTCAAAAGGCATATACTTCCTGTTACAATAGAATTGCCAATTTACATCAATTTTTTTGTAGACCAAGGGTTTTTGGGATTCTTGAAATGCTTAAGGAAGCAAAGACCATGGTTCTGTATGTAAGGTTTGTTTGGAGCTTGAAGTGTGTTGGTTACAGTCAAGCACCATAGACTAGTTTCTTCATGTTCAATTGTTCATGTTCTGTGAAGAGTTACTAGTTCTTAATTTGTTTGCCAATAACAATCTGGGACACTGAACTGTGCACACCACCATATTACATGCCAGACCTCAAGGTTCTTGTTATAGCATGCTTGGAATTTCTACCTTCCTCCTGATAAAACCAGGAAACTAGGAAAGTAATGAGGTTGGTTTTCGGGTGAGTAAGTTACTTTTTTCCAAAAAAAAAATCCCAATTTTACTTGAGTCTATTTTTACAATTTAGCCAAAAATAACTACTAACAGATTTCAAAAATTCTTCAAAGAATGAGGTAAATTAGTACATTTGCACTTTATGTTCACAAATTACAAAGATGGGTGTATGTGTTATCTTGAAAAACAGAGCGGTGTCGTGTGTTATTTTATCAAAACACAATGGGTATCCGTATGGTGTGATATTCATCCCTTTTTCTGATATTAGAACCTACAAGGGTGATGCACCACAGGTCCTGCAGCTTGGTTTTGAAGCTCTGCATAAGGTTGAAACATTTACAAAATATAGGCCATTTGAAATCCTTATCTCATACAACTTGAGCTAGAGCTTCTTGTTATCAGTATACAACTTGTTGTAGAGGTACTTGATCAATCACATTCACATTCCAGTAGAGCAAATAAACTTGGTGAGCCTAAAAGTGATATCCATAGACCCATAGCCATTTAGCCTCCAATCAACACCCTAGCACAAGACTTGAACACAGAGGTTCTTCCCAGTTCCCATCACAACACCAACCCAACCAAACACCACCAATGCCAAGCTCACAGCAACAACTACAACTTCCACCCTACCATATGATCTCCTATAAAAGTAGTAGTTAGCAACGGCACTATGGCTATTTCCATAAATGCAAGTGTTGATGCCATAACTGCCTGCATTGGGTTTGGCAAAAATGTATTAGGGGAAAAAATGTATTTATGTTATTCGTGTAATTTATACAAAACTTTGTTAAGGACAGTTAATTTGTTGCTGCTGTATTTTTAATTTGTTGTCTCATAAACTTTGTGTTGGATATTGCTAGTTGTTTGTTGCATGTTGGATGTTGGATGTTGGATATTGCTGTTAAGTTACTTTGTAATTTTAAACAATTAAACTATTTATGTATTCTTAATTTTAAAAAGAGCACAGGTTCGATTATTACCCGAATACCCAAATGTACAATTTGGTAAATTCGGTATTCGATAATTCGGTTAGTTTTAAATTTCGGTTAGTGTTTTGGATAGTAGAATTATCGCTAATTCAGTATTCAGTTATAACCAAATAGCCTATTCGGTTCGGTTATAACCGAATAATCACTCCTAGGTGGACGCACATCCACTAATGTGCTCATTGGATAAACCACCGAGTCCACCCAATACCTCACCAACCACGTTGCCTGAACTTCTATATTATTGTCTTTTTGTATACTTTTGAAGCAGATATTTTCCTTATCTTTGGAAGAATTCCTTGAAACGTTGAAATTTTGATCAGTGATGAAAATTTTCTTCTACTTAGTTACAAGTTGGAGAAGATGCCTTGCTCATTTTTTTTTCGATGTTAATAATTGTATACTACATCTTCAGCTATGATAATTAATATGTGCCGATGTAAAAAATTAAAGTCGAGTATGAAACTACTCTCCATAGATTTCTAGTCCGAATTACTCAGTAAAATCAAGTCCATTCATGCATCAATTTGTAATGATATTCAAGACTCATATAAGATTCCTGAAAGTTGTGGTGTTTGGAACAATCACGAAGTTGACAGGTATTTTTTTATACATTTTGGATTAGAATTCTTCTGTACTTCTGTTACATTTTTTGGTATTATTTCTATATGTATTGTTTTTAGAATTGTTGTGTTATTTTTAGGAAGTTTCCATTTCAAGAAAAATATGTATTGCAGCAGGCCTCAATTCTTGGAAACTTGGAAGAATTTGGTGTTTTGAACTCTTCTGGTGCGGGTACAG
Source organism: Panax quinquefolius (assembly GCA_020205615.1). NCBI lineage: Eukaryota > Viridiplantae > Streptophyta > Magnoliopsida > Apiales > Araliaceae > Panax > Panax quinquefolius. The sequence goes on along the minus strand of CM035153.1, from coordinate 73,380,284 downwards.
TAAAAGAACAATTGGACAATAACGGGTCATCTGTGGATGATAATGATATCTTTGCGGTTGTTGAATTTGGTGCTGGGAGGGGATACTTAACACAAATGCTTGCAAACTATTATGGGATCAATAAAGTGACTTTGGTCGAGAGAAAGTCATACAAACTTAAGGTTTGTGGATTTTAACTCAAAATTATTGTACATCATGTTTGAATATTCTTGTGGTGGTTATATTTTGTGGTTTTAATTTGATATCTTCAAAGATTGAGTTTTTGTTGTTGGTCTGTTAAACCATAGCTTTTAATAATCTAAGAGGATCCAGTATATGACATATGAACTAAAGTAGCTCACTCAACTTAATGATCTGTGCTTGATTTAAATGTCCATGACCTGATAATGTGACTTTTAGGTTGATCGGAGTTTGTGGCAGAAAGACAGCTTGACACTAGAGCGGTTGAGAATTGATAGTAAGGTTTTCCAAAATCCTATTGTTTAAAAAACTAAGTTAATTGTTCTGTTATATATCTTCCATTTTTCTTTTATAATCCACACCTCTCCCCATGCCTGTTAGCTACATTGGGGACAGGGACAGACGGAGTTACTAAGGGGCCGATGGTCTGGGTATCCCATAAATTTTTAGATTTCTTCCAAGCTTGTAAAAATATTGTTACTTCAGTCCCCAAAGATTTATGAAAAAGGTAAAGTCTGTGCGAGTATGTACTCTGTGTGTGCGTCAGAAAAATGAGAAAAACTTTAAAGAGTACATGTCTTAAGATTCATCATTTAGTATGTGTGGTGGTCTGTCTCAAATCAACTGCCCATCCTAGGAACGAACAAAGGATAAGTGCTTAGTATGGTTGGTGAGAATGATTCATCATTTATTTTGTCATATTTATATTATGTTTTCTCTTGTAGTTGGAAACAACAAATTCAACCTACAAATTTTTTTTTCCATGTGTTATTCTCTTGCTTCTAAAGTATTATGAAATAGGAGCCAAGCCTTGACATTGTAGACTATTTTACATGTGGATATTCTGTTTATGCTATTTTTGGTGACCTAAATTTGTTAGAAAAATTGGTCACGAAGACAGATGCTCGATATATTTTCGTGGTGGAGTAGGTATGCTTGTTCTTTTTGTTTGTGATGGCTTTGTTACTGATGTTTCAATATAATTTTGGACAACTGTCTCTTGTAGCATGCAATATTCTAGCGCCTGACTGAAGATCACGTATTTATCACAGCAAAAGGATACCCTGATATTGTCACAAGGTAGCGTAAAAGTTTAAACAATTCAGGTGAACAATAAAGCTAGTATTCGTTTGTTTCTAGATCTTGTCTTGAAATTCTATTATTTATTAATTTCTAATTAAGTTAATAAACCTGTTTATGGATTATAAATAATATAATAGCAATCAATACGAATTCGTGTGTAATAACAGGAAGATTTAATAGTGAGCATGTTGGAGAAGTGCAAGAATTCTCTCCCTGTAGTTCAGAGAATTGCTGAGAGCACGAATGATGATGAGGTTAATTAAAATATTTGTAGCAGTTTGAGAGCATAGTTTTAATGTTGATTTACTTTTGTGGGAAAAAGCTGGAAACAAAATATGAAAATTTTATTCTTTTGATTTCATCTTTATGCAAGCTAGTTTTAAAAATACTATAAGATTGGTTAACAAAAACAAATTTTCAGACTAATTTTCGGCATCGAAATAAACGTCTCATCTTTGTGAGTCGGTTTCATTTCCATTTTACAATAATTAAAGTTCCTCATATATTTGCTAATATTTTGCTTAAAATATCACAGCTTGATGTTGCAAGCAATATACTATAATTTTGGTGGTTTTTAATTTTTCTGTGATTTAACATATGAAGTATATGCAAAATAGCATATAATCTATTTGTGTTTTATCTGTTTTTAAATATGTGTAGGAAGACTGCTTCTACGACCTGCCTTACAATACTGGGTATCAAATTTTCGTGCTACGTTTACGGAAGACAAGGGACGAAATTATGAAGTGTACTCTCTATATATGTAGATATATACTTTGAAGAATTGTGGTAGCTTTAGATGGTTAATTGTAAGGATAATGAATAATTATGTAGTAGATGATTTTATTAAGTTAATAATATTTTAGTTTTTTGTATTTTTGTCATTATTTGCTATGGGGATATTGAGTCAGCTAGGTACACAAAAAGAATGTCAAATTTTGATTTGGCAACAATATAATTCATTATCAAAGTATTGAACACGTTTTAATATAGCAACAATTTTTTATATATTTAGCAACAAATTTTTGTTGCTAATGGCATTAAAAATATAATATTTGGCAACGAAAAATTAAGTTAATAACAACGGAGAGGATATTGTTGCTAATATTAAAATAAAAGGCAACATTTTTTATCGTTGCAAATTATATCAACTTTCGTTGCACATATAAAGAACAACAACATATAATGTTGTTGCTAAGCGATGACTTTTGTTGCTATTGAAAAATAACCAGCAACAAACATTTTCGTTCTTGATTCAAAGATAATGTCGCTTATAAATAATATAATCAAGAACGAAAATCGTTGCTAAAAAGTTTACATTCCGCAATGAAAGCAAGCTTAGACAACAATTTTCATAATTTACTGCAATGAAAAATGTCGTTGCAAAATGGTGTCAATTGCAACGAAAATGCATGGTTGTTGGAAAAAAAATAGTTCATTTCGTTGCCAATTAGTAGGCTTTTGCAACAAAATGGTGTTTTTAGTAATGAAATTTTAATTATTCTACAAGAATACATTTTGTTGCTAAAGGATCGATGTCTCTGTACGAAAACCAAATTTCATTGCAAAATGTATTACTTTTGGCAACGAAAAAAAAACGTTCGTCACGGAACAATTAGCAACGCTCATTACGCAACGAAAGACGCAACGACAGTAAAGTCGTTGCCAAAACCCTTTTGCAACGAAATTTAGCACATTTAGCAACGAAAATCGGTTGTTGCTGAAGCCCCATTTTTTTGTAGTGTATGTTAATTAAGTTGGTATTTGGTAATTTTGTATTTTGAAGTTAGTTAAATTAAAAGAGTGATGAATTAATTATTATGTGATAATATTCTAATTTAATTTAATAATTAAATTAGAGAGTTGATAAGGATTAAATGAATTGTTATAATGTTATTTTGATTTAATTTAATAATTAAAAGTGATGCACTAATTTATTAAATAAAATTATAATGAAAATTATAATTTTGTGATAATTTCATTATGTGGCATTTTGATTTAATAAGTTGTTGTTAGCTTTAATTTAATTAAATTTAAATTTGGGAATTTAATTAAATATGGTGTGACAATTAAACTATATAGCACGTGAGTTATTAAAATAAATTAAAAGGAGTTTAAATTTAGTTTTACCAAACAAAGCCTTACAGCTTTTAAAATTATTATTTTAATCTTGTTTTGTCAAACAAGGCTTAAGGGCTTGTTAATCCTTATTATTTTAATTTTGTTTTGCCAAACAAGCCATAGTGGCTTTTGAATTTAAAATTTTATAAATGATATATTAAGTATTATCATTATTATATGTAAGTTTTTTTTACGTAATAATATGTATTTGTCAGATTATATCAGTTTTAGAATGTGTAAAGCTAGAAGAGAGAAAAGAAAGAACAGAGGAGAGAAAAGAAGAAGATAGAGAGAAAAGAGAGAAGGAAGAAGAGAAGAGTTTTGTGAGTTTGAGATAATCACAAGAGGTTGCTATCAACTGTGTTGCTCAAACAAGGAATTTGAGGTAGTAATTTAACCTCTTTTATTCTTAGTTCTCTGTGTTTTTGGATTTTCATAAAAATTCTCTATAAATTAGTTTTGAGTATGATTATTGAAAATATGGTGTTTTTATGTGATAATAGAGGATTATAAATTGTTTTATGTCATTCATTCATGATGTAGAGTAATCAAATTTATAGAAACATGTTTAGTATTGAAGAACTTGAATTATAGTGGTGTATATATGATATGGCTTATTTTAGAACTAAAATTGATGTTCAATTCATGTAATAAACTGTAAATTGATGATAATTTGTGTTAATACATTCAAAAACGAAAATAACGCAAGTTGAATGAATCAATTTGGTTAAGAAACGAGTTCGTAGTGAATGAATTCGCTAAACATGTTAAAACATGAAAATTTAGTATAAACATGAGTTTTAGGTCAAGATTTGGGTTAGTTAATGTTTTTGTAAATTGTTAATTCTTTGGTATGTTGTAGTTCTATGGATTCAAAATCCATAGAATCGAAAACGATCTAATTTGGATGTGTATAGCTTAAGTTATGACGATTAGTAGGAGAAAAAGGGTAAAAAAATCGTAAGAACAGTAAACTGGAAATTCTAGTTCTGCTATTAGGCGCAGCTGCGATGTGCCCTAAGTCTCTTGGGGTACAGCTGTGCTGGTTCCAAGGCTTATTTGGGGGCAGCTGCACTCATGTAGTGTTAGATGTGACGTTTTTTTACATCCTTTGGTAAAATAGTCATAACATTTTTATAAGAACTCCAATTGAGGCGATTCAGGATGATTCGAAAAGATAACGAGTAGACCTACAACTTTCATTCTTTAAGTTTTTCGATTTGAGGTCTAAAAAGTACCATCTTTAGGACTGATATGTATTCGGAGGCAATTGGAGGGCGTCGGGCATACACGTATTCAAGTGTAGTGCTTCTTATGATAAAAGATGTTGTTATAAGATATAAAACATGAATACTAGTAAATATAATGATGCTTAACATTAATACATGATGTATTAGATAAGTTGTATAAGCATACCAAGCGTACGCAAGCAAGACAAATCGGGCGTGCGACGAATGAACGGTGAAACGCTGTGACAAGTGTTAATGAACTTAAAAACGTTTTTTAATTAAAATTAAATGAACATTATAAGATATGGAATGTGATTAATATAAAACCAATAAGGAGTCCTAAGAAGACTTAAACACTTGAATGAACTTCGAGTTTGACTAAGAAGAAATATAATAATTATTAATAAGTTATATTAGATTGAAACTCAATGTTGTAAGAGTTGGGAATGTGATTTGGATGCTAAAAGTCTTATGTTATATGTTAGTGAGTTTTCAGATTCGTGTTATGTGGTTGATTATAATGGTTAAACCTTAAGCTAAAGGTTATAACTTAACTAAGATGAGAATTGAATCTATGAGGATAATTTGTATGTAGCTAATTGATTTGATAATTCTAATGGTATGTGTAAGACCCCAGCTTTTATAAATAAAGATGAATTTTTCTATAAATATTATTTTTGAATATTATGGAATAAATTTGATATAATGTTATAGTTGTGGGTAATATTTATAAATTTTGCAAAGTATGCAAGTTGTTATAAAATATTCGTTTGGTGGGGAATATTCTTTTTTGTTAGGGAATATTCGCATAACTACTCAATCATTGGTGGACCCTACAATGTAATTATTATCGGATTGAGAAAACGACAAAAATATTTTATAAAAATAACGGCGGAGGTGTTACTGTTAAAAGCTGTTGAACTACCCGGTGGTAAAAGTACAAGAATACGCTGGTCAGTTGCGTAGTAGCACATGGTATTGATTATTGATGCTTACGTGAGAAGTCACTCAAATTTATGCTTAATTATTACTCTACAAGAATTGCTACATCATATCTCTTATATTATTGATTCAATTATTGTCACAAAGATCATCCGTATAATATGTTATAGTATTAAATCAATAATTGAGACGACAAGTTATAAATGATTAATAATTGTTGAAAGATTAAATATGTGTTGATGAAAAAAAAATGATTTGTGGTAAATTTGATTATTTTATGGGGGGCTCATATGTCATCATCTAAGAGTCTCTTAAATCAATAGTATTTACCTTCGTCAATAGTAATTACCTTCACAATAGTAATTACCCTTGTGAATAGTATTTACCTTCGTCGATAGTAATTACCTTCGTCAATAGTAATTACCCTTGTGAATAGTATTTACCTTCGTCATAGTATTTACCTTCGTTAATAGTAATTACCTTTACCGGACGTCGAACCACTTGTCGTTTCACATTACAAAGGCCGAACCACTTGTCGTTTCACATTACAGACGCCAAACCACTTTTCTTTTCACATCATTAGTCGTCGAGCCACTTGCCTTTTCACACTAAGCAGTGCTAAGCTAGAAATCTTCTATAAATAGAGGCCTAGGGCTTCATTATTTTCAAGAATTCATTCAAGCTATAGAGAGAGAAAGTATAGAGAGAATAAGAGAGAAAGAAGAAGAGTATTTTTATTACTACACTGCTGCATGCGAGATTCAATCTCCTACCAAATGTAAGGGGTGTTATTCTTTCTTATTCATGAAGAGAACTGTTGTTATTCTATTCCTTATTATTCTCATTGGAATAACTCAGTATACGCGATTTACCCTATACTTGGTGACATTCTTCTATTATTCTCGCTTGAACATCCTCATCTGCATGTGTTTTACACCTGGATAGGTTCCGCTCTTTATTATTATTCTCATTGGAACTTCACATGCATGTGTTTTACACCGGACTGGTTCCGCTCTTTATTATTATTACTCGTTGGAACATCCTGTCATGTGTTTTACACCGGACTGGTTCCGCTTTTTATTATTCTGTTGGAACATCCATGCATGCGTTTCTTTACGCCGACCGGTTCCGTTATTTATTATTCTGTTGGAATAACTCGCCTGCATGCGATCTATCGCATGCACGGTGATTTCTTTTGTTATTCTATTCTTTATTATACCCAAATTGGTTAAAACTTTGACTTATACTCCATGAAATTAGTAGAATATCCTTGATATTTACGTTTCATCCAAATATCTTTTCATGGAAATATTCTTCGATCATTCTTGAATTTTACTCTACAAAAACAAGATTCATGTTGACAATTTGACGTTAATAATTCCTGGATAAAATAATTCTTGAACTTGTTTTATCAATTCTTATATCATTGTCATCATCCTCATGTTTATATTTTTAAAGTCATCTACGTGGCCTGTGGTGCATAGATGGACTTGGTATGATTATGACCGAGACTATTCGGTGTAATCATGACCGTAATGTTACAAATGATGTGGTAAAAATCCTCGATGGCCATAGTGCATTGATGGACGAGTTGTTGGCATGATCATGACCATTAATGAATACACAAATATTCTCGGCCAGTAGTGCATGAATAATTGTGGTCGTGATACTAAAGAATATCCTCGGCCAGAGTAGTGCGGGGGTGATTCGATGATGTGGAATATTTATTAAAGTCGAGTCTCTACTATAACAAAGATGAAAAACCTTTTAAAACCTAAAAGATAGTAGACTTTATTTTCTACTCGACTCTTTTAATGGATTGCTTATTCCACCGCAGCTTAAACCGGTTTATCATTGTATTTTATCGGTTTAACATTGTTGAAGACTATTGATAATTTATTCTGCATTATCTTAGTCATAATATTTCTTCTTGGGCTAGTTGAGCTCACCCTTTCTTTCACCGTTCTCTTGTGAAATGAGAATATAGCCGACGAAGCCTGGGAAACGAGTGATGGTCCTCAGATAACATTAGTAGTCATCACTATTCTGCGAAATAATAGTGTGATAATAATTGTAATGAGGACTTTTTTTTTGAGTTTGTATAATATCTAGTGAGACGATATTTGTATTTAAACTCACGCTTTATGTCGTATTGTATACTTACGCTTATGTTAATAAGTTGTATTTAAATTACGTACCATGTAAGTGGCGACCCAAGATGGGTGATGTATACCTAATTTTGGGGGCGCCACAGCTTGGTATCGAGCTTAGGATATGATCCTGGCTAAGATGTGAGAATAGTACTAGGAGGGAGAGACGGGAATACCTTCGCTAGTATGACCTACCCAAGTTTATGTGCTATTTTATTGGTTGGTCGGAAGATAGGGATAATTTGTTACATGTCAATTAACCTTTTGTTTTGTGGCGATTCTAAAAATGACATCCGAGAATGTTGAGAATAGCAATGGAGCGCAGCGATCGTTGATTCACCACATATCAATAATCGTGATAATGTGCATCGTGAAGGCGATAATCCTCATGCAACAACAACAACACCACCAAATGATGAATGATCAAATGTTCGTAGGCTTTATGTAATTTATGCAACAAAGAAAGCGAGAGCGACTCCTCGGCCCAAAACTTAGGTGGAAACACGGAAAACTCTCGGCGGTCACCGCTAAACAATTCAAGGAGCCGGGACCACCGGAGTTTAAGGGTGAGCCAAAACCACTTCAAGCGGAAGCATGGATAAAGCAGATTACCAAGATATTTGATGTCTTGGGATGCTCCGAGGAGCAAAAAGTTCCCTTCACGCCTTTGTTGTTGCGCGGAGAGGCAGACATCGTGGGAATCGGAAACGCGTACTCAACTTCTTTGTCTTGAAGATATCTTGGGAGAAGTTCCAGAGTCGTGTTCAACGACAAATACTTTCCCGAAAGTATTCGCCACATGAAGGAGGTGGAGTTTATCAAGTTGGAACAAAACAATATGACCGTGTCGCAATACGAGGCAAAAAATTTGCGAGTTATCACGGTTCCATAAGGTCCCACTTGGTGGATAATGAAGAGAATGGCGCGCGAATGTTTTTAAGAGGTTTGAAGTCGGGAGATACGTCCAACATCTTATTTCTCATAAACCGTGTTTGTATTCGATGTTGTAAATAGGGCTCGCTTAGTGGAACGCGATAATGAGTCAACACAACTAAAAGAGAGCGGTAAATTGACAAAATTATAATACCAATGAGAGTAGTCATCGGGCGGTGACAACAAGCGTGGAGGGAATCAATGGGCCAGATATGGTAACCACTTCGTGGTAATCGAGCCAAAACAATAAGAATGGACATTTCAAGAAACGGAGATTCAACAATGATGGAAAGACGCGTCGACCAAAGACCCATTGTTAAGGAAGGAGAAAGACCACCTATCATATGCTTCAAATGCGGAGGAGAGGGACACATCGATCAAAACTGCGTCATGCCGTCAAAGCATGTTATAATTGTGGAAGAGAAGGTCACTTAGCTCGATTTTGTCATTTCATCAAGACAAATTCAAATGGATGGAGGCCCCAAAGGTCATCCCAAAAAATTCAAAACCCAGAAGTGCGGGGAGAGAGCGTTTGTTGTGACCTCCCAAAGAGCAAGGAATCTGAATGAGGTCATCACGGGTAAGCTTATCATAAACTCTAATGAAGTCTATACTTTATTTGATACCTGCTTCTACCCATTCTTTTTTCTTCTCCTACTTGCGCCATCGATTAAATTTGACTCGGAGAAATTAGACTTTGACTTATCTGTGGAAACTCCGTTGGGAGAAACCTTCATTACATCCAATCGCTTATAAGTCTTGTTTGGTTCAAATCGGTACCCTCACATTACCTGTCGATCTTATTTCATTAAAATACTTGCATTTGACGTGATTCTAGGGATTGATTGGTTAACTACTTATCATGCAAAAATTGATTGTTTTCGTAAGGTTGTTAGCTTTCATATTCCTAATCAACCTATTATGCGAATTCAAACGACCAAACCATTAAAATCAATCACGGTCCATCTCAAGCCATAAAGCTATTCGCTTATTGAAAAACGGATGTCAAGCTTTCTTAGCTCATGTCACGATTTAAACAAAAATACGCCGGGTTTTGAACGATATTTCTATTTTTAATAAATTTTCCGACGTATTCTCAAAAACTTCCCGGCCTACCCCAGAGCGTGAAATTAAATTTTGTATCGACCTTGAACCCGCAGACAAAACCTATTTCCAAAGCCCCATATCGAATGGCTCTATTGAACTTCGTGAGTTAAAGACCCAACCGCAGAAATTGTTGACATCGGCTTTATTCGTCCCTAGTACTTCTCCTTGGGGTGCTCCTGCTCTATTCGTGAAGAAGAAAGATGGGAGTATGACGACTTTGTATTGATTATCGGGAGTTGAATCATGTCACCATCAAAAATAGGTATCCATTGCCACGTATTGATGACCTGTTTGACCGGTTCTAAGGAACCAAATTCTTTTCAAAGATTGATCTTCGCTTAGGATATCACCAATTGAAGATTAGAACCGTGACATTCCAAAGACGGCTTTCGTAACTCCATGCGGGCATTATGAATTCCTAGTCATGTCCTTTGGATTGACTAATGCTCCCGCTTCCTTCATGGATATGATGAACCGAGTATTCAAGGAATATTTAGATCACTTTGTGGTCGCCTTTATTGATGACATCCTTATTTATTCCAAAAGCCGTGAAGATCATGAGCAACACTTGAGGTCGACACTCCAAAAGCTTCGTGAATATAAGCTTTATGCCAAGTTGAAGAAATGTGAGTTCGGCTTGAAGAAGTAGCATTCCTTGGGCACGTGGTATCAAGTCATGGAATATCTGTTGACCCAAAGAAAGATTGAAGCTATTCAAAGTCGGGAACAACTTAAATCGATGGATCAAGTACGTAGCTTTCTCGGTTTAAATTGGGTTATTATCGGAGATTCGTGGAAGGATTTTCTCGAATCACTACTCCATCGACTCAACCGACTCGGAAAGATACAAAGTTCGGTTGGAGCGAAGAATGTGAGAAGAGTTTTCAAGAACTCAAGAGGAGACTTATTTCAAAGACTGCTCGACAATACCATCCGCTCGGAGGATTTGTCATCTACAATGATGCTTCGCAAAGGGTTGGGATGTGTTCTTATGCGACATGGAAAAGTTATAGCCTATGCCTCGCGACAACTCAAAGAATATGAGAGGAATTATCCTACTCATAATCTAGAGTTAGCAAATTTGTTGTCTTCACTTAAAATTTGGAGGCATTACTTGTATGGGGAGAAAGTGGAGATCTTTACGGATCATAAAAGCCTCAAATATTTCTTCACTCAAAAGGAACTCAACATGCGACAACGACGTTGGCTTAAACTGCTGAAAGATTATGATCATACCATCCAATACCATCCTCGAAAAGCGAACGTGGTAGCCGACGATTGAGTAGAAAATCATATGCAAGTACGAAAGGCGATATTGTCAACGCAAAGGCCCATTTTGTGTGACTTGCAAAGGATGGAGATAGAGTTAAAGACTCGTGGACGCGTGTGATGATAACAAGTATACGAGTAGAACCGACTTTAATCGATAAAGTTAAAGTCGCTTTCAGCTACGCACACTGGCGATGCGTATGAGGAAGAAAGTGCAAGAAGGTTGCTATCTTGCCAAGCAAGAATCGATGAAGAAGGAATACTTGAGTCAACTCCGGACTTTCAGTGTTCCTAACGACCACGATTTAAAGTATAATATCATGATGGAGGCGCACAACACACCATTTGCAATCCATCTCAGGAGTACCAAAATGTATTATGATATTCGCCATACATTTTGGTGGAGCAATATGAAGAGAGAGATAAATACTGCTTATCTCAAGGTGTCTAACTTGTCAACGAGTTAAAAGCGAGCATCAAGTACCAAAAGGTCCATTGCAACCACTTGAAATTCCGAATGGAAGTGGGAGCACATTACCATGGATTTCAAGCACTGGCCTTCCTAAGGTTTCTCAAGGCATTGATGCGATATGGGTCATTGTTGATAGATTGACCAAGTCTCGCTCATTTCTTACCGATACGAGAAACTTATACACTTGAACGCTCTTGCTCGTCAGATGTACATAAACGAGATTGTAAGATCGCATGGTATCTTGCAGATCCATAGTTTCGATCGAGACCCAAGATTCACTTCACGATTTTGGGTTAGTTTGCAAAAAGCTATGGGCACAGACTTACGATTTAGCTTCGGCATATCATCCTCGAATTTGACGGACGATCGGAGAGGACTATTCAAACTCTTGAAGATCTATTAAGACTCTGTGTCCTTGATTTCAAGGGAGTTGGGACAAGTTCTTACCATTGGTGGAGTTTTCCTATAACAACAGCTTATCAAGCAAGTATTGGCATGGCTCCATTCAAGCATTGTATGGAAGAAAGTGTCGTTCTCCAAGATGTCTTTGGGATGAGGTGGGTGAAGCAACGTTGTTGGGACCGGGAGTTGGTACGTATGACTACGGAAAAGATTCAAACGATCCGACAACGTAAAAACCTCACAAAATCGACAAAAGAGTTATCTTGATCTTCATCGAAAGGACGTGGAATTCGATATAGGAGATCATGTGTTGTTAAGAGTTGCTCCATGGAAAGGAGTTACAAGATTTGGAAAGAGAGGAAAACTTAATCCTCGATTCATCGGTCCATTTTTAATCCTCGATCGAGTAGGAACTGTTGAAAGTAGTATGCACACAAGCCAATCATGTTTGATGATAAAGCATATACTTTGTAACAATCTTATTCATTTATTAATAAAAAGTATTAATTTATTAAAGGCTTTTAATTATCTACACGATGTCAAGTTTTATAATATGTGATAAACCCATAGTTTTAAGCAATGCTTTTAGAATAATGATGATGATCATTCTAATGAGATCTAAATTCTTTGAAAGCTTAAAACTAAAATAGTTCCCAATCATTGGATTACTAAATTGGGGATTAGTGAATCCGGGATAGATTGGTACATACGTTGCTTGCTCATTGGATGAGGATGATTGATCTCACGATCATTTGTGTGGAGACACTAAAGCAAGTATGTAGGGGCTTATTAGAGAATAAGTTCATCGAGCGGCTCGCTAAGGAATACCTAATGGAGTTTTATTTGCTCGTCAATAGGAATTCTGTAGTGATAGTAAGTACAAGTAATCCTTGGACTTGAGATCATCATAGTATCTTGTGTATGATGAGTTATACTTTGACTTATTCCTTAAGACCCTTAGGGTATATCAAAGGGTATGCTTGGGTATAATAAGTTGTATATGGAGATAATGTATGATCAATAAAGAATCTACCACTTCTAATAAAAGAAGAGAAATGTCCTATGTGATTCAATAAATGACAACCCAAAGAGTCCTTGGCGTTAAGGCGTAATGAAATTAGAAAGGAGTTTCTAATTTGCATTATTTGAGTTGTGCATTTAAGGATCGAAATACATATAATTAAATAAAATAAGACTTGATGGAATTCCATGTCTTATATTTAATTGGGACATTGTATGGTGGAAGGATTGAATTGTACTACAGTAACTATTTACTCAAAGGTTCTTTTATGATTAATGTTGAAATCTATATTATATGGAAAGTCGTTGATCGCTAGGAGGCTTATCCCTATTGTAGAATAAATATTATTTATTTAAATAAATTAATTGTTTAATTTATTTATTTAAATAAGATTAGAATTGTTCTAATTGATTTATTCACAACCTATTTAATATGGAGAACCTAAAGGGTCACACCATAAAAGGAAGAATAATTATTTAAGAAGTTAATGGCATAATCGTAATAATATAGTTATGTATATTTAATTTAATCTATGGTGATAGAATAAATTAAATAGCTTAATATTTATTATTTAATATTTTAGAAATATTAAATATAAATTAATAAGAGGAGTCTTATTAATATTATTACAATTATTATTATTTTAATTTCTAAAAGAGTTTAGGAATTAATTTAATATAAGTACTCTCATTTATTCCTAATAAGATTAGGAGGTTAAATTAATTAAAAGAGTTTAATTAATTATCCCTAATAAGATTAGGGAGCTTAATTAATTAAAAGAATTTAATTAATTAAATAAATCTCAATTCCTTAATTGTTAAGATGGGTTGCCCACATCTATAAATAAGAGGAGTCTTATTATGGGTGGTGGGAGTTGTTGACTTTTCAACATACGACATAATTCCAATTGTTGGGAGAGTACACTTTTTCTATAGAGATAGAAAAACTAGGGTTTAGCCAACCACCCTTCTTCTTGAATTTTCTTCTTCCTTGGTGGATCACCTCTAGAGGCCAAACATTTGGGTGGCTAACGTTGATCAAAGGAAGGAACCAAACCCGGTGGATTCAAGATTGAACGCGAAAGGATTTGGAGGTGAACTTGTACCTGAGGAAGCTCGATCTTCAAGGGTATGATTTTATTCTTTATCTTTTCGTTTAATTAATAATTATGCATAAAGGGTGATCCGAATATATGGTTTGTAAATTTTTTTTAAACTCTGATTTTTACACGCTTCTGCACTTTTATGCAATTTGATTGCGCACATGAATATTACAAACCTAACAACTGTGGCCTATAGACTCGCTTTACCGCCAAATATGTCTCGTGTTCATAACGTTTTTAACATATCTATGTTACGTAAATATGTGAAAGACCCGAACCATATTATTGAGTTAGAACCGGACGAAATAGCGGAAGATTTGACGTATGAAGAGGTTCCTGTTCAAATTTTGGATAAGAAGGAACATATTCTACGCTCCAAGGTTATACCTCAAGTCAAAGTTTTGTGGAGGAACCACGATGTTGAGGAAATGACTTGGGAGTTAGAATCTGAAATGAAATCAAGGTATCCTTACCTCTTCGACATACCAGGTACGTACTGTGACGCCCCCAAAATAGGTATACATCACCTATTCTGAGTTGTCAATACATGGTACAGAAACAACTACAACTTTATAATTACAACAGTAAAACTGTGAGTTTGAATACAAATATTATCTTCTAGACAATATCTATACTCAAATAAATCCTCATCACATTTATTGATACATTATTTTACAAAAATGGTGAGGACTACCAAACAATCCTTTCTAAAACCTTTATTCCATACCCAGACTCAGACTTTCGCTATATTCTCATCACTTTGAGAAAAATGGAACAAAAAGGAAAAGGGTGAGCTCAACTAGCTCAAGAAAAGAATATTATGACTAAGATAATATACAACAAATTATCGTTAGTCTTCAACAGGGAAAAATCTAATAGAATACAATAGACAACAAATTTTAAATCAATATTCGCAGTGAAATAATAATTCATTAGAAGAGTTAAGTAGAGAATGCAAACTACTATCTTCTATGTATGAATTTAAAAGTTCATCGCTCATCTTTTATCCCCAGAACATCAATCAATATACATCTGGAATCAAATATTCATCTTTGCACTACTGAGGCCAAAGATATTCATCGATTAGTCATGTTCTTTTAAACACTGCTCATCTTTTGCACTACAGTGCCAAAGATATTAATCGATCGATCGTGTTCATCTCAACACTGCTCATCTTTGCACTACAGAAAGCCAAAGATATTCTTCAGAAATCATTCATCTTTTGCACTACAGGGCCAAAGATATTCCATAATATCATCATTTAAGACCGAGGATGATGAAAATATTTTTTAAAGAAACGAATCCAAAGAAACAAAATGACAAGGATTAAGGATTAAGGATTAGATTTTTTATTTTATCCATGTCCAACAATACCTCAAAAATAATCATAGTGGTGTAAAATTCAAGAATGATCACAACATGGATACAATCAAAGCTAGTATCCGAATAGATATTTTGGACGAAAAGAAGAAATTTTATTTTTCTATGAATAAGTGTCGATATATCGTGAATAGTCAGATATCGTGAATAATCTTAGATACGTGAATAGTAACTCGACACCAAAAGATAGAAATTCCACAAAAACATCTTCACGCTTCATGAATAGTACTTTCGTGAATAGTAACTCGTGAATAGTAACTCATGAATAGTAACCCCAGCATGAAAAAGTTCCAAATTTGATAAAAACTTCGGATCAACATTTCAAAGATAATGATATTGAAGAAATAATATCATTACTGAAAAAAAATAATATCCCTTACCTCGAAGATCAAGACTTTAGTTTGAACACCTTGATATAGTCTTTGAAGGAAACTTGCACCGCCTAGCAATACTCAAAGTATACTCAAAATACTCACAAGAATACGCTCGATAATATAGAGAGAAAAACTTGAGTTACG
This sequence comes from Panax quinquefolius, assembly GCA_020205615.1. NCBI lineage: Eukaryota > Viridiplantae > Streptophyta > Magnoliopsida > Apiales > Araliaceae > Panax > Panax quinquefolius. Next base: position 73,364,375 of record CM035153.1, on the reverse strand, counting down.
TGTGATTTTTCAATTCTAACCTAAGCACCCTATTTATGTAAAAATCTTGTAAACACCAAATCGAAAATTTAATAAAATAATAATATAATTAAACAAATTCAAGCTCACCTTAGACCAACTGAATTCAGCACATTTATATCACATGTGGGATTGCAAAAAACATTTTTCTTAAATAAAACAATTAAAACTTCCAAAAATTAATTATTTCAGAACTTTAGAGCTTCAAAAATTCATAATTAATAGCCCTTTCATCAAAAAATTTGAATCTCGCGAGTTTTTATAGGAAATTCAATTCTCTACAATTTTGCAGAAGAAAGTTTTTCCAAATTCCAAATGTAAATCGAATCAAATCCACAAACCAGGCGATTTTACAGTATAATCAAATTTCGGTCGAATAAATGGGGTCCACCGACATGTTTAACATGTTTTAAACATTTATTGCAACAAAAATACTCTTCCTCCTCGTATACTCATATATCCCACATTCGTTGTAAAATATCACCATTATTATATTATTAAAATATAATAATATTTTTAAATAAATTATTTTATCGTAAAAGATAAAATTTCAATTTTCAACAATTGTCACTTTAAAATTTTCTCCATCTATATCCACATAAAATCAATATTTTCCTCATCATATAAATCAATAATTAATTATTCACAAATAATATTACGAATCACAATATTGACAACCGATCGGTTCAGAAAGAGGGGCTTTCAATAAGAATTTCTTCTTCTTGACGCCAAGCTAATGATTAGGTGACCAAACCTCTCCTTAGATGTAACTTTCTAGACATTGCCAATAATGTTATCTAATAATATTATTCGGATAATATGAATTATTGCTTCGATAATGAAAAATACTTGTAAATGACAATTATTGAAACAACAACAATATAAAATATCAACGCAAAGAATTATTAACTCAATAAAATATCGCGATAAGAATTACCAGAACCATTATTGAGTAGTGCCTTCTTACGTAAGAATCAATAATTGGTGCAATACTGGTGCTTCTTGCTCAACAACGCCAGATTAGTGTGTTTTAACCAAGGGTATTCCAACAATGATAATTGATAACAACTACGCTAGATTATTTAAAAACAACTTATATTTGTCGTTTTCTTCATCCAATCGCTTTTCAGTTATGGGGCCCACATATGGTCGCTACTGTCGTAATGCGAATATTCCCTAGACAAAGACAAATATTCCACGACCAAACGAATATTCCCCGACAACAATGAATATTTTATAACCACTTGCTTATTTTGAAATATTTATGCGTATTTAACCCTTAAATTATCCACATTAATCAAATCAACCCTTACTATTTCAAAATAATAAATAAAGGAAATTCCTTTTATTTAAAAAATTTTGGCGTCTTACACACGCACTCCTAATTTCGAGGGCGAAATTTCATAAGAAGGGAGGTTGTAAGACCCTCAAACTTTATAAATAAAGATGAATTTTTCTATAAATATTATTTTTGAATATTATGGAATAAATTTGATATAATTTTATAGTTGTGGGTAATATTTATAAATTTTGCAAAGTATGCAAGTTGTTATAAAATATTCGTTTGGTCGGGGAATATTCGTACAACGGCTCAATCATTGGTGGACCCCACAACAGAATTATTGTCGGATTGAGAAAACGACAAAAATATTTTATAAAAATAACGGCGGAGGTGTTACCGTTAAAACTGTTGAACTACCCGGTGGTAAAAGTACAAGAATACTGCAGGTTTATAAGTAGCACACTAATGATTGATTATCGATGCTTACGTGAGAAGTCACTCAGCTATGCTTAATTATTGCTACAGTAATTGCTACATCATATCTCTTATATTATTGATTCAATTATTATCACAGTATCATCTGTATAATATGTTATAGTATTAAATCAATAATTGAGACGACAAGTTATAAATGATTAATAATTGTTGAAAGATTAAATATGTGTTGATGAAAAAAAAATGATTTGTGGTAAATTTGATTATTTTATGGGGGCTCATATGTCATCATCTAAGAGTCTCTTCAAATCGATAGTATTTACCTTCATCGATAGTAATTACCTTCACAATAGTAATTACCCTTGTGAATAGTATTTACCTTCGTCGATAGTAATTACCTTCGTCAATAGTAATTACCCTTGTGAATAGTATTTACCTTCGTCAATAGTATTTACCTTCGTTAATAGTAATTACCTTTACCGGACGTCGAACCACTTGTCGTTTCACATTACAAAAGGCCAAACCACTTTTCTTTTCACATCATTAGTCGTCAATCCACTTGCCTTTTCACACTAAGAAAAGCTAAGCTAGAAATCTTCTATAAATAGAGGCCTAGGGCTTCATTATTTTTTCACGAATTCATTCAAGCTATAGAGAGAAAAGTATAGAGAGAATAAGAGAGAAAGAAGAAGAGTATTTTGTTACTACACCGCTCGCAGATTCAATCTCCTACCAAATGTAAGGGGTGTTATTCTTTCTTATTCATGAAGAGAACTGTTGTTATTCCATTCCTTATTATTCTCGTTGGAATAACTCAGATACGCTGGTTTACCTATACTTGGTGACATTCTTCTATTATTCTGCTTGGAACATCCATGCATGTGTGTTTTACACCCGACTGGTTCCGCTCTTTATTATTATTCTCATTGGAACTTCACATGCATGTGTTTTACAATTCCTGGTTCCGCCTTTATTATTATTACGCTGGAACATCCATGCGTGTGTTTTACACCGACTGGTTCCGCTCTTTATTATTCTGTTGGAACATCACATCATGCGGCGCTTTTGGCGGGACCGGGTTCCGTTATTTATTATTCTGCTGGAATAACTCGCTTGCAAGGCTTCTATCGCATGCACGGTGATTTCTTTTGTTATTCTATTCTTTATTATACCCAAATGGTTAAAACTTTGACTTATACTCCATGAAATTAGTAGAATATCCTTGATATTTACGTTTCATCCAAAGATATCTTTCATGGAAATATTCTTCCGATCATTCTTGAATTTTACTCTACAAAACAATTATCGTGTTGACAATTTGGGCGTTAATAATTCCCGGATAAAATAATTCTTGAACTTGTTTTATTGAATTCTTATATCATTGTCATCATCCTCATGTTTATATTTTTAAAGTCATCTCGTATTCAGTAGTGCATAGATGGACTTGGTATGATTATGACTCAGAGACTATTCGTAATCATGACCGTAATGTTACAAATGATGTGGTAAAAATCCTCGATTAGGTCAGTAGTGCATTGATGGATGATTGTTGGCATGATCATGACCATTAATGAATACACAAATATTCTGCGCCCGTAGTGCATGAATAATTGTGGTCGTGATACTAAAGAATATCCTCGGTAGTAGTGCGTGTAAGGTGATTCGATGATGTGGAATATTTATTAAAGTTTGAGTCTCGCTTATAACAATGATGAAAACCTTTTAAAACCTAAAAGATAGTAGACTTTATTTTCTACTTGACTCTTTTAATGAATTGCTTATTCTACCGCAGCTTAAACCGGGTTGTCTATTGTATTTTATCGGTTTAACATTGTTGAAGACTATTGATAATTTATTCGCATTATCTTAGTCATAATATTTCTTCTTTGGGCTAGTTGAGCTCACCCTTTCTTTCACCGTTCTTCGTGAAATGAGAATATAGCCGGGACGAGTCGGGAAACGAGTGATGGTCCTCAAGATAACATTAGTAGTCATCACTATTCTCGTGAAATAGTGTGATAATAATTGTAATGAGGACTTTTTTTTGAGTTTGTATAATATCTAGTAGGCGATATTTGTATTTAAACTCACGCTTTATGTCGTATTGTACACGGCGCTTATGTTAATAAGTTGTATTTAAATTACATACCATGTAAGTGGCGACCCAAGATGGGTGATGTATACCTAATTTTGGGGGCGTCACAACAGTATCGAGCTTAGGATATGATCCCGCTAAGATGTGAGAATAGTACTAGGAGGGGAGAGACGGGAATACCTTTCGCTAGTATGACCTACCTAAGTTTATGTGCTATTTTATTGGTTGGTCGTAAGATAGGGATAATTTGTTACATGTCAATTAACCTTTTGTTTTGTGGCGATGATCGAAAATGACATCCGAGAATGTTGAGAATAGCAATGGAGCGCAGCGATCGCCGATTCACCACATATCAATAATCGGGATAATGTGCATCGTGAAGGCGACAATCCTCATGAAACAACAACACCGACCAAATGATGAATGATCAAATGTTCGGAGGCTTTATGTAATTTATGCAATGCCGAGCGAGAGCGACTCTCGCCCAAAACGTAGGTGGAAACACGGAAAACTCTCGGCCAGGTCACCGCTAAACAATTCAAGGAGCTGGGACCACCGGAGTTTAAGGGTGAGCCAAAACCACTTCAAGCGGAAGCATGGATAAAGCAGATTACCAAGATATTTGATGTCTTGGGATGCTCCGAGGAGCAAAAAGTTCCCTTCTTGCTTTTATGTTGCGCGAGAGGCGATTCATGGTGGGAATCGGTAAAACGTACTCAACTCATTGTCTCAAGATATCTTGGGAGAAGTTCCAGAGTCGTTTCAACGACAAATACTTTCCTCGAAAGTATTCGCCATACGAAGGAGGTGGAGTTTATCAAGTTGGAACAAAACAATATGACCGTGTCGCAATACGAGGCAAAATTTGCGAGTTATCACTTGGTATATCCCCACTTGGTGGATAATGAAGAGAGAATGGCGCGAATGTTTTTAAGAGGTTTGAAGTCGGAGATACGCCAACATCTTATTTCTCATAAACCGTGTTTGTATTCGGATGTTGTAAATAGGGCTCGATTAGTGGAACGCGATAATGAGTCAACACAACTAAAAGAGAGCAAAACAAAATTATAATACCAAATGAGAGTAGTCATCAAGCGGTGACAACAAGCGTGGAGGGAATCAACAAAGCGATATATGGTAACCACTTCGGTGGTAATCGTACCAAAACAATAAGAATGGACATTTCAAGAAACGGAGATTCAACAATGATGGAAAGACGTCAAGACCAAAGACCCATTGTTAAGGAAGGAGAAAGACCACCTATCATATGCTTCAAATGCGAAGGAGAGGACACATCACCCAAATCTGCGCCATGCCGTCCAAAGCATGTTATAATTGTGGAAGAGAAGGTCACTTAGCTCGATTTTGTCATTTACATCAAGACAAATTCAAATTTAGATGGAGGCACCAAAGGTCATCCCAAAAATTCAAAACCCAGAAGTCTGCGGGGAGGCGTTTGTTGTGACCTCCCAAAGAGCAAGGAATCAAATGAGGTCATCACGGGTAAGCTTATCATAAACTCTAATGAAGTCTATACTTTATTTGATAACGGGTTTCTACCCATTCTTTTATTTCTCCTACTTGCGCCATCGATTAAATTTGACTCGAGAAAAATTAGACTTTGACTTATCTCAGTGGAAACTCCGTTGGGAGAAACCTTCATTACATCCACTGCTTTATAAGTCTTGTTTGGTTCAAATCGGTACCCTCACATTACCTGTCGATCTTATTTCATTAAAAATACTTGCATTTGACGTGATTCTAGGGATTGATTGGTTAACTACTTATCATGCAAAAATTGATTGTTTTCGTAAGGTTGTTAGCTTTCATATTCCTAATCAACCTATTATGCGAATTCAAACGACCAAACCATTAAAATCAGAAATTTTGGGGGCGTCACAGTATGTGTAGTGTAACAACCCGATATTTTCTATATAATTAAATCAGAAATTTTGCGTATAAATTTTTTATTTTTTTATTTTTATTATTATTATAAAGGTGGAAATATATGTGTAAGGTAAAGTGTATGTATATATGTGATAGATAAAATTTATTTATTACATGTATAATTTCAAATAATTTTCTTAGAATTATTGACCATTATAAATTATATTTTATAATTAAATTGGTAATAAAAAAATTTTATTTATTTTCTATGAAAATATTATTATTATATTATTTAATAATAAATGGAATGATTATTAGAATGATTATAATAATTATTTTATTATATGAATTTTAGTATAGATTATTAAGTTAATTATTTTAACTTAAATAATAATGTTATATATGTAAGATAAATCAGATATGGAATCCAAACCCTAATTTTGGATTTGGATTAAGGAATGAGAATAATAATATAATATTATTTTTGTTTCAGTGCTATAAATATGTACTGTATATGTGTATAGACTGATAATGGTTGGTTAATTATGGTGTATTATGACAAACCCTAGTATTAATTTGATAAACTCTATTTTGAAACTCAAATACGAGTTCAAGGCTATTCGGTAACTGTGTTATGTGATAATTTATGTGTACATTAGAATTTATTGTTAATTAGGGAAATTCTAATTGATATTTAGAAACCCTAATTAACTAGAAACCCTAATTTCTAAATTAGTAACCCTAATTGCTAAATTAGTAACCTTAATTGCTAAATTGAAAATTCTAATTGTTAGAAACCCTAATTTCTAAAAATTAGAAACCCTATTTGTTATTTAATAACCCTAATTATCAAATTGGAGCCCTAATTACTAAATTAGAAATCTTAATTATAATTAGTAAAACCTAAACCTAATTTTCATGTCCTATGTAATTAGGAAACTAAGTATGTTTATAAAACCCTAATTTGCAATTTAGGAAACTAAATTCTCATTTTAACCCTCATTAGAAATCCTACAAAACCAATATACAAAAACCTTAGGGTTAAACCCTAAGGGTTAGGCAAGATTGTCAAGAATGCCATTAAAATTGGGGTCAAATTTTCCAAACTACCTTTTCTCACATGTTTATTAGATTGCTTGCCAATTTAGCCATCACTTTAGTGGTTCAACCACTCTTGACTTTGTATGTGATTAATAAATTCTAGAAAAATCAACAACTTCAGCCAATTCATTGCATTCAAGACACATATATATAGAATTGGAGAGAGAAAAATCATGTTCAAGCTCATTTGTCCAACATACACTCCACTAAGACTCTCTCTCTCTCTCTAACCCACGAAAATATTAAACATTTTCAGTCCCTAAATCAAGTCCCTATCATCTTCATATCAGATCAGAAGCTTAGATTCAAGCGTAGTTCATAGAAAGGTATAAAACCCTAATTAGAATCTGATCTTGCTAGCTATGTTAAAAGTTATGTTTTAGTGTTAAAATATGTTGTATGTAGTGTATATTAATGATCTGGGTTGATAGATGTTAGATCCATAACATCTATAAGCTCGGATTTGATGTTTTTCAAAATCTGGAAAATATTTTTTTTGTTGTCTGACAACGAATGTCAGACCTCATATCTCAGTGATCGTTAATGAATTTTGTGTTTTGAAAGTTTGTAGATGTAGTATGCTATGCGATCTTTGATCTAGAACTGGAATCATGCTTATATGATGTATATATTGTAAGTTATTAGTGGTCAAAGGCTGTTGATCGGCCATGACTGGGCAAATCTGGGCAGCCAAGAAACTGCTCAGAACGCTTTGACAGCATGTTCATGCGTTTAGATCTTGCTTGTTTTTGTTGTTTTGTTCTTGTTGTTGTAATAGAATTGTAATATGGTATATGGACTATAAATTAAAGCTTTTATATCACCTAAATGTTAAACAAGGTGAAGGTAGTGGCTGGTCAAAGTTGTATAAAAGTTCACAAAATCTATTTCTAGAATTTCTAGAAAATCAAGAACATGTCGTCTGACATGGTTTGACCGGGTTCTAGCTTATTATTCTGGTGTAGTTTAACTGATTTTATGAATGTTATATGTACTCTGTCATGTATACTACAAGTTAGACTTATTAGACCACCATAACATCAACTAGAACCCTAATATGTTTAAGCCTCAAAGTGGACCCTTGAAGCAGACTGGGTTTTTTGGTTACCCAGAAAAACCCAGGAAGCTCTGACAACGACTTTAGAGCACTATATCTTAACCATATGATGTTTATTGACCTAGATTGTTGTTGCTATTTGTAGTGTTACATAAACATTACACAATCAGTATCTTAGCATGACCTGAAACAACTTGTACAAAGATTTATGAATATTAAATAAATTAATTAAAAATGATTTTAATATTATAAAAATCATTTTAAATGAAAATAAAGTGTATAAAAATATTTTAAGTTATAAAATATAACTTTTAATATTTAAAGGTAAATTTCATTAATAAATTAATATTAATGATATTAGATTTATTTATTAATTATATTAAATAAATAGTTAAAATAATTTTAATGATTTAAAAATCATTTAAAAAGGATATAAATAAATTAAAAAAATTAAGTTATAATAAATGACTTTTAATATTTTGATAAATAATACATTAATATTTAAATATTAATGGTAATTATTTAAAAATAATTTTAATTATTTTAAAAATCATTTAAGGTTAATATTAATACTTTAAAAGTATTTGAAGTTATTATAAATAACTTTAGTATTTTGGTAATGGTTTCATTAATATTTTAATATTAATTAAATATTAATGATAATAGAATTATTTAATATTTAAATCATTTTATAATGATTCCGGTGTTTAAAAAAATCATGATAAATTATAATAATTGTTTAAAAATTATTATAAGTTATTTAAAAATAATATGACTAATATTTAAGTTATCCAAATGGATATGGAACTTCGGTATAGAGTTTTAGACTCGATAGTTATCCGATAAAGTCGTCGGTACACTGACATGTTTCAGAAATTGATATGAACTTATATATATTGTCTATGTATGTGTTTGTTTATGATCCAATGACTGTTAAACTTATGTGACAATGTCATTAGGTTATGTGCTGACTGCAAATAGCAGTACTATGTGTTATGATATATTATTCTAATTGAATAAATGATCTTATTAAAGATAGGGCTTGATATAAAAGATAAAACTAAGTTGTGTAAGCAGCAGACCAGACAAGAATCCAATCTTTGCATTTACTTTATGTAATGGACATGCGTAAGCAAATATCGAAACTATTCTTTTTCATTGTTCAAATATCTTATCCTTTGTATATACTTATGAAATGATCCTGTATAAGTAAGTTATTAGATTATAATCTATTGTACAAGTTCATTAATTTTGTTATTATAGATCATGATATATATTCTGTTCGTTAATTTCTAAGCATGGTTATACAAGTGTCCTCACTTGGATAATCATCATATTTTATCACATGTTGATACATACTTATTGGTTTGCAGTATGTATACATTGACTTGAAAACCGTTTAAGCTATTTGATTCAGCTAGACACAAATTTAAAAATATTGTTAAAAAAGATAGAACTTTATTATATCCAATCGAATTGTATTGGTCCGGATTCTAGACTAGTATGAACATCCCGAATCTGGGAAACTTTTATGCGCCTAAGGCGGATATCTTGGACGAAAATATCGTCCTTGTATGTAGTTTGATCAATACAGGCATAACAAATGATCACCCCTCGTGCACATAAGTTATGATTTTTTATGTATGAAGTTCTATTTAACCTTTTGGAAAATAGAAAATAATGTTCATAGTCTGTCGACTGATCCTTATTTATAGTCAGTACGTAGTTTCAAAATTTTGATATAGAATTGATACTACAAAAAAATGTATCTTTCGCAACGATTTTTTGGGCAACGACTTTATAAGTCGTTGCTAAAAGTATATGTTTAGCAACGAAATTTGTCCTTTGTTGCAGATTATGTCAGACTTTCACTTTTTGCAACGAAATTCATAAGTCGTTGCAAAATTTCGTTGCTAATTTTTTGGCGGGAAAAAATTTCGTTAGAAATTCGTTGCAAAATTTTCGTCCACTTGATTTTCCGTCATCGTGGGCAATGAAAGTTTTTTTGTTGCTAAAAAAGGGGCTTTAGCAACGATTTTTCAAGCAACGACTTTATAAGTCGTTGCTAAAAGTGTATGTTTAGCAACGAAACTTGTCCTTCGTTGCAGATTGTGTCAGGCTTTCACTTTTTACAACGAAATTCATAAGTAGTTGCAAAATTTGAAAATAAAATTTGTTAGAAATTCGTTGCAAAATTTCTAACCACTTGATTTTTCCTCATCGTGGACAACGACAGTTTTTTTTGTTGCTTTATTTCGTTGCCTAATATGGAACACATTCATTGGCAACAATTTTAATTTTGTTGCATATTTTATACAACTTTTTGCAATGACTATTAAAATGTTGCCTTAAATTAAGATAATAATAATAATACTAATAATAATAATAATAATAACAATAACAATAATAATAATAACAATAATAATAATAATAATAATAATAATAATAATAATAATAATAATAAACAATAACAAAGATTAATAATAATAATAATAATAATAACAATAATAATAATAATAATAATAATACTATTAATAATAATAATAATTGTTATAATTTTTATTACTGTTACTGTTATTATTATTATTATTATTATTATTATTATTATTATTATTATTATGACGCAATTAGTTATGTACATTTATGTATGTACGTAAAAGATCTAAGGAAAGGGGATCTGTTTTAATTTGGGGGAAATGATTTGTTTAGTTATAAATACTAATCCTTGCAAAATAATAGCAACTAGGCCCATGCGCTCGGGTGGTCATTGGATCAATATTCCAAATTCGAGGTCTTGGGTTCAAATCTATGTATCAATATATCATGTCAGCCCGCATGTGGCACCTGGTGCTCCTAAAGTTCAGTGCTCGAGAAAGGGGCTCAATTTGCGTTGACCAAAAGAAAATATCTCAATAACTAAAAACTCCTAAAGTTCAGTGGTCGACTTTGCATTTTACGCTTATAATATATTCTGTAACTCTTCAAAAAGTCTACGGAATGAAAATTTTAATTAATTTAACGATATTTTAAACATGAACAAAGATATGCTTGTGGGATATGTTGGGGATATTGCTGTTGTGGTATGCTTGGATTGCAATGGGAGAGGAGGGAGATGACATGAAGTACAAAGACCCAAATCAGCCCGTGGTAGTTCGAGTGCAAGATCTTTTGAGTCGAATGATTCTACATGAGAAGTTTGGTCAAATGGTTCAGATTGTTAGGATTGTTGCCACTGCAGATATTATGTGTGATACTACATAGGTAATAAATTTTCCCAAACTCTAATTTTAGTTGTTGTATTTATCACTATATGGATGATAAATGATGACATATGCACTCATTAAATTCCCAAATAAGAAATCTAATAAGATGGGTATAATAGTGAGAATAGTAATATATTTTTGCTTCTGATCTGTGTTACTGGGTATCAAATCCTAATTAGGTTCTTGTTCTCATGAAATGGGGTATCAAATCTTGATTATGTTCTTATTCTCATGACATGGAGAGTGTGATTAGGAAAAAGGGGATTTTTTTGCTATTGTGAGTTGGGATCAATAGAAAAGCATGACTGTGCTTTACCTATACTATTATGATCTTAATAAATATAATATATCTGTGTGTGAAAAACACTGACAGGTAGGACATGAGAATAATTCAAATGATGATGATGATTCGGAATACGTAGAAGATGGGCCTCCCGAAATTATTTGGCAAGGAAATGAGATAATTGTCAAGAAGAATAGAGTCAGGGTAAAAAAGAAAGATGCAGACCAACATACAAGAAAAGAGGTTTTGCTGAAATGCTACTTGATTTCCTATTCTCCCCTAAATTGGTGTATGATTTGCATTTTTTTTGTTTCCTCCGCAATCAGAAACTATTGCTAATTATCAAAATGCTCCTGCTATTTCAGCACAACAGTTGTTGGAGAATGTTGCTCAACAAGTTCCAAACTTTGGAACAGAACAGGTGACCCTTTAGTGTCCTCTCCATTTTCTTGCTTATTATAGTTTTGTATTATTGACAAATAACATCTTTAAGCTTCATTATGTGTATGGCAGGACAAGGCTAATTTTCCTTTCCACATCAAAACCGGAGCTTGTCAGTTTGGGTCGCATTGCAGTAGAGTTCATTTTTATCTTAATAAATCTTGCACGCTGCTTATGAAGAATATGTACAATGGACCTGGCCTTGCTTGGGAGCAGGATGAGGGGCTTGAGGTCTGTAAATGAAGTCCTGTTGTGGTTCTAGTATCGTCCTTAATTTTTTTATAATTCATTCCTTAATCATTTAATACATGAAGCTTCATATAGGAAAGGAATTCTCTATAGATGTATGATATTGGTAAATGGATTCAAATGATGTTTACTTTGGAAAAGCTAAAATCTATTAGTTATTGTATGAGGTTCCACTTCAGAGCTTTGTTAAGAGTTATATATGTTCAAATTGGCATTATTGTTCCAGATAATTATTATCTCGCAAAAAGGTAATAATAGCTTCTTTGATACTGATTGGTGCAACCATAGTTGAATAGTTAAAAGCAACACTCAACTACTCAAGCCATTCGAAATGCTTTTATGAATATTGAATTCCCATCTAAAATATCTAATGCTATATTTTGTTCAGGCTAGTTTTGAAGTACATCCACGAATTTTATTTTCATGGTTAGAATATGTAAGAATTGTGAAGAGACATAACTATTTGCGGTTTTATTTTTGAATAGGGTAGACCATGGATTTAGCTAGTTGCTAGCTACGGTTGTTCATGCTTTAGCAATTATACCACTTCTAGTATTATCCTGTGTCTGCACTACTAAAAAACAATTTTAATTTATTTTCTCCGTTTTATTTTATTAACTAGTTCTGTTATTCAAATTCTTTGCTCTTGGTTTGGCATTACTAATGATACTATTTAGTTGATTTCAAATGCAGGAGATTACAAAATACATGATCAGGTTGGTAATTCTATTTCTTGTTTGATTTTGACAAAGTATTTCTCTGTATGTACCTTTTTTCTATTGCCAAATTTTATTGAAAGTTCACTTTTACACTAGTATTAATCTTAATAATTTCGACTTAAAATCATTTTGTTTGTAAAGTAAAAATAGTTGTAAAGTGATTTTTACTTCTTTTCTTGGCACATCTTGTTCCAGGGACAACAATTAACAAGGTTATTGCCTATGTGTTGCATCAAATTCTGTCTGTCAAGTAAAAGTACTTGCAAATGTTATTTGTTCATTTTTTGTTGCAGGAACAATTATTAAGATAAGTACATGAGACAGAACTGTATAACTAAAGAATTAAGAACAAGTTGGCAGACAAGGCAGCACCAGCCCAAGGACAGAAATAGCCGGAAACAACTCTTGATCAGCTTGTCGACGTTCAAAACTTCAAGTCGACCTCACTACCGCATCCCTTCATATTGACTTAATTTGGAATTTGCCCTAGGTCTAAGGCATCCTAAGATAGGAGGTGGGAAATAAGGATCAGAGGAGCTCGAACTAACAACTTCTTTAAATGCTTGCCTAGCGTACGAAGAGACTATAGAAAGAGTTCCATCTTCTATAAAAAAGAAGCTCTAATCCATTTGAGCACCGGCAGAACTTTCGTTATGGTCATATCTAAAAAGTTGGATATTTTATTTAGAATGTTAAACTTGAAAAATTAGTGATGTTAAGTAGAATGAATGATATTTTGGATTCTAATTTTCCTATTGTATTTAAATATGATGGAAAATGAAAATTTAGTTATTATATTTTTCATGTTTTTTTATCATTACAATCCTTATCTTGTTAAGAGTACCCATAGTTAGGTTGCACATATTGTTGGTTTTTATTTTAATTTTGCTTAAATAAATTTTGGTTTTTTGGTTTGTAAATCAAAATATCAAGTAAATTTCTAAGTTATTAATGTAATGTATGCAGTTTTTTTATTTATTTTTAATTTTGATTTTTATATACTGATTGAAATGTAGGTAATTATTGAATGTTTTAGAAACTTACACAAATCCAACCAAATATTGTTCTTTATTTTTTAGATACTTATTGAAATGTTTAATGTAAAGACAATTACAAAAAACACAACATTGTTTTTTATGAATTATATAATTATTGATTTTTTAGATAATTGAGTATTATTTAGAAAATTATTAAAAACTACGGAATATTGTTTTCGATTTTTTAGATAATTATTAATTTATAATTTCATTAATATTGTATTTATATCATTATGTATTTATTTATTTATTAATTACATAGATGTATTTACTTGTTCTAATTCAGAAATTTGAAATAATTATCAATCACATATCATGTAGAAGTTGGAATTTTAAATTCATAGAATGATAATTATACTTTCATTAATATTGTATTATCTATAAATTTTATTTATTAATCACATGATAGATTTATTTTCTACATTCATGCTCATAATTTCATTAATTAATGTTTTAAATCACTATACAATTATTCATAAAGTATATAAATAATTCTGATTCCTTTTTTTTTTTTAAAAAGAGTTCCAAATACAAATTTTCGAATATTAAAATGAGAATGTATACCCCTAAGAATAGTAAATTATATTGGTCTAATAGATTGGTACGATAAAAATTATGACGACAAACTTTAGTATATCATATCATTTTGTACAATTATTACTACTTAGAAAATGAGAATGTTCTAGCAAGGGGATAATGAAAAGAAAAAAAAATCAATGATAATATAGTTATTAGCGAAGGAAAAATTGTTCACAATTTATTTTTTGCTTTCGCAAAATTGAGGTGGTAGAAAAATAGTTGCCACTGCCATTTTGACGATGCAATTTTACAAAGAAAAATATTATCTACAAAAAAATTATGATTCACTATATAGTATTATTGAGTTTTCTTTGCAAGAGATAAATAATAAAGTATTATTTTTTTGAATTTATATATACTTATTTAACCTTGTTTGATATTTATTATGTGTATTGGGTTAAAAAAGCAATAATAGAAAAATATTTTGGTATATTATAAATCTATAAAATATCTTTTAATTATGTTTGGTAAATGATGCATTAATCTAATTATGAATGTTACATTAAAGTTAATAAAATAAGTTAAGATTCAAATAAATTATACAAAGTTAACAAACTAAATTTGATAAACTTGATCATCTTATTTAATAAGAAGACAATGAATAAATGAAGTGAGAAAATTATTTATTGGATTTGTTAAATGAGGTTTGGTCTTGAAGTAATAGATGATTTATTTACTTATTAATTTTTTTGACATATTATAATTATTGTAACATATAATTTTCTAGTTTGACAGTCACATACAATTATATGGGCCCTAAGTATTATTTGGCGTGTACACATGGATAATTGAAGATTTTTTGTATATTCTTGTCGTTAAAAGTCAATTAATTTGGATGGAATTTGTGACGGATTGTTAGAGTTTTATTTAAGCTAATTTTCTTTAATATAATCCTTTATTATTTTTCATTTTTCGATCTAGTTAGATTGAGTTGTAGGCAAATGATGAACATTGCTCTGATTAAAAGTCAAAGATTGCAAATGTAATTTTTTCTTGTATAATAACTGGTAGAAATAATTTTTAAATATACCATTTTTATAATAATATATATTATTAATTGAAATATTTTTTTATAAAAATATTAATTTTTACATAATCATAGTTAATATATTGATTACACATTAGTTTACTAAAAATATTTTTAAATAGCAAAGGTATATAATTTTCTTTATAAAATAATATATTGTATGCTATAATAAATTCTATAAGTATATGCATGTGTTATACTAATTAAATGTTGTAGTACAAACATAATATTTGGTAAAATAATTAATTATAGAAATAAACAAAAAATTAATTTTAAAATATTTTTTTACTTTTCGGAATTAAAATTTTGTATTACTTATGCTTAAAATAAATATGGGCCTTCGATGTAAAGACACAAATTGATCCAACGGATGAAAAGTTGTTGATGACAAATATCTTCACCATCCTCAGACCAATCAAAAGAAAGCAGTATCATAGCCTTTAGATCAAAAGACTGATCATGTTAACAAAGGCCTAGGCTTTCTTTCCAGTTATACATTTTGTTGTGGGTAGTGAAGAACAGATCGGAGCTAAAAGGAGATTAGCGAAAAAGAATTTAGAAAATGGCATGGAAGGGAAATTTGTCTCGCAATCTGAAAGAGCTACGGATTCTCTTCTATCAAACTTCACCGACCAATTCATGGACTAGGTCTTTTCTCTTTCTTCTCTGTACTTGGATTCCCTCCGTAGTTTTCTTTTATTTCATTTTTTGACCAATTGTATTGATTGATAGATCATTTGTTGAGAAGAATTACAAGGATCTAAAGAAATTAAACCTTAGATTCCCTATATTGATCCGTGAGTTCAGCGATACCGAGTCTTAGCTATGCGCAAGATAAGGTAAGAAAAACCCTAATTCTCTCTACTTCTACATGAGTATTACCGTTTTTACCTGCTTCATTTTTTTCCTTTAAATTTATCAATGATTGTTTGGTTTTGACTCAATTTGGTTATAGAGCTGATATAGCATTCCCTGTTTTGAATCAAGTTAAGATGATGATGTCTCATTTATTTATTTTTTTGGTGAAGAAACCAAAAACAATAATATGGTTCATGTGGATATCCCATGTCTAACATAACTATTAACTGCAACTATAAAAGGATCAATAAATCATAGAATTAATGAAAAGTGATTACTTGCAAATTGAAGGAAAATGTTGAATTCTTAAATTTTATACCAGTGTTATTTACTACTACCAATTTATTGTGTCATTGCTATCAAATGTGCAGTGTAAGTTTGGGTTTAGCTTAAAAAAATTTGGTCCATGTTTTATTGCATATTGGTTTTCTTACTGTGTGTATGTTGAGGTAGTAGTTAGTTGGTTATGATTTGTCGATTGCCAGAAAGTCTTTTTATGAACTGATCATGGAACACTAAATAAGTGAATTATTTGCCATTCATTTTCCTTTATGGTATGCCCATGATTGTAAAGGCTGGTCTTTTATGAGAAGAACTTTCACAACTTCTGAGTATTGTCATATCAACTGAGAATGCACAAAAAAATAATTCTTGTTAATATATGCTGGTGAGATGGGAACCTTCTGATGTTTTAACCTTCCTTTTATTTGATCTTGTTCTTACTATTTTAAATTAATAGACTTGGCTTATTTGGATGTTTATTCTAAGGGCACACTTCGTTTGCTCCTTTCATAATCTCCCCTTAACCATGTTGCAACACCAGTACCATGAATGAGCATATGCAGCCTTTCATCCAATGAATGTTTTATTTGATGGATAAAAATGGATATTTTAGTTAATAATTTCTTCCGAGTATGAATATCTATTTGCAGTATAAAACATAGTATCCAGTCAAAATGATTAAATTTGCTCAAGTTCATTCTACCAAATTTTATCCATGTCACATGTTTTTTTTTGCTAAATTAAAATAATAATTGAACCCAAAAGTGAGAGTCTATTTGGGAAGGTTAATGGCAGGGGCAGGTGTGTTATTAAGTTGTATATTATTTTCCATTGATCTGAATCTAATTTTATTGATGAAATTGCTTTATAATGACACTTTCCCCTTTTAATATTCTTTACTTCAAATAAAATTTTGTAGGCTTCTTGTCTACTTCTGTCAGTTCCGGACCGTGAACAAAAATTGCAGTTCACCCTTGGATGTCGGGTGATCTTGCCGCCAGAGAGTTTCCTCTCACTTAGACTCCCATTTGTTTATGGTTTACAATCGGAGGATAGCAGTATAAATCCTCGTAGACCTTTTGAAGATAAACCAGAACTAACTGCCTGGATTACCAAAAGCACAACATTGCAGGTTCTGTCCATAGGAAGCAATCCTGATGAGAAATTACTCGCATAGTTAAATACTGATCAACCTCCGAGTTGGACTGTGGCTAAAGAGTTTTCAGAGGCAGACTCATATAGAATTTCGCCTGCTTTCAGGTGAGGGTTTTACTTTTTAAAGAATGTTTGCCTTGGACTGGTTCCATTAATGTAATGTTTTTTGATGCAGATGGTTCGTCTTTCTTGCTCTAACATCTTTAAAGAAGCATGTTTTTTGTTTCAGATTTCAGGGGTTAACAACATTGAAAATATTATCTACAAGCTAATTGTGATTAAAAGAAGTCATGGGCATAGTATGTTAACGTAGATGATAATCTAAAATTGGATAAAAAACAAATGGGGAAATTCATTCCTTTTCTTGTTAGAAAAAAAAATTAGATGAAGAAAAAAAATATAATTTGTTATGTTGTCTCCCTGCACATATGTACATCAGTACATGGTTCATAGTTTTATCCTTCATATCGGGATAAGATTGAAGAAAATAAAGTTTAAAACTTTAGTTCAGATGCAAATTGTTATAAATCATGAGTTATTTTTTTAAAAAAATGTTACGAATTAAAGTTATACATTTAGGGTCATCCTACAGTGTAAACAATTTTGAGCTAGAAGTATTCAACTTGTACATTTCGTGTGTCAAAATGTGATTTATAGCAACATGCAGAACAAGTAGTAGTATATTCATTTGATTTGTCTCTCCATACAAATTTGCTTTTGCAGATGGTGGAAATTTGTCATACAAGAGTTGGTTTATAATATTTATATTTTAATAACCTGACACCTGGCTTTTGTAGCATCATTGGGGTGGCCTTAAATTTGGGTCAAATGTGGTATATCAAGGACTCTTAACTTCTCTTTTATGCTCATATCAAAATTTCATAATCCATATTGTTCGGGAGCATTTTACCGACTTTCACTTGGTCAAGGCTTACATCGATGAGCTTTATGAGTCCTCGGGCCGGGCTTCCCATGACAAAGTTGGAGGTGTTAGGGTCGGCATCCGAGTCCTTTTTGGGTCGGAGCCTCATCTTCAGTGGATGTCTTGGGTTGAGATCCGAGCCCCTGGCCGAGCCTTCCCCACTCAGGTGTCTTTGTTCGGGTTGGGTCTTGAGTCTTTTGGTAGAGATCCGCACTGATGGAGGAATTGTTTGGGCTCCCGCACAAATGGGCTTTCCTACGTCAGAGTCCCAAGATCCTAATCAGAATTAAATAAGGTAACTCCAAATGTAGTGATTGGATTGGATTTCATTTGCACCTTTTAAGGAGATTGTGTTGGACCCAAGGTATGGGAACTGCCATGACTAGGAGTCCTATTTAGACTGGGAGGAGGATTCTAAGGCGGTGAGAGTACTATAAATATAAGGCTAAAGTTACAATTAACAGGTAATACTTACTTTTGAGCACTAAACACTTAGCCTCCATTGTTAAACCTTGCAACGGCCTGTACTTATCCTCACACCGGAGCTATCCCCCGGCGGCACAAACCGTCAAGCTTCCGTGTGATCTGTTATTGTGCAGGTTCCAACGCATGGATTCTGTAATTGGACGCGCAGACGAAACTTGGCGTTAACATTGGTGCTAGAAGGAGGGGTTTTTAGTGTTCTCACAATCACAGTCAAACTTTTCTGGTAAGAGGCTATGGCGAGCGTGGAGTATGCAGTTTCTGACTGAGAAAAGGCCAAGACACACCAGCACCACTCTCGTGTGAGGGGGCTGCGGTGAAAGACAGATCAGGTTCCCAATCCGGGGAGATCGTGGAACCCACGGATCCCCCCCAGAGAAGACTCTTCCATGACGGCCAGCGTACTCCCAACCAGGCCAGTCGGGCTGATGAGAACCATTCTCGGGCGATGGAGGTCCACGGGAAGGACCGAGGGGAGAACAGTCGAGATCAAAGGGAGTTCATCCTGCTGAAAAAGATGCAACAGAACAAGGACGCCATGCTGGCCCTAGGCCTTCAGCAGGAAGAACTCGAACAACAGATGGCAAAGGTGACCGGAGAGCATGAAGCCACCTCTAAAAGGCGTGGGCATCGGAGCCGATCCCGGTCACCTCGACGGGGAGAAGCTGGTAACGAAAGGAGCAGGCATCGCAGTCAGTCTAGAGAAGGCCGAAGTAAGAGGAGGAGCCGTTCGGCAGAGCGACGATCAGAGCATCCAGGTCGATCGGAGTTGAGGAGGCGGGACGCGTCCCCTCGTAAAGAGGAGACCAACCCCCTCGCTCGAAGGGTGGCTGAACTAGAAAAGTTGTTGTTGACAAAGAATTCGGTGAGTACGCCCTCGGCCCACTTGGGATCACCTTTCTCGCCCGAAATCAATCAGGAGATAGCGGACCCCAAAAAGAAGATGCCCCCGATGGAGACTTATATGATGGGTGGGGATCCAGTATGACCATTCAGCGGTATACGACAAAATCGATGACGTCTTACGACCATTCTAATGCGGCCAAGTGTCACATGTTCGCAACTACACTGAAAAAGAGCGCCCGGGAGTGGATGGGAACCCTGGCGACGGGATCAATTAACTCGTGGAATGACCTTCGGGAAAAATTTCATGCTCGGTTCAGGAGTAATAAGAGGCGGGGAAAGATCACAGCCTCCCACATGCAGGTCAGACAGAAATCGGACGAAAGCCTGGGACAGTACGTCAAAAGGTTCCGAGAGGTTGTGGGGTCGATAGCGAAACTAAACTCTCCACAAGCCCTGGGCTTCTTCACGACTGGTTTGGATATCAGGAAATCGAAGAAGTTGATGAAGGATCTGGTGATCAACCCTCCGGCAGACCTGACAGAAGCCTTCCACCGAGCCGAGGGATATATAGCGATAGAAGAGGCGATGGGGAACTTCAAGCCGCAATCCCAATATTATGAGAAGTCCAGAGATCGAGATAAACAGAGTTATCAGAAGTCGGATAATCAGGGGAGGTCGGACAACTGCAGTAAGAAGAGTTACAATGGGGGAGGGTAGGGCAGTGGAAGGCCACCCTTCACGAATAAAAATGTCAACAAAGTCTACACTGCCCTCAACATGGATCGGGCTAAAATACTGGAGGAGATGCGGAACAAGCCCTTTTTTGAACCATGCCAAGCTATCCCGAAGCCTGGAAAGAGGGTTTGGGACAAGTATTGCGCCTATCACCAGAGTCGGGGGCATACGATAGAGGACTGCAACAACCTGAAAGATCTAATAGAGAAGAACGTTCGTGGTGGGTAGCCGTACGCAGTATGTGGTCGGCCGAGAAGGATCGAAGCCCCGTGGAGGAGAACAGAATCCGACACGGAAACATAAATCGCCATCGCACCCACAAGCCCGAGGGGTTATCGATGTGATATCGGGCGGGTTGGTAGGGCGTGTAACCGGTAGGAAGAGGAGCGGACATCTCGAGGCCGTGTTGTCAGTAGCTGGCTCATCGCCCAAAAAGGATAGGGCATATGCAGGAGTATCCATCTCATTCTCGGACGAAGATTATCCTACCGACCCCATTGAACCACATGACGGGGCACCGGTAATAACAGCACAGGTCGGGCCAATAGATATGAAAAGGATGATGATCGATAATGGGTCCTCGGTCGATATACTCTACACGCATGCGTATCAGAGGATGGATCTGGGGGGGTAAGAAGATGGAGTTGGGAGGAGAGGGCCCGTTATACGATTTCAAATGACGACCCTTGCGTGTACGTTCCTGGTACGATAGAGCTACCAAAGGAGGTTCTAAGACAAATACGACTCAAAGCAGTGAGATAATGGTAAAAATTTTTGTTGTACAAGTGGATTCGGCCTACAACGCCATATTGGGAAGACCAACATTAGCAGCATTGCAGGCAGTTACATCTATACCTCACTTCAAAATCAAGTTTCCGACACCGAACGGGATCGGGGAGGTAAAAGGAGATTTGGACATTGCCCGAAGGTGTTATCGGAACACTCTGATTTCTTCAGGGGTCGGGGTTAGTAAACAGAAACAAACAATGGCCATCCAAATAGAGCCATTCACTGAGAGCAGCACTGAACCCATGGCACTACCGGCAGAGGAGACAGAAGATATGGAATTGATACCAGGGAATCCGGAAAAATTGATAGACCAGAGCGGGTTTGACAGAACCATTACGGACTGGGTTGATAGACTTGCTTCGGGTATACGCCGATATTTTTGCATGGGAGCCTAGTGATATGCCAGGGGTAAGTGAATCGGTGGCGCTACACAGGCTACATACAAACCCGAAGAGAAAACCGGTGATACAGAAAAGAAGGGTCTTCGCCCCGGAAAGACGGAAAATCATAGATGAAGAGATTGGTAAACTACTAGAGGCAGGGTTCATCTTCGAGATCGACTATCCCGAATGGCTGGCGAATGTGGTTTTGGTTCAGAAGCAAAATGGGAAGTGGAGACTATGCATCGACTATACGGACCTGAACAAGGCATGCCCAAAAGATTTCTATCCTCTACCCAACATAGATTAGCTGATTGATGCCACTTCGGGGTATGGAATGTTAAGTTTCATGGACGCTTTCTCGGGATATCACCAAATCTCGATGCACAAGGATGATATCCCGAAGACTAGCTTCATCACTCATCGGGCTATATACGCATATCGGAAGATGACATTCGGATTACTCAATGCTGGGGCAACTTACCAACGGATGATGAACTTTGTATTCAGGAAGCAGCTGGGTCGGAGTATGGAAGTGTATGTGGACGACATGATCGTGAAAAGCATGTCAGTCCTGGATCATCTGGAAGACTTAGAAGACTGCTTCGAAACGGTAAGGAAACATAAACTGCGACTGAACCCGACCAAATGCACCTTCGGTTTGGGCTCAGGAAAATTCCTCAGATACTTAGTCAGCAAAAGGGGAATCGAGGCGAACCCAAAAAAAATTACGGCGATCTTAGACATGAAATCTCCAAAGACATGCAAAGATGAACAAAGGTTGACGGGCCGGATAGCTGCCCTTTGGAGGTTCGTGTCAAGTTCAGCCGAAAGATGTCTCCCCTTTTTTGACACTCTCAAGGGTCTGAAGAATGATAAGAGCTTCCAGTGGACTTCAGAGTGCGAAGACACGTTCCTAGGGATCAAGAAATATCTGGGCTCTCAACACCGCTTATTAATGAAACCGATCCTTCTAACCTTTATATTTATATTTCGATCATGAGCCATGGCGATGGGGCGACACGGGTAAGTAAGGATAAGGGAGGAAAGCGCCCCAGATGTACTATGTCGGCCCATGTTCTTCTTGGAGCGCGAGAGCGAGATACCCAACTCGAAAAGTTCGCTTACGCCTTAATAATTGCTAGCAGAAGCTCGTGCACTATTTCCGTGGTTATTATAGTGGTGTATACTGGATCACCAAGTTAAAGAAGATCTTCGCATGTTTCGGAGGTATCGTGCTTATAGCGCGCGTGAGTGATGGAATTGACACAATTTTCCATAGAATATCATCCTCGAACGTCAATCAAAGGGCAGGCCTTGGCAGATTTCGTGGTAGAGTGTTCCTTTACAGAGCCAGACGTGAGCATAGGGGCCGAAGCCCAACAAGGCCAGACCTCATGGACCTTATACGTAGATGGATCAGCAACTTCAGACGTCAGTGGAGCAGGAGTCATTCTGACAAGTCCCGAAGGGTTCAAGGTACAGCAGGCTATTCGATTTGGGTTCAAGGCCACGAACAACGAAACAGAGTATGAGGCCATCTTAGCAGGGATACGGTTGGCCCGGAGCTTAGAGGTACAGAGGTTGATCATCTACAGTGATTCACAGCTGGTGGTCAAACAGTTGTCGGGTGAGTACGAGGCTCGGGGGGCAAGGATGTCAAAGTATCTGGCCGAAGTAAAGGATAAACTTGTATACTTCACATCGCACAACTGTCAGGGGGTGGATCGGTCAGACAATACCATAGCAGATGCCCTAGCGAGATTGGCAACTACCGAAGCAAGTTCCTTCAATGGGTCGGTATACTTGGAAGTTTTGGAAAGGCCCAGTGTTCCGAAGACAGAAGTGTTAGCTTTGGACCGACTTGACTACTGGCTCACCCCTCACATCTCCTATCTATCAGATGGGACTCTCCCTTCGGACAGAATCCTAGCAAGATAGGTCAAACACCGAAGCTCAAACTTCGTCCTCATAGATGGAAACCTATACCGAAGAGCCTTTAGCTCTCCACTGCTCAAATGCTTAACTCCGTCAGAGGTAGACTATACACTTCGGGAGGTGCATGAAGGGATCTGTGGGGATCACATGGGAGCAAAGTCACTGACACACAAGATCTTGAGGCAAGGGTATTACTGGCCGACCATCTACACGGAAGCCAAAGAATTCGTCAGAAGGTGTCCAAAGTGCCAGCTGAACAACAACATTCCACATCAACCCCCTGAAGAGTTTTATTCGGTCCTATCCCCGATTCCCTTTGCTGTATGGGGAATCGACATCCTGGGGCCTCTACCGAAGGCCAAGGGACAAGTTAGCTTTGTGATCGTGGCTATCGATTATATGACGAAGTGGGTCGAAGCCAAGCCACTGCAAAAGATCACCGAACAAGAATGTTTAAAGTTTTTTAAAGGAGTGGTCTATCGTTTCGGTATCCCGATGGCAGTGATCTCAGACAATGGCAGACAGTTTGTGGGGTCAAAATTCGAAGGCTTTCTGAAAGAGTTAGGGATTCAACATCGCAAGACCTCGGTTGCTCATCCTCAGTCAAATGGTCAAGTGGAAGTGACCAATCGAACCCTGCTCAATGGGATAAAACGAAGGTTGGATTAATTAAAGGGTCGGTGGCCCGAAGAGCTACTATCTGTTTTGTAGGCATATCGGACTACTCCGAGGACTACAACTGGGGACTCTCCATTCAGACTGGCATACGGGACTGATGCACTCATACCAGTTGAGATCGGATCCTCCACCCTTCGAGTCAGTAAGTACAAGGAGCTGTACAATGATGAAGGTTTGAGAACAAACTTGGATTTGCTGGAGGAAGTTCGGGATTCAGCTATGATGAGGTTGGCCATCTATCGCCAGCCAGAAACCCGGCTACTATAATCGGAAGGTGAAGCCGGGAGGTTTGCATAGGGAGATCCGTCCTCCGGAGTTTGAGGCATCAACTCCTCAGAACACTGACAAGTTAATGCCTAACTGGGAGGGACCTTATGAGGTGGTAGAGGTGCCGAAGCCAGGAACATACCGGCTTCGAGCAATGGACGGTTCAGAGGTAAAGAATACATGGCATGCTGAAAGACTTAGAAAATTTTACCAGTAATAGTTATGTCATTCTTACTTTTATCCATGTAACCGCTTCAGTTTAAATGAAATAAATGAAACTTTTCTTTGGGCATGTTTAACTTCATCCATATTCATATGTCTTTTAATACTCGAACGAATAAACTTCGGGCACTATCTGATCAGAAAGTTCAGAAGGAAACCACTGATCGAGATAAGTCCAAGGTATAACTGATCGAGAATTCGATAAATTCTCAAATCAGACAAGCTTCGGAGACTATCCGATCGAAAGGGTCGGAAAGACGCCACTGATCTGTTTAAGTCCCAGGTATAACTGACCGAGAAAACTTTAAAATTTTTAAATCAGACGAACTTCAAGCGCAATCCGATCAAAAGGTTTGGGAAGGCATAACCGATCGAGATTAGCCACGAGTATAACTAATGATAAAAATTTACGAACAAAAAATATTCTATTCATACTTAGAAATTTTTTACAAACCCGATCGCCTACGATTTGGGCGATGTACAAATAAAAAGTAACAAAAATGTACAAGTCCTAAAAAGGCTATTCGGGAGGAGGATCATCGCCGGTTTCAGATTCTTCATCCGACGAGTCAAGAAGGGCGGCATCGAGCCCAGCAGCTATTAACTTTGCCTTGGCCTTTTCACGATAAGTCTCGTACCCTTCGCTAAATTGGGCCATGACTTTCTCATTCAAAGCTTCGGATTCTTCATATTCGGCGATAGCTATTTGCTTGGACTCGGCAAGATCTCCTTGCAAGGCTCCGACTTCAGTCGTCAAAGCATTGTTGTCTCGTATCAAATACATCATTTTATCATGCATCTCGAAGAATTTTTCGGTCATAGCAGTGATGGCCTTCTCCCGATCCTTGACGTCCTCGATCAGATGCTCCTTCTCCCCGAGAAGCTTCTTGACGTGATTATCCAAACCGATGAACTCCTCTTGCAAGAGGGAGTACTGTGCCCTGAGTTCGTTGGTCTCTCTCTTGGCCCGGGTCGCTTTATTCCGGGTCTCAGCATGAGAGTCTCTCTCTTTCTTCAGGTCCGAATTAAGACCTCGAATCTCAGCCTCGAACAGCATGACGTCCGTCCTTAGTTGGACCTCCTTTCGGGTCATTCGGGTGAGAGGAGGGATGGCCCGAGCAAGAATAGCGTTGGCCTGAAATAAACCTATATATCAGCTGTTGAAATTAAACTCTAAGTATGCGAGAACAAGTTGAACAGTATTAAAGTTACCTGGCACTGAGCCCGGACGTAGGCCACCAAATATTCCTCGAAAGAATACCTCTTAAATCGTTCGTCATCACCAAGAAGCTTAAAGTGATCGAACAAAGCAAACGGGAACACCTCCGAGGGGCCCTTTGGCCAACAGGTGGTCGGCGATCCGGAAGACAAGCTTGGCTTGGAGGAAGGTGTGGAGGCGATGATGGGGTCGGCTTCAACCATTTGTTGTTCAGGAGGTTGTGGCTCTGGGTCTTCGGCGAGTTGCGGTTTTTTGGATTGAGGTTCCAAAGGAGCCTCCTCGGTCTCCTTCGAATCTTCGATCACGGCGACTTGAGCAGGGGGCGGAGGAGTCGGTTTCGGAGGGATTGGAGAGATGGCCTTGGTGGGGGCTTTTGTTGAAGGCTTGGAAGGCTTCTTGGATTTCTTCAACAGAGCCGCCTTCTCCGATCGGCTCATCTTTAATGCCGCTTTGTTGCCGGTCGGGGAGTCGGGGCCAGATGTGGATCCCACCGATAGCTCGGCGATGGGGATGATTTCTTCTTCAGCCGCCTCATTTGTGACCGGGAGGTGAATCGGTTCGGTTGTGATGGGAAGAGGAGTTAGGGATTCCGCGGCTCCTTCGGGCTTGAAGATGGTCACTGCACAGAAACGGATAGGTTAAAACATAAAGTGCTGGAGAAGATAGAAGAAAGAATAAGAATGAAATTATCCGGTCAGAGAGAGAGAGATACTTACAGCCGTGTTTGTATAGCCAGGCTTTGTTGGATAGAACTGCCAGGCTCCATTCGGTCTTGCTCCACCTCTTATAAAAAGATTTGAAGGCGTCGGCCCTATCCTTCGGGAATTTGGATACCTTTGCTACAGGGTCCTCAGGATAGGCCCATTGAGGGAGCAGTCGGAGGTCGGATCCTCGGGCGAAGATCCACTTGTCATGCCAACCCTTGTTACTCGAAGGGGTCTTGACAGGAGCGGTTCGGGTGGGCCTTTTGTTTAATTGCTTCAGGCCAGGCTTTTTTGACCCAGTTACAGTGAATAGGGCGAAGAAAAAGTCGAGACCTGGAGTGATCCCGATCTCTTGACACAAGGCGATGAAAGAAACTAAGTGGATGTATGAGTTCGGCACAAGTTGTGCGAACCCGATCCCGGGAAAACAAAGAAAAGAAGAAATGAATTCATGAAGTGGAAACCGAACCCCATATTTGAGAAGGTATAGGGGAACGGCTACCCATTCGCCTTCGGGCCTCCAAAACATTTTCTCATCAGGAGTGGGTGCCCGAAGCTTATATTCTGGGGGGATTTTGAAAAGGGTTCGGATATCAGAGATTTGAGAGGGTGTGATGGAAGACGGGGTATTGATATGAGAGAACTTCGTTTTGGAGTGGTAGGCGTTTCTGATTTTGGCCTCAGCACTTATCCAAGGGGGGGGAGGGGGGTGGAAGGAGCCATCAAGGTCGACCAGACTAGGTCACGGCATGATGTAGAGGGGAACTGCTCAATGAATGGAGAGAACGCCAGAATCGACCATTTAGTGCAAAAGACCGAAGGAATGAGACTCAAATATGGGTTTTGGGAAGAAAACGGACAAGAACGAAGTCTAAAAGTGGGCAGAGTGGACAAAATCACAGAGAAATGAGGAATGGGATGCTTGCCGGAAATCGCCCTTGCTGGAAAGTTTGAATAGAGTTGCTGAGATGAGAAGATTTAGGAAAAGTGATAATGAGGGGGAGAAGGGGGTTTTTATAAGCTTGTTAGCACGGAGCCCAAGGGCGGCTATTAAATGCATAAGGTGGGCCCAGGCATAAAAAGGCGTGCAACATTTCAAATATCGAGGACGGACTGTTCGGCTTCCCCAGACAGCTCATCATTAGCTGTCGTGACCTTTCAGATACCTGACCTTTTGGATACCTGACCTTTCAAGTCTCCAATTGTAAGTACATTATAATCGGAGACTGGGGGGAAATGTTCGGGAGCATTTTACCGACCTTCACTTGGGCTGAAGGCTCGACATCAGATGAGCTTTATGAGTCCCTTGGGCCGAAGCCCATGGCAAAGTTGGAGGTGTTAGGGTCGGCATCCGAGTCCTTTTTGGGCCGGAGCCTCATCTTGGTGGATGTCTTCGGGTTCGGTATCCGAGCCCCTCGGGCCGGAGCCTTACCCTGTTGTATGATGTTCGGGGTCGGGTCTTCGAGTCTTTTGGGCCGAGACCCAGACCTGATGGAGGGAATTGTTTGGGCCTGCACAGTGGACTTTCCTGCGTGTAGAGTTCGGTATCTTAATCAGAATTAAATAAGGTAACTCCAAAGGTAGTGATTGGATTGGATTCCACTTGCACCTTTTAAGGAGATTGTGTTGGACCCAAGTTATGGGAACTGCCATGACTAGGAGTCCTATTCAGAGTGGGAGGAGGGTTCTAAGGCGGTGAGAGTACTATAAATATAAGGCAAAGGTTACAATTAACAGGTAATACCTACTTTTGAGCACTAAACACTTAGCCTCCATTGTTAAACCTTGCAATGGCTCACCACTTATTCTCACATCGGTTATCCCCAAATGCACACAAACCGTCAAGCTTCCGTGTGATCTGTTATTGTGCAGGTTTCAGCGCGTGGATTCTGTGATTGGACGCGCAGACGAAACTTGACGTTAACACATATATATACCAAAATATTTCTAATGCGTCTTAAAGCATAATTCTTATTTTCTCTTAGCTCTTCCGTTTTCCCCATTTCCCTGTTGCACACATGAAATTCATTAGTTGGTCAAATATCATTTTGATGGCTGGTGTTCTAAAAAAATAAAGATAAAATTGTCAGTTTCTTAACTTGTTAATGGGGACATGTGTACAGGTTATCTCCACTACTAACTTGTCAGTTTCTTTATGTCTATCATTTTCATTCTCACATAACTTTGAGTCTTCACTTGGACCCATAACTAAAATAAGACATTTACTTGTGTAACTTTTATTTTTAGAAAGGGTTATTTATATATAATATTAGTTGTGTTTCAAAACTGTTTTAGTTTTTTATTTTGTTTATGTTATTCAGATGTACACTGTAGCATCCCCGAATTCGGGTCCCAAATCGCCACGGATTCGGTTCAATCATTCTATAACTATTGCAGAAGATATAAACATAAATTGTTTATACAGTAAATTTTACACACTATTCCCCAAAATCGAGTAACCTTAACTTATACACAAATCATAAACTATCTAACATATGTCATTATTATCCAACAATACTATTACAAACTAGCTGCACATTTTATCCCAAGCTGAACTTGGCATTAACCTTTTCCTGTATCCGAACGCATTCGCCTTATCTGCAATGTTTGTCATGATATAGCAAGGGTGAGCATGAAAGTTGCCCAACAAGTTTAAATACAATTTAAGGATATATCATGATTGAAAGAGTCTGAATAATAGGTTGGCTATAATTCATCAATATAATTGAGAACTAGCACGAACAAACTTTTGACTGAACAAGTATTGAACATGAACAAATATATCTGGACCAACTGGTAATGAAGGTGATCAGCCTTTCATACCTGACTTATACATGCAATATGTACAGAGTACAATTCAACATGGCAATCAGCAATGATTAACCATAAGCATAACTGAATGAAACAACTCTTAGTAGAGTTAAGTAAAACTTGCATGTTCCCTTGATTACCGCTACACAATTTATAACGCTTTATCCGAAGACCTAATATTAGTAATATAGATCCCCAATATTAGAATAATATCATCACTATTATAATACTATTATATATATACACATAGAATAACCTAAACACATAACATATAACTCTATCAGTCCATAATACACATAAGACATAGCATCAGGTCAAACTATTTAAGTCTGAGTTGAAACCGACACAATTCTATCATCTCGACGGTCTAGTTAGACAATTATCGAGTTTAAGTTCAATTAAACTTTGCCTAAACACTAAACAATATCTTAGATAATCATATTATCAGTCAAAACAATTTTCATAGGCATGTAATAATTTTCAGATAATTATTACCATTTATCATAATTTTCAATCAGTAATATTGTATTTAAATGTATTAAATACCACATAATTTCTTAATCATTAATATTTATTTAATATTAAATATTAATAAAAATTATAACATATTATTATAATATAATTATAATATATCAAAGTATTTTTAATACCTTAAAATCATATTTATATGATTTTTAAACACATAAATCCATTATCCGCTAATTGATATTAATATTAAAATATTAATATTTTCATGTCAAAATATCAAAAGTTATATTTTTAAACTTAAAATATTTTTATAACACTTAAATCATTTTTATATGATTTTTAAAACATTTATTCTATTTTTCATAATTTATTTAATATATTTATTAAATAAACTAATTACCATTAATAATAAATTATTAATGAATTTCATCACAAAATATTAAAAGTCATCAAAATAACTTAAAATATTTTCTAACATCATAAAATAATTTTTCATGATTTTTCATGAATTAAAACTATTTTAAAACAATTTATTTAATATAATAATTAAATAAATAAATACCTTTTATATACCAAAGATATTAAATATCTTTGAAATATACACAATAATTAAAAACTATTTTTCGGACCTTAAAATAATTTTTCATAATTTATTATGTATTTTTAATAATTAAAAACAATTTTTCTCAAATTATTTAATAAAATAATTTAATTTCCGAAATTAAGTGTCACTAAAGGGCCCTATAGTGACAGAACTGTCGCTATAGGTGTTCTTGAGCCTGCCCAGATTTCTTATCAGTCACCGAGAGGCTAAGTTTGACCAGCATTTAATCTTAGTTCTAGTTATGTCCAGGACTTGTTAAAGTGTTAAAATTATAGTTTTGATGTAACATTACAATCCTAAACAAACATCATAGCCATATCATATCAATTCAGAGAGATCTGGGCTCCCAAAACCATTGTCAGACCTCATCTGGGTTTTTTGGATAAACCCAGAAACCCAGACAGTTGCGAGGTATCACCTTGTGTTTCAATTATCTTAATGATCTGCTCATCGAATCAGTGGTTTTAAGGTTTAAATATATAGTAAATGTGTCAAGCAACATTTATATGTCATGATATTAGTTTAACAACAACACATTAAATAGATCAAGATCGGTCAAACTCTGACAGAAAACATGTTCTTGAAGTATCTGGGTTTTTTTTCCAGAAACTTCATCAGCCATTTCGGTCAACGCATTTTGACCTTGCATATCTTTGTTTCTGTAATCGATATAAACGTTATAAAGGATTTATATAGTAGTTCTTATACCATATTATAACCTGAAAACAATAACACAGCCTAATAAGCAAACAACAACAAGATTTATGGCCTTAAATATCGTTGTCAGAAATCTGAAAATTCTGGGTTTGCCCAGAAATCAAATTTCGTGCTCGGTCAATGCACTTTAACCGATCATATCTACCAATATATGCATGATCTAACTATGATTCAAGTTTCAGAATAAAGACAACATAGCATAGAATAGATATAAAACAACAAACACACTAAATATCTAACACACACAAATCTAAGGCCTTTGACATTCGGTTGTCAGGCCATTTTTTTTTTCTGTTTTTCAGATTTTCAAAAATTCTAGATTCGAGCACTTTGATGTTATGGATCTGGGATTTAACAACCCAGATCACTAAATAACATCACAATACGCAACATTAAACAACAAACAACCACTTCTAACATCAGATCTAAGGATTGCAAAATTTAGGATTCTTATACCTTTTGAGCTTGGACTTTGAATCTAATCCTTATGATCTGATCTTGGAATGTTAAGACATGATATTAGCTTTAATTCTCACTCTTTCTCACTCTAAAATTTCGGATTTGAGCTAGAGAGAGAGGGTTAGCATGAATGAGAAGTAAAGTGACATTTTCTCTCTCTTTTAATCTATATAATGTATGATGCAAATAATGTTGTCTAGTAACTTGGCTGAGAGCTGTGATTTAATTCACATGGGGTTGGTGTAGTAGGTAAACAACTCACAATTGACAAGATTGCACTCAACCTACAAATAATGCACAAAGGGCATTCTAGTCATTTTGCTTCCAATTTTAATTCTAAAATTGTCATTTGATGAAATTCTTAGGGTTTAGGGTTTAGTCCTTTAGGCTTTAGGGTTTAACCCTTAAAGATTTAGCAACTTGGATTTCTAAGATTTTCTAGTTAAATTTTAAAATAGAAAATCTTGATTTTTAAATTATAATTAGGGCTTCCTAATTATATCATAATTACCTAATCATAAATCAATCTTGCTAATTAGGACTAATTTATCCTAATTAAAATTGCTAATTTAGTACTTAGGGTCAAATTTGTACATTAGGGTTCAAAACCCAAAAATTAGGGTAAAAAAAATAATATTTTTAATTTAGAAATTAGATTTTCTAATTAAATTAGGGTTTTCTTATAACTTGAAAATTAGGATTAATGTTTCCTAATTAACATTAAAGTTATTAAATTAACAATTAGGTTTTTCCTAATTATAAATTAGGGTTCCTGATAATTAGGGTTTTTAATTATCAGAATTTCTAATTAATCAATTGGGGTCATCCCCAATTAGGTTATCATTAATACACAAAAATCGTATACATTATATTTAAATCCCCAATTAGGTTTTTAATATACCGAATTAGGGTTTTAAATTTCCGGAACTGAACTTAGGGTTTTCAGAACCGATTTCTAGGGTTTCTTATCAGACGTTAGGGTTTTTTAACTGAATGTTGACGTTCTTAATATTCGATTAGGGTTTGACACAGATATACTTTATCTGGTCAACCCTTGACCCTTAACCTCATAACGTACACATACATAACCATATTCACAGAACTTAAATCTTAAATTCTTAATCTTGAATAATTCACCTAAATCCTTTACAGAATTTTGAAATCCTCAAAATTCCTTCCTAAAAATATCAAACGCATACACTTATTTTCTGTCTAGGTCTATTATTTGACCTTAAATCAATCATTTAAGATTTTAATAAATTGTCTAAATTCTCGGGTTGTCACATTCACCCCTTCTTCTAAGAATTTCTTCTCCGAAATTCACCTTACAGCTTACACCAAACAGCTTACACCATTCACACATCACATGCTACCCAATACACCACTCACAAGAGTAAAAATTTTTAAATTGTGCTGAGGGGTCATATAGAACATGAACACATAGTTTTAACGGTATTCATACCGCAAAACAATATATTACTTGGTATGTTTACAATCACAAAGAAGGTAAACTACCATTACTAGTACTTTAGGTGATTAGCCTATCGTACTCTTACGTCATGCATAACGTATTAATCATGTTTAGCGAATATTTACGTTACTAGATTGGATTATTTATCCAAACAACATTGTTCACCTCAGTCTTATCATAGGATTCCGCACCAAAATAATTTGGTTTTGAAAAATTTCTTTCAATAAACACTTAGAGTATTCATAACATTAGTCTAGCTGAATCGATTAGCATAGACTCGTATCAATAATTCAATTCAATCGAATTATTTAGGTGTAGCCAAACCCCGTTGGCAAATTAAAATTTTGAAAACATTTTTAGAATGACGTCGTGATGCCGTCATCAGATTAATAAATTCGCTTTGAGGATGCTTGCCATCATTGTATTTCTTTTTGTCATAACACATCATATAATAATGGAACGACTTTAGGTCAAATTCACACTAAGTATTCTCAGATTTACAACTCCATCACTTTTTACCATCTCTCGCACTGTGTTTCAAGGTACATAAGTGATATATAAAATAAATTTTGATATTTCAAATCATTTCAAGTCTAGTCAAATATAAGTAGCATAGATCATGTACTTTAAACCGCTTTCAAAAATGATTACGAGTCTACATATTTTTTTAAAAAAACACATAGTGCGTATTTAGCTTGATGTCAAAATTTCGAAGTCTAGCATAGCTAGGAGTTTTGGAAAATTTATGTCTCCACTAATGATCATTTGCATAAACAGTCTATCTATTCCTATTATCCTTAACACTCCATTCATATAAAACTATACCTAGTTCGTCAAACCACACTTATGAGTCCATAAACTTGGCACAATTATATGAGTTTAAGAACTTACCCTAGTCAGACCTTTGGCGTCCATTCGCTGAGGGGTTCATAAACATTTCATATAACTATGAGTCAAGAATGTCACATAAGTATGAGTTTTAAGAACTCGTACTTAACCCTATATTCTCTACCTATGACCTATCTATCTGTTATACACATGAGAAAGGAATCACCCTCTTAACATGCATATAACAAATAGCGCGACACAACATTTCAATGATTATCAATGCCAGAAACTAAGTAGTTGTTACACCAAGTACAATTCCACCTTGTCTACAAGGAATCATACAACTCAGCTGCTGACATGAGTCCTCAATTGAAATCCCCACCTAATCTTAACCCCCTTCTCAATACGAATTTCATTTAATCCGTATTCATAATCCTTTCCTGAATCTGTACCAATTCACACATCAATCTTGCTGTAAACTTTTCAATCATCAGATTAATTCTTTCCGACTGTCATAACCTTATCAGATCACGGGGTGATCTCATCGTATATATTACGATTCAATTCTATGTCTTGATCATTTTGTTTTACGATCTCCTATCCCTACACTACTCTTCACCACTACTGTTCAACTTTATTATCAGAGTTACGGAAGTCTGTGTCTTTACAACTCGTCGAGATTCGTCTTTGAATCTTACCGACAAACTAACTCTATATGAGTCAGTACTTATCCTAATCACTGCGGTTATTGATCTCAGGTATTCTTTCCTAAGCTTCATAACCAACAGCTTTGATACCAACTGTAGCATTCTCGAATCCGGGTCCCAAATCGCCACGGATTCGGTTCAATCATTCTATAACTATTTGCGGAAGATATAAACATAAATTGTTTATACAGTAAACTTTACACACTATTCCCTAAAATCGAGTAACCTTAACTTATACACAAATCATAAACTATATAACATATGTCATTATTATCCAACAATACTATTACAAACTAGCTGCACATTTTATCCCAAGCTGAACTTGGCATTAACCTTTTCCTCTATCCGAACGCATTCGCCTTATCTGCAATGTTTGTCATGATATAGCAACGGTGAGCATGAAAGTTGCCCAACAAGTTTAAATACAATTTAAGGATATATCATGATTGAAAGAGTCTGAATAATAGGCTGGCTATAATTCATCAATATAATTGAGAACTAGCACGAACAAACTTTTGACTGAACAAGTATTGAACATGAACAAATATATCTGGACCAACTGGTAATGAAGGTGATCAGCCTTTCATACCTGACTTATACATGCAATATGTACAGAGTACATTTCAACATAGCAATCAGCAATGATTAACCATAAGCATAACTGAATGAAACAACTCTTAGTAGAGTTAAGTAAAACTTGCCTGTTCCGTTGATTACCACTACACAATTTATAACGCTTTATCTGAAGACCTAATATTAGTAATATAGATATCCAATATTAGAATAATATCATCACTATTATAATACTATTATATATATACACATAGAATAACCTAAACACATAACATATAACCCTATCAGTCCATAATACACATAAGACATAGCATCGTGTCAAACTATTTAAGTCCGAGTTGAAACCCAACACAATTCTATCATCCCGACGGTACCAATGACAATTATCGAGTTTAAGTTCAATTAAACTTTGCCTTAACACTAAACAATATCTTAGATAATCATATTATCAGTCAAAACAATTTTCATAAGCTTGTAATAATTTTCAGATAATTATTATCATTTATCATAATTTTCAATCATTAATATTGTATTTAAATGAATTAAATACCACATAATTCCTTAATCATTAATATTTATTTAATATTAAATATTAATAAAAATCATAAAATATTATTATAATATAATTATAATATATCAAAGTATTTTTAATACCTTAAAATCATATTTATATGATTTTTAAACACATAAATCCATTATCCGCTAATTGATATGAATATTAAAATATTAATATTTTCTTGTCAAAATATCAAAAGTTATATTTTATAACTACAAATATTTTTATAACACTTAAATCATTTTTATATGATTTTTAAAACATTAATTCTATTTTTCCATAATTTATTTAATATATTTATTAAATAAACTAATTACCATTAATAATAAATTATTAATGAATTTCATCACAAAATATTAAAAGTCATCTAAAATAACTTGAAATATTTTCTAACACCATAAAATAATTTTTCATGAATTAAAATCATTTTTAAATAATTTATTTAATATAATAAATAAATAAATGAATACCTTTTATATACCAAAAATATTAAATATCTTTGAAATATACACAAAATAATTAAAAACTATTTTTAGGACCTTAAAATAATTTTTCGTAATTTATTATGTATTTTTAATAATTAAAAACAATTTTTCTCAAATTATTTAATAAAATAATTTAATTTTTGAAATTAAGTGTCACTAAAGGGCCCTATAGCTTACGTAAACTGTCATTATAGGTGTTCTTCTTGTGTTCTTGAGCTCATCTTGATTTCTTATCACCGAGGGCTATGTTTGACAAGCATTTAATCTTTGTTCTAGTTATGTTCTGGACTTGTTAAAGTGTTAAAATTATAGTTTTGATGTAACATTACAATCCTAAACAAACATCATAGCCATATCATATCAATTCAGAGAGATCTGGGCTCCCAAAACAATTGTCAGACCTCATCTGGATTTTCTGGATAAACCCAGAAACCCAGACAGTTGCGAGGTATCACCTTGTGTTTCAATTATCTTAATGATCTGCTCATCGAATCAGTGGTTTTAAGGTTTAAATATATAGTAAATGTGTCAAGCAACATTTATATGTCATGATATTAGTTTAACAACAACACATTAAATAGATCAAGATCGGTCAAACTCTGACAGAAAACATGTTCTTGAAGGATCTGGGTTTTTTTCCAGAAACTTCATCAGCCATTTCGTTCAACTCATTTTGACCTTGCATATCATTGTTTCTGTAATCGATATAAACGTTATAAAGGATTTATATAGTAGTTCTTATACCATATTATAACCTGAAAACAACAACACAGCCTAATAAGCAAACAACAACAAGATTCATGGCCTTAAATATCGTTGTCAGAAATCTGAAAATTCTAGGTTTGCCCAGAAATCAAATTTCGTGCTCGGTCAATGCACTTTGACCGATCATATCTACCAATATATGCATGATCTAACTATGATTCAAGTTTCAGAATAAAGACCACATAGCATAGAATAGATATAAAACAACAAACACACTAAACATCTAACACACACAGATCTAAGGCCTTTGACATTCGGTTGTCAGGCCATTTTTTTTTCCAGTTTTTCAGATTTCCAAAAATTTTAGATTCGAGTACTTTGATGTTATGGATCTGGGATTTAACAACCCAGATCACTAAATAACGTCACAATACACAACATTAAACAACAAATAACCACTTTTAACATTAGATCTAAGGATTGCAAAATTTAGGGTTCTTATACCTTTTGAGCTTGGACTTTGAATCTGATCCTTATGATCTGATCTTGGAATGTTAAGACATGATATTAGCTTTAGTTCTCACTCTTTCTCACTCTAAAATTTCGGATTTGAGCTAGAGAGAGAGGGTTGGCATGAATGAGAAGTAAATTGACATTTTTTCTCTCTTTCAATCTATATAATGTATGATGCAAATAATGTTGTCTAGTAACTTGGCTGAGAGCTGTGATTTAATTCACATGGGGTTGGTGTAGTAGCTAAACAACTCACAATTGACAAGATTGCACTCAACCTACAAATAATGCACAAAGGGCATTCT
The DNA here is from genome assembly GCA_020205615.1 of Panax quinquefolius. Classification (NCBI taxonomy): domain Eukaryota; kingdom Viridiplantae; phylum Streptophyta; class Magnoliopsida; order Apiales; family Araliaceae; genus Panax; species Panax quinquefolius. The sequence continues at coordinate 73,326,222 of CM035153.1, read as the reverse complement.
AGTCATTTTGCTTCCAATTTTAATTCTAAAATTGTCATTTGATGAAATTCTTAGGGTTTAGGGTTTTGACATTAGGGTTTAGGGTTTAGTCCTTTAGGCTTTAGGGTTTAACCCTTAAAGATTTAGCAACTTGGATTTTTAAGATTTTCTAGTTAAATTTTAAAATATAAAATCTTGATTTTTAAATTATAATTAGGGCTTCGTAATTATATCATAATTACCTAATCATAAATCAATCTTGCTAATTAGGACTAATTTATCCTAATTAAAATTGCTAATTTAGTACTTAGGGTCAAATTTGTACATTAGGGTTCAAAACCCAAAAATTAGGGTAAAAAAAATAATATTTTTAATTTAGAAATTAGATTTTCTAATTAAATTAGGGTTTTCTTATAACTTGAAAATTAGGATTAATGTTTCCTAATTAACATTAAAGTTATTAAATTAACAATTAGGTTTTTCCTAATTATAAATTAGGGTTCCTGATAATTAGGGTTTTTAATTATCAGAATTTTCTAATTAATCAATTGGGGTCATCCCCAATTAGGTTATCATTAATACACAAAAATCGTATACATTATATTTAAATCCCCAATTAGATTTTTAATATACCGAATTAGGGTTTTAAATTTTCGGAACTGAACTTAGGGTTTCCAGAACCGATTTCTAGGGTTTCTTATCAGACGTTAGGATTTTCTAATTGAACGTTGACGTTCTTAATATTCGATTAGGGTTTGACACAGATATACTTTATCTGGTCAATCCTTGACCCTTAACCTCATAATGTACACATACATAACCATATTCACAGAACTTAAATCTTAAATTCTTAATCCTGAATAATTCACCTAAATCCTTTACAGAATTTTGAAATCCTCAAAATTCCTTCCTAAAAATATCAAACGCATACACTTATTTTTTGTCTAGGTCTATTATTTGACCTTAAATCAATCATTTAAGATTTTAATAAATTGTCTAAATTCTCGGGTTATCACATAAACAGTACAAAACCTGTGTTTTTATCTGTACTTGCATTTAGCTGTAATTCATTTATCAATAACTCCAGGGGGCATTGGATGGTGGTCTGGATATTCCTCACAGTGAGAAGAGGTTTGCTGGCTTCTCAAAGGATTCTAAGTAGCTTGATCCAGAGCTTCACCGCAAGTATATCTATGGAGGTCATGTTTCTGCATATATGAAGGTAAAGTTCATTCATGGGACAATAGTTTTACCAAAGGCATTAGTTGTAAGCTTAAGGTAAAATCTTCTTTTTTTTGCCTACCTTAAATATATCCTAGGCTAGTAAACAGTATAAGTTAGTTTGGGTGCTTTATTATCAAAGGATCGCCTTTTAAAAACTGAGCATTGCTTACACAAGATCAATTTCCTTTCTATCACATTATTTTCATTCTTTCTATTTTTTCTTGTGCTTGACTTCCTTTGTAAATCAGGACTTTTTATCCATGTCTAGATTTTACATATATATATATATATATATATATATATATATATAATATTGATAAGTATATCTAGATGTCAAATTATACATGTCAACTGATATTATCTCAACATTGAACATGTTTTTACCAGCTAAATTGATAGACTTGTCTATTGATTTCCATATGGCTTCACTATCATATATGATGGTTCTCTGAAAATGATGAATGGTTTATCCAACATTCCCATATGACTAGCATATACTTTGTAAATCACACTTTTTTTTACTGTTATGTGTTTCATAGTTTAATTTGGTGAAGTTTCACAATATATGTTTTAGAGAAAGTGAATTGAGCAAAAGAGCCACAACAGGATTCACAACGACAATTACAGCAACAACAACCAAATATATTACAACAAGACATGCTTCTAAGGCACCAAACATCAGACTCGTTCCAGAAACATCATGCAATTAAGCGAGAAAAGCAGTTATCATAATCGACAATTTAATTCCCAGCAGAATCATCAAGTATGTTTCTGACTTTCGCTACATGCACGAACATATTTATCAAGTTGTACTGTCATCATTATAAGCCTGTAAAATGTTTGTTCACTTGTAGCATTATTTATGAGCACCAATTATTATCTTGATCCGTGTGTCAATGTATACCCACAAGGACGAGGTTCACGAAGCACATGCTTGTCTTCTCAGGATATTTGATTTAGATATTAATTTGGTAGTCAATAAAAAAGGTATTACCTTCTTCCATGTCCCTTGATTAGTAAGAAACTAACACAACAATGTTGTCTTTGTGTATTAATTTTGGCACTAAGTACCTCTGGTGACCTATTTGCTTCATTTTTTTGACTTGCTATTATTTTTAAATATGTTCAGGAAGACTGCTTCTACGACCAGTCTTTCAATACTGGGTATCAAATTTTCGTGCTACGTTTACGCAACACAAGGGACGAAATTATGAAGTGTAATCTATCTATATATGTACATATATACTTTGATTGAAGAACTGTGGTAGTTTTAGAAGGTTAATTGTAAAGATAAAGAATGATTATGTAGTGGATGATTTTATTAAGTAAATAATATTTTAGTTTTTTGTATTTTTACCATTATTTGATATGGGGACATTGAGCCAGCCAGGTACACAAAAAGAATGTCAAATTTTGATTTGACAACATTATTATTCGTTACCAAAGCATTGAACATGTTTTAATATAACAATAATTTTTTATACATTTAGCAACAAATTTTCGTTCCTAATGACATTAAAAATATAATATTTGGCAACAAAAATTTATCTAATAATAATGGAAAGGATATTTTTGCTAATACTAAAATAAAAGGCAACATTTTTTATCGTTACAAATCATATCAACTTTCGTTGCACATATAAAAAAATGACAACATATAATGTCGTTGCTAATTGACGACTTTCGTTGCTATTGAAAAATAATTAGCAATAAACATTTTTGCTGCTGATTCAGCATAATGTCGTTGTCAAATAATATAATCAGTAACGAAAATCGTTGCTAAAAAATTTACATTCTGCAACGTAGAAAACAAGCTTAGGCAACAATCTTCATAATGTACTGCAACGAAAAATGTCGTTGAAAAATGGTGTCAATTGCAACAAAAATGCATGGTCGTTGCAAAAAAAAAAAGAGTTTGTTGCCAATTAGCATGCTTTTGCAACGAAATAAGGTTTTTAGCAACGAAATTTTAATTATTCTGCAACAATATATTTTGTTGCTAAAGGATCGATGTATCTGTACGAAAGCCAAATTTCGTTGCAAAATGTATTACTTTTGGCAACGAAAAATATATATTCGTAGCGGAAAAATTAGCAACGCTAATTGCGCGACAAAAGACACAATGACAGTAAAGTCGTTGCCAAAAACCTTTAGCAACGAAATTTGGCAACTTTAGCAATGAAAATCGGTTGTTGCTGAAGCCCCATTTTTTTGTAGTGTATATGTTGTTTATTATTGGTTCAACTTACTTCACAACTGTTGATTCGTTGTAGAAGTGTTGTTTAAAGAAAACATTTAATCATTTCAGCTAATATTTATTATTGCTATTACTTGTTGGGCACTTAAATGCTCATTCTTGCTTAATTTAAATATTTTCAGCTAAGTGTGAACAACTAGAAGGTTCAACCAAGAACAAAGGAAAAGGGAAAGTTGCTGAATGAGTGTTATGCTATATATTATGTAATAGTTTGGCTCTAGTAAGATAAGGATGATATATATTATCTATCATGTATTGTAAAGAATGTTTAAAGGTTACGTACTTGGGATTAGACTGATATAAATGTAAATTAAGTTTGGTATTTATATTATTGTTATTATTATTAGTATTATTCCGTTCATAGAAATGGTATCGTGAAGCACCGAGTTTGCGTTTCAAGTACCTGAATTTTGGGGGCGTCACATTATGATATCAGAGCTTTAGGGTTAGAAACCTTAGATGGGATGGGACTTAGGCTATAACCTTAGGACAGAGGGAAACGTTGAAAATACAAACAACTCATATAGAGTTTAAAAGAAGATGAATCGAATAAATTCATCGTCAAACAAAATAAAAGATAACCTATATAAAACTATTATGTGTTGTGTGTATATATTATATGCCAATCAAGATAATTTATGTGTGTTGATGTCAGGTGAAAAAGAATTAGGATACCCTCAGATCGTAAAGAATGAGCCAATATCAAAAGCCAATAGCTAAAATAGAGGCTCGCAATGGAAGCAACCTCGATGAGGTGGTTATTATGGAAAACGTAGTACCGGATCCAGAAATGGTGGAACTAACAGATAGTGATGTGGACACTGAAGTTGGAGCTGATCAAGCCTCAACGAAGTTGCAGAATCTGAGGAACAAGGTTTCTTCTCTGGAAAAGCTATGGGAAATAGAAAAGCTGTTAAATAGCCAATTGCGGAAAGCATTAATAGAAACAATGGAAGAACAAGATAAGCTTAAAATCCAAATTGATCAAATGGGAGCCAATAGCAACAAATTGTGTTCAGCTCCGAGCAAGAAGGGGAAAAGAAAGATGAAAGACCGTGATATAGGAAATTCCAATAACAACCAAGGGAACCTTAACTGAATAGAAAAGTGTACAAACTGCAACAAGAAACATGAAGGCTTGTGCCGGAAAGGGGAAAATGTTTGCTACAATTGCGGACATGAGGGACATTTCTCTCCTCATTGTCCCAATCCAAAGCAAGGTGTCTGTTTTATTTGTGGGATAGAAGGTCATCAGGCGAAAGGTTGTCCAAGATCAAGAAAAAGGCGTAGTGAATAAGTAGTATATGTTCAATTGTGTAGGTGTGTTTAATGTAATATGTGTGATAAGTATGTTTGTGTAATGTAATATTCTCAACTTTTGTATAATTTATAGCAGCAAATCCTGACTTTTGTGGTCACAAAAGGATAGCAGTATGTGTTTTGTTATGTAAAGTACTAAGAAATAGTTGAATGAATATGAATCTATATTTGATTAATGAAATAAGTTTGATACGTGAAACTTATATGATAAGGTTTAGAATGTAAAGAATAATTTATGGTCTTATTTAACCAGATAATGCCGCCAAGACGTCAAACTCGAAATCAAAGGGCAGAAGAATCTGTCAACAACGCAGGGGGACACCAAGCAGACTCGATGACAAACTTTGCAAACATGGTAGCACAAGCTATGCAACAAGGAATTCCAGCAGCAGGAAATCAACCAAACAATCACTTGGCAAATTTCAAAGATTTTAAGGCTACAGGACCGCCTGAATTTAGAGGTACTACTGACCCAGTAGAAGCCCAAACTTGGGTTAAGGAAATTAAAAAATCATTTGTGATAGCTAGGGTAGCTGAGGGGCAAAAGATAACTTTTGCCACCTACATGATGAAGGGTAAGGCGAATTTTTGGCGGGAAGTGAATCAAGCTAGGGCAGTAGAAGGTGTAGTTACTTGGGCTAGGTTCAAAACTCTATTTTTCAAAAATTATTTTTCGTCTAGTATGCATGCTAGGATGGAGGTGAAGTTTCTGGAATTAAAGCAGGAGAGCATGACTGTTGCGGAGTATGCCTCAAAGTTTAATTAGTTGGCTAGGTTCGCTCCGCATCAAGTTGATACGGAGGCTAGGAAGGCGAGAAGGTTTGAGCTGGGATTAAAACCCTGACTCTACAATAAAGTGGCAGTGTTGCAGATAAACACTTTTGCAACACTCATGGAAAAAGCTATCATAGCTGAGGAGGGGAGTGAGGCCATGAGCCTCTATAACAAGGAAAATAAGAACAAAGGTAAGGTCATGGCAAGAGGAAAGAGAGCAACTTTGGGAATGTTCAAGTGAAGCAAGAAGGTGTGAAGAAGAAGCAGGTGGTATAGTGTGGGAATTGTGGAAAAAATCACTCTGGTGAATGTCTGAAGGGTAAGTTTGTATGTTACAAGTGCGGGCAGGAGGGCCATATCTCTCCCAACTGCCCCAATCCAAGAATGAACAATGGGAGTTTACTATGCGGGTTGGCGGAACATAAGGTGAAGGAGTGTCCAAAAAGGAGAATGGAGGCAGGAAGTGTGAACACGGGGAAAGGTAGTGGGACTCTGGCGATCACGGGACCAACGTCATCAATCAAGCCGACAAAATCAACCGCAAGAGTCTTCAACATGACGGTCCAGGATACTGTGGCAGCTGGTGATGGAACTCCAGGTATTATTCGTATAACTTTTATTTTCTTATACATGATTTTCCTATATATAGTAAATTATTTTATAAAGAAATTTTGAAGGAGGAATTTGAGTTCTATTAGAAATCAAATTTCCATTTAATCAGATAGATAAACTTTACGTTGAATAGTTAAAGATCAGTTCGATCGAATCTGAACGAGATCTACTTGATATATCTGTGTATGCTATGTACCCTGATATGTATAATTTTTAAAACGGTGATTTTGGGGACAGAATCTTTATAAAGGAGGGTGAATGTAACAACCCGATATTTTCTATATAATTAAATCAGAAATTTTGCGTAAAAATTTTATTTATTTATTTATTTATTTTTATTATTATTATAAAGGTGAGAATATATGTGCAAGGTAAAGTATATGTATATATGTGATAAATAAATTTATTTATTACATGTATAATTTCAAATAATTTTCTTAGAATTATTGACCATTATAAATTATATTTTATAATTAAATTGGTAATAAAATTTTTTATTTATTTTCTATGAAAATATGATTATTAAATATATGGAATGATTATTAGAATTATTATAATAATTATTTTATTATATGAATGTTAGTATAGATTATTAAGTTAATTATTTTAACTTAATTAATAATACTATATATGCAAGATAAATCAGATATGGAATCCAAACCCTAATTTTGAATTTTGATCAATGAATGAGAATAATAATATAATATTATTTTTATTTCAGTGCTATAAATATGTACTGTATATGTTATAGACTGATAATGGTTGGTCAATTATGGTGTATTATGACAAACCCTAGTATTAATCTGATAAACCCTATTTTAAAACTCAAATACGAGTTCAAGGTTATTTGGTAACTGTGTTATGTGATAATTTATTTGTACTTTAGAATTTATTGTTAATTAGGGAAACTCTAATTGATATTTAGAAATCCTAATTAACTAGAAACCCTAATTTCTAAATTAGTAATCCTAATTGCTAAATTAGTAACCTTAATTACTAAATTGGAAATCCTAATTGTCAGAAACCCTAATTTCTAAGAATTAGAAACCCTATTTGTTATTAATAACCCTAATTATCAAAATAGAGCCCTAATTGCTAAATTAGCAATCTTAATTATAATTAGTAAAACCTAAACCTATTTTTCATGTCCTATATAATTAGGAAACTAAGTATGTTTATAAAACCCTAATTTGGAATTTAGGAAACTAAATTTCTCATTTTAGCCCTAATTAGAAATCCTACAAAACTAATATACAAAAACCTTAGGGTTAAATCCTAAGGGTCAAACCCTAAGGGCTAGGCAAGATTGTCAAGAATACCATTAAAATTGGGATCAAATTGTCCAAACTACCATTTCTCACATGTTTATTAGATTGCTTGCGAATTTAGAAAACACTTTAGAGGTTCAACCACTCTTGACTTTGCATGTGATTAATAAATTCTAGCAAATCAGCTACTTCAGCCAATTCATTGCATTCAAGACTTATATATATATATATATATATATATATATATATATATATATAGAATTGGAGAGAGAAAAATCATGTTCAAGCTCATTTGTCCAACATACACTCCACTAAGACTCTTTCTCTCTCTCTCTAACCCACGAAAATCTTAAACATTTTCATTCCCTAAATCAAGTCCCTATAATCTTCATATCAGATCAGAAGCTTAGATTCAAGCATAGTTCATAGAAAGGTATAAAACCCTAATTAGAATATGATCTTGCTAGCTATGTTAAAAGTTATGTTTGAGTGTTAAAATATGTTGTATGCACTGTATATTAATGATCTGAGTTGATAGATGTTAGATCCATAACATCTATAGGCTCAGATTTGATGTTTTTCAAAATCTGAAAAATATTTTTTTGTTGTTTGACAACGAATGTCAGACCTCATATCTCAGTGATCGTTAACGAATTTTGTATTTTGAAAGTTTGTAGATGTAGTATGCTATGCAATCTTTGATCTTGAACTGGAATCATGCTTATATCATGTATATATTGCAAGTTATTAGTGGTCAAAGGTAGTTCACCCGCCACGATCATAAATTTAGGGCGATCGTAAAAGCGCCTGAACGCCTCTGACGACATGCTCAATGCGTTTAGATCTTGCTTGTTTTTGTTGTTTTCTTCTTGTTGTTGTAATAGAATTGTAATATGGTATATGGACTATAAATTAAAGCTTTTATATCACCTAAATGTTAAACAAGGTGAAGGTAGTGACTGGTCAAAGTTGTATAAAAGTTCACAAAATCTATTTCTGGAATTTCTAAAAAATCAAGAACATGTCGTCTGACATGGTTTGATCGGGTTCTAACTTATGATTCTTGTGTAGTTTAACTTATTTTATGAATGTTATATGTACTCTGTCATGTATACTACAAATTAGACCTATTAGACCACCATAACATCAACCAGAACCCTTATGTTTAAGCCTCAAAGTGGACCCTCGAAGCTGACTGGGTTTCCGGGTTACCCAAAAAAACCCAGGAAGCTTTGACACGACTTTAGAGCACTATAACTTGACCATATGATGTTTATTGACCTATATTGTTGTTGCTATTTGTAGTGTTACATAAATATTACACAATCAGTATCTTAGCATGCCCTGAAACAACTTGTTCAAAGATTTATGATTGGTCAAAGGTAGCCCCTTGAACACTGGCTTGTCAGTGTTCTTGAGGCTCAAGAACACTTTAGGTGACGGTTTCTGTCGCTAAATGCTATAGCGACAGATTTAATAATTTTATTTATTTTAATTTCTAAAAATCATTTAAAAATAGAAATTAATTTCTGAAAATTACAAAAATTATTTAAAAAATTATTTTAAGTTATAAAAATTAACTTTTAATAATTTGGCATATTTTCCATAAATATTAGTATTTATTTAAATATTATTGATATTTAATTTATTTAATAAATGCATTAAAGAAATTAATTAAAAATGATTTTCTATATTAAAAATCATATTAAATGGTAATAAAGTATTTAAAAATATTTTAAGTCATAAAATATAACTTTTAATATTTTAAAGTAAATTTCATTAATTATTTAATATTAATGATATTTAGATTTATTTAATAATTATATTAAATAAATTAATTAAAAATGATTTTAATATTATAAAAATCATTTTAAATGAAAATAAAGTGTATAAAATATTTGAAGTTATAAAATATAACTTATAATATTTAAAGGTAAATTTTATTAATAAATTAATATTAATTGTAAGACCCCAAATTATTATAAATAAAATTGAATTTCTTCTATTTATTATTTTGAAATAGTAAGGGTTGATTTGATTAATGTGATTAGTTATGGGTAAAATGCACAAATATTTCAAATAAGCTAGTGGTTATAAAATATTCATTGTTGTTTGGGAATATTAGTTTGGTCGTAGAATATTCTTCTTTGTCGGGAAATATTAAATGCGATGGCGCGACCTTATGTGGGCCCCATAAGCGAAGCGATTGGATGAAAAAAATGACAAGTATAAGTTGTTTATAAATAACGGCGTAGTTATTACCATTAATCTTGTTGAAATACTAATTGGTTAAAACACACGGTATGCACGGTATTGCACCATTATTGATTCTTATGTGAAGAAGGCACTACTCGATAATTGTTACGATAATTCTTGTTCAATATTTTATTTTATTAATTCAATAATTGCTACGTTGATGTTTTATATTATTGTTATTTGATAATTGTCACTACTGCGATATTTTTCATTATCGGATCAATAATTTATATTATCCTGAATAATATTATTAGATAACATTATTGGCAATGTCTAGAAAGTTACATCAAGGAGAGGTTTGGTCACCTAATTGCGCATGATGAGGAGAGAGAAATCCTTATTGGAAAGTCCCTCTTTCTGAGAGAGCGACTTGGTTGTCGATATTGTGATTACATAATATTATTTGTGAATAATTAATTATTGATTTATATGATGAGGTAATGAGGAAAATATTCATTTTATATGGATATAGATGGAGAAAATTTTTAATGTGACAATTGTTGAAAATTGATATTTTATCTTTTTCGATAAAATAATTCATTTAAATATATTATTATATTTTAATAATATAATAATGGTGATATTTTTACAATGAATGTGGGATATATGAATAAATAAGGAGGAAGAATATTTTTGTCACTAAAAATTGTTTAAAACATGTTAAACATGTTTGTGAGCCCATTTCTTGACTGAAATTTGATTATAGCCTATAAAATCGCCCGTTTGTGGATTTCGGTCAATTTTTGTTTGGAATTTGGAAAAACTTTCTTCTGCAAAGTTGTAGAGAATGGAATTTCCTATGGAAAAGGTATAAGGTTCAAATTTTTCTGATAAAAGGGCTATTTATTATGAATTATTGAAGTTCTAGATTAATTGATTATTATTTTTTTGGAGTTTTAAATGACTTTTATATGAAAAATGTTTTTGGTAAGTTTGGCACTTGTGTGGCTGATATTTTGGATCAATGAAGGTGTGCGTAAGAATTTATAATATATATATTATTATTATATTAAATTTTCTACTTTGGTGTTCTATGCAATTTCCTATAAATAGGGTGCTTAGGTTCGAATTGAAAATCACATAAGAAATTGAAATCTTTTCTCTCTATATTATCAAGCGTATTCTTGTGAGTATTTTGATACTTTGAGTGTTGCTATATCTGGTCTGAAATTCCTTGACACTATATCCAGTATTCAACTAAAATCTTGTCTTTTTTCGAGGTAAGGGATGTTATTTTTTTTATAAATGATATTATTTTTTCTAATATCATTATGCCAGAATATTGATAAGATTTTTCTTGTGAAATTCTTGTCTTTTAGTGTCGGGGTTACTATTCATGTATACATCACTATTCATGTATACGACACTATTCACGAATATGGCACTATTCACAGAAAAATTAAATTTTCATTTTTTGTCCAAAGTATCTATTATGGATACTAGCTTTGATTGTATCCATGTTTTGATCATTCTTGAATTGTACTCCACAATGATTATTTATGAAGTGTTTTTGAACTTGGACTGTTTAAAGTACGAATCCTTAATATTTTTTCTTTTGTTTCACTTGATTCGTTTTCTTTAAAATATTTTTCATCATCCTCAGTCCTAAATGATGATATTACTGAATATCTTTGGCCTGTAGTGCAAAGATAGTTTATTTTCTTATGAATATCTTTGGCTCGTAGTGCAAAGATGTACATGTGTTGAGATGAACATGACCAACTGATGAATATCTTTGGCCTGTAGTGGAAAGATGAATATTTGATTTAAGATGAATATTAATTGATGTTACAGGGATAAAATATTGATGATGGACTTTTAAATTCATAGATAATAGTAGATTTCATTCTCTACGTAACTCATCTATGAATTATTATTTCCGCTGCGAATATTGATCTGAAACTTGTTGTCTATTGTATTTTATCTGATTTTTTCCCCGTTGAAGACTAACGATAATTTGTTCTATATTGTCTTAGTCATAATATTCTTTACTGGGCTAGTTGAGCTCACCCTTTTCCTTTTGTTCCATTTTTCTTCTCGAGGCGAGAATGTAGCGAGTCTTAGTCGGGGTATGGAATGATGGTTCTAGAAGTTGTTTTAGTAGTCCTCACCATTTTGTAAAATAATGTATCAATAATTATAATGAGGACTTATTTGGGTGTGAATATTATCAGAAGATAATATTTGTATTTAAACTCACGATTTAAGTGTTGTATATTTATTTTGTACTACAATTATATTAATAAAGTTGTAGTTGTTTACGTACCATGTATTTGACAACCTCGAATGGGTGATGTATACCTATTTTGGGGGCGTCACGGTTGGTATCGAGCTTAGGGATATGATCTCTGGCGGAGATCGGGGAATAGAACTAGGAGGGAGAGATGAGTAAAACCTTATTTAGTGTGTCTCTACCTAAAGCTTATTTGTTGGTTGGTCAGTCGATATATAGGGATATTATGTGATATGTTGATTTCTTTAATTAACCCTTGTTTTATGGCGGTATTTGAGAATGTCGCGAGAGAATGTTAACATGGGAGAAAATGAGGCCAGTGGAACACCTTTACTCACCAATGAGGATAACGTCTGACAAGTAAAGCAATGTTCCTCCTATAAACAACACCACCGATCGAGATGATGAGCGATGGAATGTTTAGAAGATTTTTTGCGATTCATGCAAAATCGAGATTGAAGGAGACTTCGTGTACAAAATACATGTGGAAATGATAGCGATACACGCGGTTTATCACGACCAAGCGATTCGAAAGAGTTGGGACCACCAAAATTACAGGGAAAGCGGATCCGATTAAAGCGGAGGCGTGGGTCAAACAAATTACCAAGATATTTGATGTCTTGGGATGCGGAGGAACGAAGGTTCCATTCGCCACCTTTATGTTACGTAATGAGGCGGATTCTTGGTGGGAATCGTGAAGCGTACCCATCCAGTAGCGCAGCTTTTAGCATGTCTTGGGAAGCGTTTGAAAAAGCTGTTCAATGACAAGTACTTTCACGAAAGTATTCTTCATATGAAGGAGGTAGAGTTTATTAGATTGGAGCAAAATAACATGGCGGTGTCCCGATCTGGCGAAGTTTGCGAGTTATCGAGTTTTGCACCTCATTTGGTGGAGAATGAGGAACATATAATAGCGGATGTTTACGAGAGAGGTTGAAACTTGACGTACGTCGATATCTCATTTCTCATAAATTTTCTCTCTATTAGGATGTTGTCAATGAGGCTCAATTATTAGGCGAGATAACGAGTACGTTCATCCGGGGACCACAACCGAGGATCATCTGGGTGATAGCGATCATCGTAACAATGATAACCAGTGGAGAAAGAAAATCTGGACAAAAGCGGTAACCACTCTGGTGGTAATCATAGCCGTGAAAATAGAAGAAGCGAGTCGGGGAGATTTTAAAAAGGAGATTCAACAATGACAATGCGAAGGCGTCGGCACTAGCGACAGAATGGTTCTAAGGAGGAGAGCGACCACCGGTCGTATCTTTATAAATCTGGAAAAAGGGACATATCGGTCAAAACGCCCTAACAGTTCAAGGTATATTATAATTGTGGAAAGGAAGGACATATCGCTCGAGATTGTGCGATAAGCAAAACCAAGTCCAGTGGGGATGGTGACTCGAAAAGGTTGTCCCGAAAAAAATCAAAGTCAGCGGTTCTGGAAGAGCGTTTGTTGTGGTTGGTCAAAATCGAGGAACCCAAACGAGGTGATCACGTGTAAAAATTAATCATAAATTCTTGCGAAGTTTATACCTTACTGAATCTGGGGTGCTAACCATTCATTTATCTCTCTCTCGCTTTGTGCTCAGCGTTTAAACTTGACTCAGGAGAAATTAGACTTTGATTTATCTGTGGAGACTCAGTTAGGAGAAACTTTCATCACATCCACTTTTTTATAAATCTTGTTTGATCCAGTTGGCACCATCACATTACACATTGACCTTATCTCTTTAAAGATACTTGCTTTTGATGTGATTTTAGGGATTGATTGGTTAACTACTCATCATGCCAAAATTGATTATTTTAAATAAGGTTATTAGTTTTCATATTCCTAACCAACTTTTTATGCGAATTCAAGCAACTAAACCACTAAAATCAATCAACGTCATATCAAGTCATAAAAGCTATTTCGTTTATTGAAAAATGGATGTCGAGCTTTTTTAGCCCATGTTATGGATTTGAATAAAGACACGTCGATTTGAATAATATTCTGTTGTTAGTAAATTTCTGGCGTATTTCTGAAGAACTTCGGTTTACCCCGAGCGTGAAGTTGAATTCTTTATTGATCTTGAACACAGATACAAGCCCATTTCTAAAACCCCATATCGAATGGCTCTATTGAACTTGAGGAGTTAAAGGTCCAACTACGAGGAGTTGTTGGACATCGTTTTCATTAAATCTAGTACATCTCCTTGGGGTGCTCTATTTTATTTGTAAAGAAGAAAAGCGGGAGTATCGCGACTTTGTATTGACTATCGAAATTGAACCATGTCACTATCGAGAATAGTTATCTGCTACCTCGTATTGATGACTGTTTGACCCGATTCAAGAGAGCACAATTCTTTTCAAAGATCGATCTTAGATTACGGATATCATCAATTGAAGATTAGAATGAGGATATTCAAAGACTACCTTGAGAACTTCGATGCGGGCATTATGAATTCTTAGTCATATCTTTTGGATTGACTAATGCTCCTGCGACTTTCATGGATATGATGAGCCAAGATATTCAAGGAATATTTGGATCGATTCGTTGTTGTCTTTATTGATGACATCCTCGTATATTCCAAAAGCCGTGAAGATCATGAGCACCATTTGAAGTTTGGTACTCGAAGGCTTTGTGAAAACAAGCTATATGCTAAGTTGAAGAAATGCGAGTTACGGCTTGAGGAAGTAGCATTCCTTGGACACGTGGTGTCAAAACATGGAGTATCTGTTGACCCGTGAAGATTGAAGCAATCTGAAGTTAGGGAGCAACCAAAGTCGGTGGCCAAAAATCGTAGCTTTTTACGGGCTTAGTTGGTTATTATCGAAGATTAGTGGAAGGATTTTCTCGAATCGCTACTCGATTAACTTCAATTGACTCGAAAGGAAACAAAAAATTCGTATGGAGCGAGGAATACGAAAGAGTTTTCAAGAGCTTAAGAGGAGACTCATTTATTTTTGTTACGACAATACCATCTGGTTCGGATGGATTTGTTATCTATAGCGATGCTTGAGTGAAAAGGGTTAAAATGTGTTCTCATGCAACATGGGAAAGTCATAGCTTATGCCTCGCGACAACTTAAAAGAATATGGGAGGAATTATCCTACTCATGATCTAGAGTTAGCGGCGATCGTTTTCGCTAAAGATCTGGAGGCACTATCTATATGGGGAGAAAGTGGAGATATATTCGGACCATAAAAAGCCTCGAATATTTCTTCACCCAAAAGGGAACTCGACATGCGGCGACGATGTTGGCTGACGTTGGCTCGACCAACCATTGTTAAATCTGATTATGACCACACCATTCAATACCATCACGAAAAAAAGCAAAGCGTGGTAGGCTAACGCGTTGAGTAGAAGATCATATCAAGACGGGGAGCAGTGCGATGATGTCAAGTATCTGCGTAGAACCAACTTTAATCGATAAAGTTAAAGTTGCTTAAACCCATAGACCGGGAGCTAATGCGTATGAAGAAGAAATCTGAAGAAGGTGCTATTCGAGAAGCGAGAATCGATGAAGAAGGAATACTTGAGTCCACTCCGGACTTTGTGTTCTAACGACTACGATTTGAAGTACAAAGATCATGATGGAAGCACACAATACACCATTTGCAATCCATCCTGGAAGTACCAAAATGTATCGTGATCTTGACATATATTTTGGTGGAACAATATGAAGAGAGAGATTGCAAAGTTTATCTCGAGGTGTTTAACTTGTCAACGTGTAAAGGCGGAGCATCATCAAGTGCCAAGGGTCCATTACAACCACTTGAGATTCCAAAATGGAAGTGGGAACACATTACCATGGATTTAGTTCTGGGTCTTCCCACGGTTTCTCAAGCATAAATGCTTTATTTGGGTTATTATTGATAGATTAACCATGTCTGCTCATTTCTTGCCGTCTGGAGACTTATTCCTTGAGCGTCTTGCTCGTATGTATGTAAATGAGATTGTGAGATTGCATGGCATGCCGATATCCATAGTTTGGATCGTGACCTAAGATTTACTTCACGATTTTGGGTTAGCTTGCAAAAAAGCTATGGGCGCGGTTTATGATTTAGTTCGGCATATACCATCCTCGAAGCGGACGGACAATCGAGAGAGGACTATTCAAACTCTTGAAGATCTATTAAGACTACATGTCCTAGATTTCAAAGGGAGTTGGGATAAGTATTTACCATTGGTGGAATTCTCCTACAACAACAATTATCGAGGCAAGTATAGGTGTGGCTCCATTGAAGCATTATATGGATGAAAGTGTTGCTCTCGGTATGTTGGGATGAGGTGGGTGAAGCAACATTGTTGGGACCCGAGTTGAGTGCGTATGACTATAGAAAAGATCCAAATGATTGACAACGTATACAAATGGCACGGGATCGACAAAAGAGTTATCGCGGATCTTCATCGAAAGGGCGTGGAATTTAGTATTGGGGATCATGTATTGTTGTTGTGTTGCTCCATGGAAGGGAGTTACAAGATTTGGGAAGAGAGAAAAGCTCGATCCACGATTTATTGGTCCATTTGATTCTTGATTAGAGTAGGAAATGTAGCTATAGACTCGCGTTACCTCAAGTATGTCTACGTGTTCATAATGTTTTTCATATATACGTGTTACGTAAATATGTGAAAGACCCGAACCACGTTATTGAGTTAGAACCAGGACGAGATAGCCAGAAGACTTAACGTCACGAGGAGGTACTGTCAAGATCTTGGATAGGAAGGAGCATGTCCTACGTCTGAAGGTCATACCACAAGTCGAAAGTTTTGTGGAGAAACCATGCTTTATTGAGGAAATGACACAGGAGTTGGAAAGCGAAAATGAAAGCGAGGTATCCTCACCTTTTGAAACACACCGAGTCGTCGTCGATTTTGAGGGCGAAATTTTATAAGGAGGGAGGTTGTAAGACCCCAACTTATTATAAATAAAATTGAATTTCCTCTATTTATTATTTTGAAATAGTTAGGGTTGATTTGATTAATGTGGTTAGTTATGGGTAAAATGCACAAATATTTCAAATAAGCAAGTGGTTATAAAATATTCATTGTTGTTGGGGAATATTCGTTTGGTTGTGGAATATTCTTATTGTTAGGGAGTATTAAATGCGATGGTAGCGACCTTATGTGTGGCCCCATAACGGAAAGCGATTGGATGAAGAAAAGCAGACAAGTATAAGTTATTTATAAATAGCGAGCGTAGTTATTCTGAATTAATATTGTTGAAATACTCGGTGGTTAAAACACGATAACACGCGTATTGCACGATTATTGATTCTTACGTGAAGAAGGCACTACTCGATAATTATTACGATAATTCTTTGTTCAATATTTTATTTTATTGATTCAATAATTGCTACGTTGATGTTTTATATTATTGTTGTTTTTGATAATTGTCACTACTGCGATATTTTTTCATTATCGGATCGATAATTCATATTATTTGAATAATATTATTAGATAACATTATTAGCGATGTTTAAAAAGTTACATCTTTGGAGAGGTTTGGTTACCTAATTGCGGCGCCCGATGAGAGAGATCCTTATTGGAAAGCCCCTCTTTCTAGGAGCGGCACAGGTTGTCGATATTGTGATTACGTAATATTATTTGTGAACAATTAATTATTAATTTATATGATGAGGAAAATATTCATTTTATGTGGATATAGATGGAGAAAAGTTTTAATGTGACAATTGTTGAAAATTGATATTTTATCTTTTTCGATAAAATAATTCATTTAAATATATTATTATATTTTAATAATATAATAATGGTGATATTTTTACAATGAATATGGGATATATGAATAAATAAGGAGGAAGAGTATTTTTGTCACTAAAAATTGTTTAAAACATGTTAAACATGTTTGTGGGCCCATTTCTTGATTGAAATTTGATTATAGCCTATAAAATCGCCCGTTTGTGGATTTCGGTCAATTTCTGTTTGGAATTTGAAAAAACTTTCTTCTGCAAAGTTGTAGAGAATGGAATTTCCTATGGCAAAGACATAAGGTTTGAATTTTTCTAATAAAAGGGCTATTTATTATGAATTATTGAAGTTCCAGATTAATTGATTATTTTTTTTGGAGTTTTAAATGACTCTTATATGAAAAACGTTTTTGGTAAGTTTGGCACTTGTGTGGCTGATATTTTGGATCAATGAAGGTGTGCGTAAGAATTTATAATATATATATATATATATATTATTATTATATTAAATTTTCTACTTTGGTGTTCTAAGCAATTTCCTATAAATAAGGTGCTTAGGTTAGAATTGAAAATCACACCAGAAAATGAAATCTTTTCTCTCTATATTATCGAACGTATTCTTGTGAGTATTTTGATACTTTGAGTGTTGCTATCTGGTGCAAAATTTCCTTGACGTAATATCCGAGGTATTCTAGCTAAAAATCTTGTCTTTTTCGAGGTAAGGGATGTTATTTTTTTTATAAATGATATTATTTTTTCTAATATCATTATGCCGGAATATTGGTAAGATTTTTCTTGTAAAATTCTTATTTTTTAGTGTCGGGGTTACTTATTCATTCGACGATCACGTATCTGACTTTATTCATTCGACATTCAAAAAAATTAAAATTTTATTTTTTGTCCAAAGTATCTATTATGGATACTAGCTTTGATTGTATATATGTTTTGATCATTCTTGAATTGTACTCCACTATGGTTATTTATGAAGTATTTTTGAACTTGGACTGTTTAAAGTACGAATCCTTAATATTTTTTCTTTTGTTTCACTTGATTCTTTCTTTAAAATATTTTTCATCATACTCAGTCCTATATGATGATATTACTGAATATCTTTAGCCTGTAGTGTAAAGATAGTTGATTTTCTTATGAATATCTTTGGCCCGTAATGCAAAGATGTACATGTGTGTTGAGATGAACATGACCCGGTGATGAATATCTTTGGCACAGTGTGCGAGATGAATATTTGATTTAAGATGAATATTGATTGATGTTCTGAGGATAAAATATTGATGATGGACTTTTAAATTCATAGATAATAGTAGATTTCATTCTCTACGTTACTCATCTATGAATTATTATTTTCGCTGTGAATATTGATCTGGAACTTGTTTATACATTATATTTTATCGATTTTTCCTGTTGAAGACTAACGATAATTTGTTTTATATTATCTTAGTCATAATATTCTTTACTGGGCTAGTTGAGCTCACCCTTTTCCTTTTTGTTCCAATTTTCTTCTCAAGAGGCGAGAATGTAGCGAGTACTAGTCGGGGTATGGAATGATGGTTTTAGAAGTTGTTTTAGTAGTCCTCACCATTTTTGTAAACTAATGTATCAATAATTGTAATGAGGACTTATTTGGGTGTAGATATTGTCTAGAAGACAATATTTGTATTTAAACTCACAATTTAAGTGTTGTCATATTTTGTACGACAATTGTATTAATAAAATTGTAGTTGTTTTTGTACCATGTATTTGACAACTCAGAATAAGTGATGTATACATATTTTTGGGGCGTCACATTAATGATATTAGATTTATTTATTAATTATATTAAATAAATAGTTAAAAATGATTTTCTTGATTTAAAAATTATATAAATGAATTAAAAATATTTTAAGTTATAATAAATGACTTTTAATATTTTGATAAATAATGCATTAATATTTAAATATTAATGGTAATTATTTAAAAATAATTTTAATTATTTTAAAAATTATTTAAGGGTAATATTAATACTTTAAAAGTATTTGAAGTTATTATAAATAACTTTAGTATTTTGGCAATGATTTCATTAATATTTTAATATTAATTAAATATTAATGATAATAGAATTATTTAATATTTAAATCATTTTATAATGATTCCTGTTTAAAAAAAATCATGATAAATTGTAATAATTGTTTAAAAATTATTATAAGTTATTTAAAAATAATATTACTAATATTTAAGTTATCCAAATGGATATTGAACTTCGGTATAGAGTTTTAGACTCGATAGTTACGAAATAAAAAAGCTAGTAGATTACGGCAAACGTTTCGTAAATTGATCTGGACTTATATATATTGTACATATCGTGTTTTGTTTATAATCCATTATTTGTTAAACTTATGTGACAATGTGATTAGGTTATGTCTTTGTTATAAAATAAGCGATTATGTGTTATGATATATTATTCTAATCGAATAAATGATCTTATTAATGATAGGGCTTGATATAAAAGATAAAACTAAGTTATGTAAGCAACAGACCAGACAAGTATCCTATCTTTGCATTTTCTTTATGCAATGGACATGCGTAAGAAAATGTCGAAACTATTCTTTTTCATTGTTCAAATATCTTAACCTTTGTATATACTTATATAATGATCATGTATAAGTAAGTTATTAGATTATAATCTGTTGTACAAGTTCATTAATTCTGTTATTATAGATCAAGGTATATATATTTCGTTCGTTAATTTCTAAGCATGGTTATACAAGTGTCCTTACTTGGATAATCATTATATTTTATCACATGTTGATACATACTTATTGGTTTCCAGTATGTATACATTAACTTGAAAACTGTCTAAGCTATTTGATTCAGCTAGACACAGATTTAAAAGTATTGTTGAAAAAGATAGAACTTTATTATATCCAATCGAATTATTTTGGTCCTAATTCTAGACTAGTATGAACATCCCGAATCTCGAAAACTTTTATGCGCCTAAGGCGGATATACTGGACAAAAATATCGTTCTTGTATGTAGTATTGATCAATACATGACATAACGGGCTGATCACCCCCGTGCCTGTAAGTTATGACGGTTTACAGATGATGTTCTGTTTAACCTTGTCGAAAATAGAAAATAATGTTTATAGTCTGTCGACTGATCCTCATTTATAGTCAGTACATAGTTTTAAAATTTTGATATAGAATTGATATGTTGTTTATTATTGGTTCAGCTTACTTCATAACTGTTGATTCGTTGTAGAAGTGTCGTTCAAAGAAAACGTTTAATCCTTTCAGCTAATATTTATTGTTGCTATTACTTGATGGGAACTCAAATGCTCATCCTTGCTTAATTTAAATGTTTTCAGCTAAGTGTGAACAACCAGAAGGTTCGGTCAAGAATAATGGAAAAAGGAAAGTTGCTGAATGAGTGTTTCGCTATATATTATGTAATAGTTTGACTTTAGTAAGATAAGGATGATATATATTATTTATCATGTATTGTAATGAATGTTTAAATGTTACGTACTTGGGATTAGACTCTGATATAAATGTAAATGAAGTTTTGTATTTATATTATTGTTATTATTATTAATATTATTCCGCTCATAGAAATGGTATCGTGAAGCACCGAGTTCGGGTTTCAAGTACCTGAATTTGGGGGCATCACATGTATGATATTGGCGTACGCGAGTTGTAATTATATAGCTTACGCAAGAGGTAAGTTCCCTAACCTTTGCTACTTTATTATTCAGCTAGATTTACTTTTCGCTGTCATGTTATACTTATGCAAGTTTTCTATCTCTAATCTCTTATTGAGCAATTAAGTTATTATTGTTACGCAAGTTTCCTAACCTTACTTTTATGTTATGCAAGTTTCTTGAATCTATTATTCAATTGAATAAGTTCTCTAACCCTACCCTTTCATTTTGAAAGTTCTTATTCCTAACTTGTTATTGTTATACAAGTTCTTTGACCCTAATTTTTTGTCGAGCAAGTTAATTAATCTTTATTTCTTCATTCCAAACGAGATTACTTTGGTTATTCAAAGTCTGTAATTTTATTTTAATAAATGTGTTTATTCAGCTACAAATAATTGTTGTTTGACCTCTTATCACCAATGTCATTGTTCTATCTTACATTATTATACCGAACTCTGAGTTGACAAGCGATTCTTTACTGATTCAACTAATCCTTAGTTTATGAATGTTCTAAACTCTAAATTACCATTGAAGTCAATCCAAACTAAACTTCCTTTAGTTTGCTTATGTACCCACACAGTTTTGAAAGCATGCAGTCGATGATTAACACTCGTTCAATTTAGAAACCGTTAATACTCTATCTCTTATTGATTCATCGATATACCTTGTTCATGAAGATATTGTAATCAAATTCTTGAATACTTATTGGTCCCTATCTGATTCAACTAGTACCTGGTTGATGAGCGTTTTAAAGATCTAGAATTCCTTTGAAGTTAATTCCAAACAAAACTTCCTTTGGTACGGAATTACCTAATGATCTAAGTTGAGATGAACAACCCTATATCAGGGGATTATTTTAGAGCTACGCAATAGCGTGAAAATGTTTGCGCAATACATAGTACAAAGGGTTGATCACCTTGAGTACGAGATGATGGTCCATATAGTCGTTTAGACCATTAAAGTTTACAACAGAAACACCTGTTAACCTAGGATATATAAGATGATTATGGTTTTTTAGACTGTTAAAGGTCAAAGTAGAAATAATTGACAACCTAGAAAATAGTTCGTGGTCTTGTGGCCCTCAGTGTATTCCTTTGATGTTGATATCTGTTGTTAACTTAAACGTTCATTATTCCTTTGAACTCATAGCTTTTGAATTAAAGTTTATTGTTCCGGTAAGAGTACTTTACCATTGAAAGTTCAGTTAATTATCATTCATAAAATGTTATTGTATACTATCCTTCTTGTGGGCAATTGTTTGCTCACTCTTGCAGAAAATAATGCAGATGAAATTAAAAAGTTTGAAGAGCTTTCTACAAGCAAGAGCAAGGGCAAAGTGCTTAATTAGACGACGTTTAATTTACCTTTTATTTATGAAGCTTATGTAATAGATTTGATTATGATTATGTTTTAATATTCCGCTGATGATTGTAATAATAAAGGTTAGATGACCTGAGATTTATTTGAGATTATGTAACCCTATAATGAGAGATTTATAGTTTAAACTTTTGAGTTTAATTATATCCTTTGTTTATGGGTAGTTAGTTATGATTTAATTGGACAGTGAACACCAAATCTGTGGGATTAAAGTAGCAGATTTGGGGGTGTCACATGTTGAACATAGAAATGTAAAAACAAAGGGTTCCCAGAACTTGAAATAAAAAATTTTGAACACGGAATCATGTAATGATGTATATTAGCAAAACGAGAATATAAATTATTCATGCCATAAAATGTAAAGCTGAGTTATTAATAAAGTAAAACATTCGTAAACTTGGCAATATCATGGTTTATCACATAAGTTATCAAAAAGGCATCAAATTTATAGAAGTTAAAGAAATAATGAAATAAGTTATGTTTATGCTGTAAAAGCTATTTATAAACCATATAGTCCCAAGTTTACAAATAGAGGCAAGAAATATTTCTACAAATGGACATAAATGGTTTATGTTTTGAAATAAAAAGTATTTATATATTGAAGCTATTAGAGAACCTTTTTGTGAATAAAAAGGGTTATAATGAACGAAAATTTCTAAAGAAACGTGAAATAGTTTTAAGACAAGAACAAATGATTATAGTTAATGTAAATAAATTAGTTTACATTGAGTATGTGAATTTGGTGTGTGGAACTAATATGTGCATGTATGTATCCTCAATTTATATAGGATCATCACAAAAGAGATAAGTTATAACATTAAACAACACTCAAGGCAAGTCTTCCAGTTTCTTTGTTATACTATAAATTGGTTATTATATGGGATCTTTAAGAATATGTTGAATTACATGTTACATGCTATAAACTATGGAAGTCAGTATATGACTAAGCTGATTGAGTTATGGAACTCAATATATATGTGATATATGATATGAAGATATATTGTTTAAAGTGATGATGCATGAATGGTACAAAGAATTATGAGATATATGTTGAGCATGAAAAGTATTAGATTTGCTAAGTTGTCGAGCTAAATCTCGTAAAAATAAACTATTTACAGGTACAAGATTCAATGCTATAATGATTAATATATGAATGATATGGATAAGAAGATGAGTAAAGGAATATTGTTTCCTTTAGTTGAAACTTAGATGGTAATATGATAATGTTATACAAGATGTAGATGTGTAAATTTCTGAGATATTCAATAAAAGTAGAATATTTTTTTTGAAGTATGTTGTGATGATTGCTTTATAAAGTGAAGCAATGTGGTAATAGTATTATACAAGGAAGATTGTGTAATAAGAATGAGTTTGTATTTACTTTGATGAAGGAATAATTAAATAAAATTGATTCTGCAATATATGTAGTCGTAAAGGTTGCGATTCAGGGAATGAAGAATGTAAGGAAGACATAAATAGATATATAAAAGAAATGTTTTAATTATCCACATTTTCAATCGATATTGCATCCATTTTTGATGTAAGGCTGAACTTAGATAGTAGTGAACATATAAGATTAGGAAGGGAAATAGTCCCGATTTTGGGGATGTTACAACTACAGATGTAAAGCCTCCAAACCCCAGGTCTGCCTTCAATCCCGGGTTCAGTGCTTCACGATACTACCCATCTAGCATATTCTTAAGACATGCATGTAATTAATATATTATTACATCAAATCACTGCTAATCCCAAGTTCTGAGATCTTTATATCTTCAAATTATAATATTAATGAATATTACATCATAATTATAATTACAACACAATATGTAATCCTCTAAGCCTTCTTCTTTAATGAATTCATTTCGCACCCGACTAATCAAGTCCATTCGCTTTAGCTACAAAAGTTTTAGAGTTGCCCAACAATTTATAATAGTTGAATAAACAACAACATCAAGAATCAATTCAACATTCTTTGAAAACTTTGTCAACGAAACAATAGTTGAGAAGTAGTTGAATAAATAGGAATAACTCAAATCCCTATCATTCTTAAGCATTACAATCTCTAATAACCTTTCCTATTGACTTTCACCTATTCCTTTCATAAACCTATGTTTTGACCTCAACTGAGTCTACATTATCATCATAACACAATATGTCTATATTACCATCTACATCTTAACATGTGTCCATCCAAAACAATATATTATTATGGACTAAATCATAACGCAATTCATGCATTCACAGAACTGTAACAACTTAAACAATTCAATAGTATAACCTTTCTTTCATAGAAGCACATATGTTTATATATTGGTAATTAGCACAATTCATAGCTAAATAACTTGTACAAATATTGTAATGACCAAGAATTCTATGTGCTAAAATAAAGATTATATATATATATTCGTATGAAATGAATTTTATGTGAACTTTTTTTATGTGTGAATATGTGTTAGGTGATGAGAATTGAGCAAGTTAGTCAATTTGTTTATTTTATATTGACTAAGGAATGAAAAGAAAAGCCTTGAGACCTATTTATAAATATTGTAGGTATGAGAATTAAATAACCTAAGTGTTATAATTATTTGAGAGTCCAAGTATTTAATTACATACTAGTGGACTAGATAAGAGATTTAATTTATTATCTTAACCGAATTATAGCAAGTCTAATTGGGTTATGTTAATAAACCAATGAGAGTAATTATTTAAAGTCCAAAATAAGTGGATTATAAACCCTAATCAAATAAAAAGGGTAAGGTATTAAATGTGTTGGGCATATGTTAGTTTTT